>CM053783.1:120727252-121327252 GCA_028749045.1 Cupressus sempervirens
CTTGCTAGAATTCATACTCACATTTTTTCATATATTAAGTTTGATCAAAAGTTGACCAAATTTAACCACGATTGACTTGAGTTGACTAGTTTCGAAAAGAATTTTGAAATAATTAAATGAAATTATTTAATTAAATGGAGTACTTACTTCTAATTAATTAAACAAAGTTATTTAATTAAATGTGAAGCCATTCCTAATTAATTAAATGAAGTTATTTAATTAAATAAGAAAAGTATCTCTAATTAATTAAAGATTATTTAATTAAATAGAAAAAATAATTATGAGAGAATATATCATTTTATTAAATTAAATATCTCAACAAAATCTCTCTTCAATTCAAAAAGGGAAATTTCCAGTTCACTTTTGATAAAAAATGAGGTAAATCAGGTTACTCCTTTCTCTACTCAGATTGAATCAGTTAACTCCTTATTTTACTCAAATTAAATCTGTTAACTCAATTTAATTTGAAAATCTCCTTTTATGACTAAACTTCACCTTTAATCCTGACCGTTGATTGAAATCGATCTCAACTATTGATGAATTCTAGGAAAGTCTATTTAAGAGACCCTCATCTCCTTATTTGAAAGGTTGAATGAGAATTTGCATCAAATTGTTGTTGGAATTCATACTCACATTTGCTCATATTCACATACGCAAAGATCAAGTTTGATCAAAAGTTGACCAAATTTTACCACGGTTGACTTGAGTTGACTAGTTTTGAAAAGAATTTGTAAATAATTAAATGAAATTATTTAATTAAATGGAGTACTTACTTCTAATTAATTAAACAAAGTTATTTAATTAAATGAGAAGCCATTCCTAATTAATTAAATGAAGTTTTTTAATTAAGAAATTTTTCTCTAATTAATTAAAGATTATTTAATTAAATGAAAAAAGTAATTATGAGAGCATATCTAATTTTATTAAATTAAATATCTCAACAAAGTCTCTCTTCAGTTCAAAAAGGGAAATTTCTAGTTCACTATTGATCAAAAATGAGTTAAATCAGTTAACTCCTTTTTCCACTCAAATTGAATCAGTTAACTCATTATTTTACTCAAATTAAATCTATTAACTCACTTTAATTTGGAAATCTCCCTTTATGACTGAACTTCACCTTTAATCCTGACCGTTGATTGAAATAGATCTCAACCGTTGATGAATTTTAGGAAATTCTATTTAAGAGACCCTCATCTCTTTATTTTGAAAGGTTGAATGAGAATTTGCATCAAATTGTTGCTAGAATTCATGCTCACATTTGCTAATATTCACATACGCAAAGATCAAATTTGACCAAAAGCTGACTAGATTTTACCACCATTGACTTGAGTTGACTAGTTTTGAAAAGAATTTTGAAATAATTAAACTAAATTATTTAATTAAATGGAGTACTTACTTCTAATTAATTAAACAAAGTTATTTAATTAAATGAGAAGACATTCCTAATTAATTAAAGGAAGTTAGTTAATTAAATAAGAAAAGTGTCTTTAATTAATTAAAGATTATTTAATTAAATAGAAAAAGTAATTATCAAAGCATATCTCATTTTATTAAATTAAATATCTCAAAAAAAAATTCTCTTTAGTTCAAAAAGGAAAATTTTTAATTCACTATTGATAAAAATTGAGTTAAATCAGTTGACTCCTTTCTTTACTCAAATTAAATCAGTTAACTCCTTATTTTACTGAAATGAAATTTGTTAACTCCCTTTAATTTGGAAATCTCCTTTTATGATTGAACTTCACCTTTAATCCTGACCATTGATTGAAATCAATCTCAACCATTCATGAATTCCAGGAAAGTCTATTTAAGAGACCCTCATCTCTTCATTTTGAAAGGTTGAATGAGAATTTGCATCGAATTATTGCTGGAATTCATACTCACATTTGCTCATATTCACATACGCAAAGATCAAGTTTGACCAAAAGTTGACCATATTTAACCACAACTGACTTGAGTTGACTAGTTTCGAAAAGAATTTTGAAATTATTAAACGAAATTATTTAATTAAATGGATTACTTACTTCTAATTAATTAAACAAATTTATTTAATTAAATGAGAAGCCATTCCTAATTAATTAAATGAAGTTATTTAATTAAATAAGAAAAGTGTCTCTAATTAATTAAAGATTATTTAATTAAATAGAAAAAGTAGTTATGAGAGCATATCTTATTTTATTAAATTAAATATCTCATCAAAATCTCTCTTCAGTTCAAAAAGGAAAATTTTTAGTTCACTATTTTTCAAAAATGAGTTAAATCAGTTGACTCCTTTGTCTACTCAAATTGAATCAGTTAGCTCCTTATTTTACTCAAATTAAATCTGTTAACTCCCTTTAATTTGGAAATCTCCCTTTATGACTGAACTTCACCTTTAATCCTGACCGTTGATTGAAATCGATCTCAACCGTTGATGAATTTCAAGAAAGCCTATTTAAGAGACCCTCATCTCTTCATTTTGAAAGGTTGAATGAGAATTTGCATCGAATTGTTGTTGGAATTCATAATCACATTTGCTCATATTCACATACGCGAAGATCAAGTTTGACCAAAAGTTGACCAGATTTAACCATGGTTGACTTGAGTTGACTAGTTTCAAAAAGAATTTTGAAATAATTAAATGAAATTATTTAATTAAATGGAGTAGTTACTTCTAATTAATTAAACAAAGTTATTTAATTAAATGAGAAGCCATTACTAATTAATTAAATGAAGTTATTTAATTAAATAAGATAAATGTCTCTAATTAATTAAAGATTATTTAATTAAATAGAAAAAGTAATTATGAGAGCATATCTCATTTTATTAAATTAAATATCTCAACAAAATGTCTCTTTAGTTCAAAATTGAAAATTTCCAGTTCACTATTGATAAAAAATGAGTCTGAATTTTTGAAGCTCTGAAATTTCTTAGAATCCATAACTTATCTCCGAAAGGTCTGAAACCTATCTCAAACAATTTGTCGCATATATTAAAATATATCTTAAGTATAAGGAATTAAAATGATATATTTTAAACCCCTAGGAAATCTTATTTGAACCAAGAAGGTGTAAAAATCAAAAGGGTGTCGAAAACCAACTTTCGAACTTTCATCCGACAAGTCTAGATAGCCCATGTTTCTCGCGTGAGAAAGAAAATTGGTCTCGAGTTTCGTGCAAGATCTTCCACCGCTTCATGCGAGAAATTGCACACTTCGTGCAAGGACTACTGAGCTTCGTGCGAGTATTCCATATGCACTGCGCAAAGATTTACATTCTCGCGTGGTAAGTGTATTATTTTGCGCAAGGAAGAAATAGTCTCACGCGGGAAGAAACATTCTCATGCGACAAAGAAACAGTCTCACGCGACGAAGAAACAGTCTTGCGCAAGGAAGAAATAGTCTCGCACGAGGAATATACAATTTCGTGCGAGGAAACAAATTAGTGCGACACAAAACGCAAACAAAAAGCTAAACAAACAAGGAAACCTCCACACCGGGGAGTACCGGATCCATGTAAATTGAGGAACGAACACTCGAGAGCACTAACAGCAAGGAAAGAGGAACATCTAACCATCTAAAACATAAATGCAAAGCACATACTGAAATAAACATTGCAATGAACAAAAATACATTTCAGAACTAAATAACCAAATAAGTGCGCAGTTCCTCCCAACTGTCAATAGCATCATAAGACCATCGTGGGTCCTAGCCATCCCCCGCACGTAACATCCCAAGCCACCGACTAGATCGTCAGTACTGTCGTAATAGGGATGTCACTACTAAAACATGCAACAATATAAGCATAAGGAAATCTAACATGCTAGTAGTAAAGCATAAGATAATCCTACAGTAGATAACATCTCCTATTACATGCTAAACAACAATAAGCAACAGATATACTACTAAATCAAATAACATCATCTGATTATATGCTAACCATCATGATAAGGGAATGCATCAAATAAACTAACATCATCTAAACATGATATCCAAGCATTCCAATGAAAGCATAAATCACAAGAAAGCATACTCCGAAACCCAAAGTACCAAGTGAAAACATCTAGCAACGATCACACTAGGATAAGAGACCATCTCTGTACACTAGTCCCTAGCAATGGTGAAGGTAGCTATGCCTCCCAACCACATGGCACCCATAGGTCCACTTTCTCCATGCTAATGGAGATAATGATCCAACCACAAACACACAAAAATCACAACATCCATAGCTAACACTCACGCCTGACAGTATGATGGCTACAACCAAGAACCTAAGACAATGCCAGGAGTACAGGTCCTGGTCAGACACTCAATAGGCTACTGTGTAGGGACTAACATCATGGAGAGTCACTTGACATCAAAAAGCCCAAGCTAGGACTTGCGCAGATTCAACATCCCTCAACGGAAAGGCTCTTGCACCCCAAACCTTTTTATTATCTTAAGTTTTATTACCAGTCACACATTTTATTTAATTTTCACTTAGTTAAAGCTTCCTTCGCCAACCCTCTGGGCACAATGATCACCAGGCTGCGAGGTAGAAGCCCCCTCCATATGCTACCCTACCCTACCCATGCTCATCCTATGACAAGTGCCCGTGGGCATGCATACTCCCATCCCAACCCCAATGATCATAACTTCTGGCAAATCCACGGAAGATTGAGCCTTGCAAGTCACCCAACAAATGTACGCGTAGGTACTCATGTGTGGTGCACCACCATCACGAAGATCATAACACAAGGACAAGAATGAGAACACAATGCAAAGAAAACACCCAACTGAAAGCAACAAGGGAAGGATGGATTCTACACAAATTCCAAAGCCAATAAAATCATACATCATGAAATCACTCAACCGGCCTCAATTTGAGAGTATGGATTCTACATGAATCCCAATGATGTAACAAGACCAAACATCGTGAACTCACTCAACCGGCCTCAATCTGAGAGTATGGATTCTACACCATTCCTAACATTTACAAAAAAAAAGCAAAGGTCCCAAAAAAAACCATAACAAATATAAAATCACTCAACCGAGAACAACATCGGGAGTATGGATGCAACATGCATCCCAATGCAACATAAAAGTGCAAAAGTGGTCTGACTGATATCCAAATGGATCATCAAGGTCCATGACCCAAATTGTGCCAAAAAACTCGAGAAAACAAGGTGGCACACAAAACGAGGTAAAAACCCCAAAAATTTGGAAAACTTCAAAATTAAAACCCATTTGGCCTTTAGGTTCAAAAACCCTAAAAATCCAAAAATAAATGAAATCAAACATCATATGCAAAAATGGCTAGCATAACGGCATAAAATTCCAAACCCTCATCCCAAAAAAAGGGAAAATGTTCATAGCCACCCAACCGAGTAGAACTAGCATACAGAAACGGAGGGGAACACTAGTTCTTAGCCTCTAAACAAACAACTACCAAAAACAGAAGTAGAAACAGAGTAGAAATAATAAAACAGGAAAGCCCTACCTCACAGCCAAAAGGGCAAAATGGAAATCTGAACCATAAAATAAATATCTCGCAGAAGTAGCTAAAAATTGCGGCAATCCAAGGTTTCCCCGAGCTGGATCCAACGAGCCCAACCTCGCGATGATCCCATTCCAAAAACTCCCACAACGAACAAAATAGTATATCCTCATGAAGAGGATTTTGGGTTTTACTCTCCAACTTTCCAATTTGAAAGTGAGAAGTGAGGAATTAAATTCTTTTTTCGATATTTATTCACTTTTCAGGTGAATAATTGATTAGGGCATTTAACCAACCAATCCAGTTAAACTCTGAATCGACCCAAACAAAAATAGGTTATTCCTATAAATAAGAATTCATCTATGGCAAAGCTACCAGAAATTAAAATAAAATAATTAAAAAGCCCGAAAACCAAAAAACACATAAATCTCCTGAACAACTTTCGCGACAAAGCGAAACTCTAAATGCACAGACACGCTTACTGGTCTAATCACATAAAGCAAATGAGTTCGGATTTAATATTCACCGAAAGGTTTAAATTAAACATTTAATTAAGGATACGTCGACCATACAAAGGTGACATTGGTAAAATATGAACGGCTGAATCACTAACTCCATGTGCCACTGCCAAGGATATAATCCTGCACACTAAACAACACGATCAAGTGCAATTGCATATAATAACATAGCCGAAGCAATAAATGCATTAAATCACCTAACTTAACCATTTATTTAATTATATTAAAATAATCTATTTACATCACTCAAATTCACAAAAGGCATAGCAACGCAGGAATGAAGTAAATAACCATAGCATTAAATTCATCATATAGTGAAATCAGAGGTATGTCCAAATACCAGATAACTAGATAACCAGATATCATCATAAAACACACTTTCATCTCAAAATGGCATCATCATGTAATATGATTAACTGAATAGCATAGTAGTCTAATATCTATGATACTGGAATCAAAGACTAACATTTGACCCTCGGGTCCTCTCAAATGTAAACATAACATGAGTAACAAATATCTCTCTAATCAGAAATATAACAAGGTAAATGTCTGCAACACATAACCAAAGAATCCAACAAGAATAATCCATTTCTAATCACTTAAGCATTTAATAATGATTGATTACTCTGCATTAAAAAGGTATTTAAAACACAGAAGCAAACACAACCATAAACATGACTAACCACTGCTACAGGTACCCAGTCTAGTGTAGCATGCTAATAGAACATAGTGCAATCTCTGCACACATCTCAAGGTAATCACGGAACAACCTCATGATACCACATCGATCCTGGTAACCACTGGCACAAACCTCAGTGAACCAAAAATCACATCATAATCTCAAAGATCAGTCAAAAGCATAATCAAAGCAACTGATACAGAAACATAAATCCAAACACCTCAACAGTGTAGACCACTCAGGGTCACAATCATGATCCATCACAACAAAAGATCAAAAAGGTTGCATCCATCAGGACGACTTACAAAATTCAAATGGGAGAGGCAATACACATTTGCTCATATTCACATACGCAAAGATCAAGTATCAGAGCCCGCATTTCTACATTAGGAGCTCTGGGTATTTTGGAACAACTAGAACTATGAACTATTAAGTGTAACTTTCCAAACTTGATCTAGATGAATTGAAATAGGACTCAAACTGTTACTTGAATATTTTTCATACTTCAACACTTAGTTTCAAAACTAAAAATTTTACTTAAACCTAGACATAGAATTGAACTTAGTACCTTGTACTATTGTAGGATGGTATCTGGGACTAGGTCTTCTATTAGAGGCCATGGTAAAGGCTGTGGTAGAGGATGTGGTCGTGGTAGAGCTATCAGTGTCCATGAGTCTGCCCATGAGGGATCGGCTCATGTAGAGAGCAGGGAAGAGCACTCTAGTAGGCAACAGGAAGAGAGCCATAGAGAGGACCAAGCTGAGTCTCAGGAGGTCAGTTTGAGGTAGATGATGCAAACTATTCTAGAACATCTACCTCCTATTCAAGACCAACCTAAAGTGCATCAGATAGAATAAGAGCATTGACCCAAATCTAGAAGTCCTTAGAAGGAACGTCAAAGGTCCATTGTGTCCACTCAAATGAAGGATCTTTCAAGATCCAAGGTTAAGCCTTTCAATGGGCAAGGTTCTGGTTATGTGGCTGAGCAGTGGCTTATTTCCCTCGATAGGATTTTTTCCATGCAGGAGTTCGACAACAATGTTAAGGCAAGATTTGCGATCACTAATTTAGAGAATTTTGGGGCCACTTGGTGGACGATAGAGGAGAAGAAGTTGGGAATTGATATGAGCAGAGTTACATGGGAGTTATTCCTAGAGAGTTTTTGTGAATGATTCCTAACAGAGGAATGGAAACAATAAAGGGCTAATGAATTTCATAATCTTAGATAGTACACTTTGTCAGTGATCGAGTATGAGCATAAGTTTTATGAGCTTATGCCTTTTTCAAGGTTTAGTGAAAATTCTGCTCAGTTGACACAACATTTTATTAGGGGTTTGAATAACCGTATTATTGGGGGAGTTAAGGTATTTGAGCCAAAAACCCTCAAGGATGCAGTGCATCGAGCTATCCTTGTTGAGCAAAGTGTTAACCTTGGTCAAGGTGGTTTTGTAGGAGCGCCAGCGACATCAAGATCTAAAAGCAACTACAATTCAGGTGGTAACAAGAATTTTTCTTTCTCTAAGGGGAAACAGTATCAACAACAGTCTCAATAGACATAGCAACAGAAGAGATTGAATTCTCAAGCTCAAGGCAGTGGCAAAGGTTCTAACACCAAAAACAACCGCAATTCTCAACGCAATAAACAGAATTAGTCCAATTAGCCAGCTCAGAGTAGCCAATCTTTTGTGAGTAGGAACAGTCGCCAGCAATCAAATGTACCACCTATGGGAAGAGGTTATGGCTAAAATATGGAATGCTTTTCATGTGGTCAGATTGGACATTTTGCAGCTCAGTGTCCTCAGCGAGCACCTTAGTTTTCAGGACCTAGACCTACCGTTTCAGAGCCTACAGTTGGCGATGCAGGTAGAGCTCATAGAGTTTTTGCAGCAGTTGATCAATGTTAAGAAGATCATCAAGGAAAAGTGGTTGAGACCATAGGTTCTATTAGAGGTATATCTCTTTCAGTATTGTTTGATTTAGGAGCTACAGATTCATTTATTTCACCATCTATAGTTTCTAAGTGTAAGCTAGATGCGGTGAAGCAAGATCGTGGTTGGCAAGTGGAACTAGCCTCAGGCATTAAGGTCTCCACAGATTCTATAGTTCATAAGTGTGGGCTTAGCTTAGGAAGCATTGATACTGCAGTGGATTTTCGAATCATACCCCTTGGTTCCTATGATGTGGTTTTAGGCATGGACTGGCCTGGATCTCATAGAGCCAGTATAGATTGCAGGAAGAAGATTATTATGTGCCAAGATGACCAAGGGAATGATGTGTAGATAGTTGAGATACCGAGGCCTATATCTCTGTGGATGATTTCTGCTATGCAATTGAAGTGAAGTTTCCAGAAGGGATGTCAGATACTTGTTGTTATGGTAAATGATCTTGATGAAGAAGATCCCATGAGGGAGACTTTAGATCACCCAATTTTGCAGGAGTACGTAGATGTTTTTTTCAAGTGATATTCCAAGCATGCCTCCGAAGAGGGACTTTGACTTTAGTATTGATCTGATTCCTGGAGTGGAGCCTATCTCTAAAGCTCCTTATCGCATGACGAGATAGGAATTGGGTGAGCTATGTCTTCAGCTAGAGGAACTTTTGGCCAAAGGGAGCATTCAACCTAGTGTATCACCATGGGGAGCTCCAGTGCTCTTTGTGAAGAAGAAAGATGGTTCTTTGCGCCTTTGTATTGACTATAGATAGTTGAATAAGGTGACTATTAAGAACAGGTATCCTTTACCTAGGATTGATGACTTATTCGATCAGATCAAGGGAGCTACAGTATTCTCCAAGATTGATCTTAAGTCAAGATACCACCAGCTTCACATTAAGGAAGCAGATATTCACAAGACTGCTTTTCGAACTCGTTATGGGCATTATGAGTTCACAGTGGTACCCTTTTGAATTGACTAATGCTCCATCGGTTTTTATGAGTTTGATGAATGGTGTGTTCCGATCTTATCTGGACAGGTTTGTACTCGTGTTTCTTGATGACATATTGATATATTCTAAGACTCAAAAGGAGCATGAGGAACACCTATGGTTGGTTTTGCAGTGTTTGAGGGACAATCAGCTTTATGCCAATGCAGCTAAGTGTGAATTCTTCAAAACAGAGATTTAGTATTTAGGGCATGTTATTTTAGGTGATAGTATTTCAGTGGATCCTGCAAAGATTCAGGAGATAATAGATTGGCCAACACTGACTAATGTGTCAGAGATTCATAGTTTCATGGGTTTAGCTGGTTATTATCGTAGATTTGTCCAGAACTTCTCTGGGATAGCACATCCTATCACTTCTCTTCAAAGGAAAGGAAAGAATTTTGTATGGATAGAGAAATGTGAGGAAGCTTTCCAAATTATCAAGATGCTTTTGACCACTGCACCGATTCTAGCTGTACCTAATCCAGAAGGTGATTTCATGGTATGTACAGATGCTTCTCTTGAACAGATTGGGGCAATGTTGATGCAGAATGGACGGGTGATTGCGTATGAATCATGCAAGCTCAAGGATTATGAGTTAAATTATCCTACACATGATCTTGAGTTAGCGGCAGTAGTTCATGCTTTGACAAGGCAGAGACATTTCTTGTGGGGGCACAAATTTGAGCTACATAGCGATCATCATAGTCTTCAATACATTTTTACTCAGCTTAATTTGAATGCTTGTCAGAGGCGATGGATGGAGTTTCTTTGCAAATATGATTTTGAGGTTAAGTACATTCAGCGTAAGGAGAATGTGGTGGCGAATGCTTTGAGTCACAGGAGACATGTGGCATCATCGATGACTCTTAGTGTGGATTTGAGGAGTCAGATTCTTCAGGTACTTCCTACGGATTCATGGTATCAAGATGTGTGTAGAGAGATTGATTCAGGAAGATCTTTGGAAGGTAAATTTTCAGGTTACGTTTGAGAATTAGATGGTCTTTTAAGACATTTGGGGAGGATTTATGTGCCATTTTCGGATGAACTTCGCACCTTGATTCTAGCAAAAGTCCATCATACACCTTACTTAGCACATCCAGGTGTCAAGAAGATGCATGCTGATTTGAGACGTTTGTTCTTTTGGTCTGGGATGAAGCAAGATATTGCTGATTTTGTGGCTAGATGCCTTGAGTGTCAGAGAGTTAAGGCAGAACATCAGCACCCGGCTGGACTTTTGTAGCCTAATCTTATTCCTTCTTGGAAGTGGGATATCATCTCCATGGATTTTATAGTAGGATTACCTATGACAGTTCGACGTCATGATGCTATCATGGTCACCATTGATCGGTTGACTAAGGTGGCACATTTTTCACCTATTATGTCTTCCTACACAGTAGCTTCTGTAGCTAATATCTTTATGTGTGATATTGTGAGATTACATGGTATTCCTAGAAAGATCATTTCTGACAGGGATCCTGTATTCACATTTGCATTCTGGACATCGATGCAGCATGAGCTTGGAGCGCAGTTAAACTTCAGTTCAGCATATCATCCAAAGACTGATGGTCAGACAGAGAGGGTGAATCAGTTTTGGGAGGATATGTTGCAGATGTATGTGATGGATAGGCAGACACATTGGGAGGATTACCTCTACTTAGTGGAGTTTTCTTACAACAACAGATATCATAGTTCTATTGGTATGGCACCATTTCAGGCATTATATGGGCATCCTTGTCATACACCATTGAGTTGGGATAGTCTTGAGGATCGCATCCTATTGGGACCTGAGATGCTTCGTGATATGGAGCAACAGGTAGTGCGTATCCATGAGCATTTAACTACGGCACAGGATAGGCAGAAGAAGTATGCCGATGCTCATAGGATTGATAAGCAATTTGTTGTGGGTGATAAGGTTTTCTTGAGAGTGCGACCGCGAAAGAGTCTGATCCAATATGGAAAGGGTTCTAAGCTAGCACCTCGCTTTGTGGGACCATTTGAGATTTTGGAGAGGATTGGCCCAGTTGCTTACTGCCTTGCTCTACCGCCCAACCTAGCTCGCATTCATGATGTTTTCCATGTTTCAGTGCTTCAACAGTATATTCCTGATATTGTACATGTTCTTGATTGAAATGCATTGCAGGTATAGGACAGGTAGCTCACTTTGGAGCCAATTCGTATTCTAGAGTAGCGGAGGTTGACCCTCAGGGGTCGAACCATCGAGCAGGTAAGGGTCTAATGGGACTCTACTGATGATTCTTCAGCTACTTGGGAGGATGCAACTAGATTGAGGGAGTTATATCCCTACTTGTTTGTAGGCTTTCAGGAGTAAGCCTAACCCAAGGGGGGGTGGATGTAGTGCCTACCCTCGTTCACATCTTTTCTGGACATTGTTAATATTATCAAACTATGATAGACTAGTTTTATGTTGATAGATTAGTGGTATTGTTTTGACATTATCAGACATTATGTTATGGATTCAGTGGTTATAAGATGAGATCATTTAGACTTTACATTTCATGCATACATGATGATCATTATATTGTTTTCAGTTATTATTGATGATTAGATGGATGGTTTATTATCTTATGTGTTTTATTATGGATACTTACCCCATACTTGCATGTGTATGTTGTGTGTGTTTTCTTATTGTATGGCATTTCTAATGTGGTTAAGGAAGGGAGTCGTAGTCATCTACTTAATCGGGATCTACATGATGCACCACTTCCTGCCATTGTTTGTTTAGCTTAGCATTATAAATATTGTATGTACATGCATGGTTTTTCTGCAGGTTGCAAGTACCGGGTATCGACTTCCCTGAATTGCCAGGATGAGCGTACCCTATTATACTATCTCAATGATAAGAGAAGGGAGATAAATTCTCAAGTCCAAATCCCAAACCTTTAAACCAGTTGTCCTAGTGAGGTAGGACAAGTATCTAGATATTTTACCCACCGAATGTGTCAGATGACATAATTCGTGATTTTTAACCCTTTAGACTGATTTTGAGTGATTTGCTCTATGATGAGTTTTCATATTCTATCTTGGAGGTCTATGGTGAATTATCTATTAATTAAGTCTTAATAAATAGATTTAATTAATAAATTAATGATTTGAGGAAATTAATATAAAATATCATGTTATTTGATATTTTGATTATAATTAATTGAATGAGAATTAATTGAGGAAAAAGAATTAAAAGAAAATTAGAAATTAAAATTAAAAATAATAATAAAATAATAATAAAGTAACAAATAAATAATAATAATAAAAGTTATAAAGTTAAAATGAAAGTTATAAATATTTAAATAGAAATTATATAAAAAGAAAATTGGAGTTATAAGCTTGCATGGGAATTAACACACTTCTCTATTTCTCATGTGTCAACAACACGGGGGTTAGTGCATCAATTAAGCACATGGTGCCTACAACCCTATGGCTCATCTTGAAGGTTGGAAAAGAATCATGCTTAGTTGGTGACACCTTCCAGCTATTTCTAGAAGCATTCTAGATGTTTCCTGAAAGCTCTTTATATTTAGGCATTCATAGAAGCTTAGACACAGCGTTGGGAGAGCAATTGGAGCATTGGAGGACTTGAGAATTCTAAAGAAGGGAGGAGCTTGCTCTATGAATTTTCTGAGGAAGAGCGATTTAGCATCAGAATCTGGGTAGATTCTTATGATTTTACTTATGCTATTTTCACATCACGCATTCCTTGTCTTCTTCGTGTCTTCCATATGTCTTCTAATAAGTTTCATATTTATATATAATGCACCGAATTGAGCGATTGATAAATCACAGTGGGAAATTTAATAAATTGCATCGCGATTCATATCGCATGAAATAAGTGTATATTATAATGCCGTGGGCACGATTCATACCCTGTGCCTGCGAAAGGCAGAGACCTGTCGTCACAGGTCTATGGCGACAGGGGTACTACGTACCCGCTATCGGTGCAGTGCCTGCGACTGCAGGTACTACGTACCACAGCAAGAGTTTTGGGGGGGTTTAATTGATGTTAATGTTATGCAAAAAAAAACGTTATGCTAAATTGTTTATAAACAATCAATTCACATTGCTATATAATATGGTGTCAAACAAAATTGTTAAATCAATTTTATGAAAACGTATTAATATATTTACATATGTATGTATATATATATATATATATATATATATATATATATATATATATATATATATATATATATATATATATATATATATATATATATATGTAATATGTAAATAAGTTACTTATAAATTTAAGTTATTATTATTTGATCAATGATTTATATTGAAGATTTATTTTCATAAAGGTGACTCTTTAATAACTTTCAACTATTTAATAATTTAATTGTTTTAAATTATTAAATAAGGAATTTATAGTTTGGTGGGGGATGTATCAAACAAATATTATAAATTGGAAAATGGATTTTTAATTCTAATAAGGAAAACTTTTATTTATCCAAAAAAATATGAGTGTTTCCCCATTCATTCTTCAAACTTGGAAACTTAAACTGAGATCTCTACATTTAAATTCAAGTCGTAAAACCAAAACATGTGTTTACATTGTGTATTCTTTATGCTATTGTTTTGAGTTTTGGGTTGACTAGTGTTGGCCACTATAGGACATCTACCAGAGGCTTGGGGGTTATGTGATTGTGGTGACATGATGATGTTTTAATCTCGATCTTTATAAATCCAACCATGGTTATGTGATGGAATGCTCTATGTATTGGTTGTGATTACTGATTGTTATAATTGAGATTCTTATGTATGAGACACTTGACTTAACCATTATTTTGGTCATCGATCAGTTATCCTTGGTTTATTTTTTTAGTCACCATGATGGGACTAAAATGTGGATTTATTCTTGGTGATGTCATGTTGTGACATGTTTGACTCAACCATTTTTGGAGTCTTCGATTAGTATGATTGAGATATATATTTTGGTTATTGAGAACCATTGGATATTTGATTATCAGTGATACTTCAGTTGCCAATAGAGAGCTATTGTGTTCATGATTTTCTATGGATGTTAGCTCATGGAGATTTGATGCTTTTATGCATATTTGATGATTTTATGGTTTATCTTTTGTGATTTTGAGATTTATGAGTCCATGAGCATTAGGGTAGGATATCTGCATGTAGTGATGAGAAGTGGCTTGCAATGGGGGCCGGGGCCCTAAGAGGCTGCCAGGGTAACTTATTGTAATTTGGATTAATAAGTGATAACATTCACAACTAATACTAACTGAATGAATCTAAAAAGATAAGTGTTTTGTTCTCGCCCATGCCTTGAGTGCTTGTACAAGCTAGGATGGGAGTAGTGAGACACATGGTTGCGACCTTGCATTTTGTAGTATGCCTCGTCAATATGAGAGGATACTAGTGGCCGCATGAAATCAGTATGGACCCATGGAGTTTAGCTAACCGCCAGGATAACTTGTACGTGATAATTGTGATGACACTTTCTCGCTTGCATGGTAGGTTCATACATGTCATTGTGTGCCTCTAGGATTAGATGTCAGATTTTGAGTTTGGAACCTTTGAGTTAGTATACTTTTAGGATTCTTGGACTTATAGAGATATGTGTTATGTGATTTTGATAGCCTGTTTGGGACTTGAGATTATCTCCTTAGCATAGTGGGAGTGGACCACTTAGGTACCACATGGTTGGGTGGTAGTGTATTTTCCACTCTTATCATTTTAATATTCATTGAGACATCGTGGCTGATGCGTCCCTCATGATGGTGGATATGTATCCTTTTTCATTGATGATTAGAATATGTTAGATGATGTTATCTTATGCTTTTATTTGAATGTTAGATTACTTTCTACATATGATGTTGTATATATTAGGAGTGACATTCCTAATATGTAACACTGATGATCTCTTCAGTGATTTGAAATGTTATATGGCTAGGATCCACGATGGTCTAATGATGCTATTGATGATTGGGAGGAACTGTGCACTTAGTTTATTATGTTTGATCTTTATGATGTATCATGTGATTATCTCTACTTTGATGTATCATGGATTAGAATAGGATGATGTACCTTATTCTATGTATGTATTTTTTTGAGCTTTTCATACTGTAGTGCCTGCCCCTAGTTCGCATTTTGTTATCGTTGTTGAACTCTTTTAGAGCTAGTGTTATGCTGTTGGTTAGCAGCATTCTTTTGAGATTATCAAATATTGTGCTATAGATTTAGTTTATTATGTGATGAGATTACTTAGACTCTACATTTTATGTATGTATGATGATTATTTTTAGTGTTTGCAATTATTGATGATGATTATTACATTGCTTTCAGTTATTAATGATGATTAGTAAGATGATCTATTATCATATGTATTTTCTTATGGATACTTACCCCATACTTGCATGTGTATGGTGTGCATGTTTGCTTTTGTATGGCGTGTCTGATGTGGTTAAGGAAGGGAGTCGTAGTCACCTGCTAGTCGAGATCTATACGATGCATGGACCACTTCCTGCCATTGCTTGTTTAGTTTAGTATATATTGTGTTTGTACATGCATGGTTTTTATGTAGGTTGCAGGTACCGAGTATCAACTTCCCTGAATTTCCAGGATGAGCGTACCCTATCATATTATCTCAATGATAAGAGAGGGGAGATAAATTCTCAAGTCTAAATCCCAACCCTTTAAGCCATTTTTTCTAATTGGAAAATTAGGATAAGTATCTAAGTTGAGTACCCTCCGAATGCGTCAGATGACGTAATTCGTGATTTAAACCCTTGGTTTGATTTTGTATGTATTTTGGCTATGATGGGTTTTCATATTTTTACCTTATGAGTCTTTGATGTATTTTCTATTAATTAAGCCTAATTAAAAGATTTAATTAATGGTTTAATTAAATGAAAATTAATATGGTATTTAATATTTATTTTATTTAATTAATTAGAAAATTAATTAAATAAAATAATTAAATTTGAAAATAAAAGTTTAAAGTTTAAATTTGGAATGTGACAATATTTATTTTAATAATAATATATTTGGAGCTCATTTTTAAATAAATGACTAAATAATTTTATTATTAAAGCTAATAAATATTTTAGCAATTAAGTTTTGGGAAATAAAAATTTAAAAGTGAAAAATATATTAAAATTATTAAAAGATTATAGATTTCATGTGATTAAAATATAAATATATTAAGATTGAAAAGTGAAATTATTAAAGTAAGTGCATGAGATTTAATAAATAAATTAATTAAATTGGAAAAAGTAAAAGTAAATATTATATTAATGATTGTGCATTATTCTAATATTTGCTCACATAGGAGTTTGTGAATTCTCGAGAGTTGTCATGTAGACAACACAGGAGTTTGCACCCTAAGAATGCACAAGTTGTCTACACTTAGAAGTTAGCATTTTATTTGAGCACATGGTGTCTACAACCTTAAGACTTATCTAGAAGGTTGGAGAAGACTCATGCTTGGTTGTCATGCTTATGTTCTAGTTGTTTCTAGAGATACTCTAGATGCATCTTAGAGGCCTTTAAATAGAAGCTGTCCTAGTGTGTTTTGGAAGCTTAAATGAAATCTGAATGGAAGCTACAAGCTACAAGCTAAAATGGAAGCTTCAAAGCTTACATGCATTAGAGAAGCTCATATGCTCATATATTTTTTACATGCTTCTATGCTTCTTCTAGCACTTCCAATCACTTGGAGATTTTTGGTTGGCTTGGATCTTGGAGGAATTGCGAATGATGGAGAAGGAAGGGATTTTCTATGGACTCCTGAGGCATGGCAAATTAGCATCAGTGTCTAGGTGCACTCATGATATTCGCATATTCTCTTTGCACTATTTCTCTTCCTGTCTTCATCATGTCTGTTATATGTATCAGAATACTCTCTGTGATTAAATCTACAATTGGAATCTAGATATGCTATTTGGTTGAGAAGAAAACATTAGAAACCCTAGATCCAATTAAGGAGAAATTAGATCTAAATGGATTTGGATTCGAATTAGATTGACAATGATGATTTCAAATTTATAGTTAAATCTATTAGATGGATTATGATCATATTTAGAGAATAATTATTTTAAAAGAGAGATTCTTATTTAAAAGAATTGGAAA
Source organism: Cupressus sempervirens (assembly GCA_028749045.1). NCBI lineage: Eukaryota > Viridiplantae > Streptophyta > Pinopsida > Cupressales > Cupressaceae > Cupressus > Cupressus sempervirens. The sequence continues at coordinate 120,744,928 of CM053783.1, forward strand.
ACCCTCTTTATTTAAAAGTTATAAATATGTTCTCTGTAGAAATACATATATGTTCAAATTTGCATATCTATATATATATATATATATATATATATATATATATATCTTAAAATAATAGTGTTGAATTACAATTTGTATATGTTTACACACACATATATATACATATATACATATACGTATATATATATATATACATATATACATATACGTATATATATATATATATACATATATACATATACATATATATATATACATATATACATATACGTATATATATATATACATATATATATATATATATATGTATAAAATTGTGTAAATGTTAAATTCGAATATAAATATTGAATTCGAATCACATGGAAACATTTTAATGAAAAATGTTATATGCGAATTGCTTTTGAACGATATTTAAAAACGTTTATAAAGAAAATTATATGGGAGGGCGGGGTTTACCCCACCCCAGCCCTTGCTCCTTTTATTTATGCCAGCCACGGACTGCTAACGTAGTCGTACCTGTGACTGCGGTCACAAGGCCGACTGCGGCAGCAGCCGTCAGCGGACGGCCACGGTCGCATCGCGATGATAGTCACACGGCGTTGCAATTCATCCACCGTCAAATGTGTAATTGAAACATTCGACTTTATAATCATACGCATGATGTTAGATACTAATTATCTCATATTTGATTTTTAATATATTAAAGTTTGTTATGAGTTTATATATATAATATTATATATATATAATATTAATGGATTTGTTTAATAATCAAGATTTATAAATAATATATATAGTTTTAAATTGATTCATTTACTTAATTGGAATTTAATCCAATTAAGGTTAAAGGGGAATTTTATAAATGAAGAATTTAAGTTATTAATTGAGTTATTGAAATTTCAATAAAGCAATATAGATAGAATTCATAACTACTTAATTAGTCTAAAGACTAATAAGAATGTTCTAAATAAATTAATGGAAGATTTTAATAGAAACGATTGTAAATAGAACTAATGGAAAGAGATATATTTATTAAATAATATTTAATATATATTAAATAATTTGGAGATGGTAATTTTTATATTACGAGATGATTTTAAATTAAGTAATTCAAATTTTATTGATATTGGACAATGGGTCATTTCTATATTATAACATCGTTATAACATTGTTATGTTAATGTTAATACATTCAAATTATTAAGTATCTTATTGTTATACCTTAACCGTACTAAGAGTTAGTTAAATATTAACTAATGAAGTTTAGGTAAAGATTCTCTAGATCGACTACTTATAGTTGTGATTAGTTTATTTATTAATGTTTGTTGGGTCCAACAAACTATTAATAAATAATAAATAGTTTAAATAGATATCAAATAATCTAATTAAAGTTAATCTAGTGGAGATTATTTATTGATTGAAGTTTTGCAAAAGATAATAATTTTTGGATTTGGATTATAATTGATTTTAATCAATTAATGAGTTGTCAATATAATTAAATGCGATAGAGTTTTAATTGAAATGATTATCATTAATACAAAATTGTAAAAAAAATATTAGTAAGACGAATATGGATGTTACAAGATTATTATTGAGATTTTCAATATAGCTTGTTAATAAATATTAACAAGTTATTATTATTGAATTATTAATATGATCATTTGAGTATTGAATTATAGTTGACTTTTATCTTATAGAATTCTAGTTAGTTATTAGTCAACTGATATTAATTGGAACATTGCCTTGGATATGTAATTATTGATTAAATTAATTAGAGTTAATTAGATTTAATTAATAATCAAGTTATGTAATAGAGTTTTAATTAATATGCTAATATCGGTTCCTCTAGCAAAGTTGTGCAGTATTTACATCGAAGTTGATAAGTCGTACTCTCATGACTTGATTAATGACCTTAGATGTTTTAATGGTGAGACTTAGTAATATTGAATTGGAAACTATTAGAATGTAATAGGTCATGGATGGTGTACCTATGTTAATTCATCATTTTAATAAAGTTATAATCTTCTTATTTGAAGACTAGTAACTGGCTTCCTGATAACCTAAACGAATAATGATCTTAGAAAAGTTGAAAGATTAATCAATTAGAATATGGATCATGATTAAATATAGAGGAAAATTTAATTAAAGGTCAATGATGATCAGTTTAGTGAATATTTATCCTTAAGTTATTTTTAGAATGTAAATCTCAATAATGGAAGGATAATGCTATTGGGGAACAAATGGGTTGACTTGTAGGTGAAATGATTAAACATAGACACTTGAGGTATACTTGAAACGAAAACTGAAAACCCCTACACTTGAAAATGGAAAATGAAACTCTACACTTGATTCAACTATGTGAATTTAGAAAACCAAAACATGTGTTTGCATCATGTATTATATATGCTTCTTGTTTTGGTTTTTTTTGGTTGACTAGTGTTGACCAGTCTTAGGTTATTACCAGAGGCTTGGGGGTTATGAGATGTGTTGGCATGTTGATCTTATTTGGTCTCAATCTTTATAAGCCCAACCATGGTAATGTGATCGTATGCTCTATGAAATGCTTGTAATTGATGGTTGTTTTTGTTCATCAGTCTTCATGTGTGAAGCTGAGATGTATATGTATCTGAGACACTTGAGCTAACCATATTTTTGAGTCATCAATCAATTATCCTTGGATTATTTTCTAGTCATCATGATGCAACTGAAATATGGATTTATTCTTGATGATGTCATGCTGTGACATGTTTTGACTCAACCATTTTGGAGTCTTCGATCAGTATGATTTTGAGATATTCTTAGTTGCTTGTTGAGAACCAATGGATATTGTGATTATCAGTGATGCCTTCAGTTGCCAATAGAGAACTATTGTGGTCATGATTTTCTATGGATGCTTTTTCAGATGCTCATGGAGATTTGATGATTTTTATTATGGATATTTGATTCTTATATTGTGAATATTTGATATTTTTTTTTTTATGGATTATCTTTTGGATTTTCTTTACAGTCGCTTGTACAGGACTGTGGTGATTTATGATTCCATGAGCTTAGGGTAGGTAATCTACTTGTAGTGTCAGAAAGTGGCTTGCAATGGGGGCTAAGGCCCTAAGTGGATGCCAGGGTAACTCATTGTAAGTTTGGTTAATAAGTGATAACATTTACACACTAAATGGGGATTAAATGAACCTAAAAAGATAATTGTTTTGGTTCTCGCCCATGTCTTGAGCACTTGTACAGGCTAGGATGGGAGTAGTGAGAATGCATGGTTGCGACCGTGCATTCCGTAGTATACCTCGTCAATATGAGAGGATACTAGTGGCCACATGAGATCAGTATGGACCTGTGGAGCTTAGCTAACTACCAAGGTAACTTGTACATGATAAATGCGATGACACTTTTCCACTTGCAGAGTAGGTTTCCTACATGTCATTGTTGTGCCTCTAGGAATTAGATGTCGATTTTTTGCGATGGAACCTTTGAGTAGTATACTTTTAGGATTCCTAAACTTATAGAAATTTGTGCTTTGTGAATTGATATCCTATTTGGGACTTGAGATTATCTCCTCAACATAGTGGGAGTGGACCACTTAGGTTCCACGTGGTCGGGTGATAGTGTATTTCCACTCTTATCATTTGAGATCCGTTCGAGACACCATGGCTGGAGCATTCTTGGTTGGTATTTATCTTCATTATGGTAGATGATATACCCTATGATAGATGTATATACTGGTATGTTTCTTGTATTTATGATTTGCATATGTTAGATGATGATATCTTATGCTTTACTTTTCATGTTAGTAGGATGTGTTTAGGAGTGACATTCTTACTATGTTTATACCGATGATCTCTTTGGTGCTTTGGAATGTTACGCACGGAGGGATGGCTAGGATCCACGATGGTCTAATGATGCTATTTACGGTTGGGAGGAACCGTGCACTTAGTTAATTATGTTTGTGATATATGATTATCTCTTATAATAGATGTTTATATCTTTTATGATGATGATGTATCATGTATGAAATGTGGTTTCATTTATGTTATTGCATCATGGATTAATATTGGATGATGATGTACTTTATTTACATGGATGTTTATTCTTTTAAGCCTTTCATACCTTGTAACATGTATAGTGGATGATTGAGCAATTGAAAATGCAATTTATGAATAAGGATGTGATGTGAGATGAATGGTTAATTTAGATCTGATACAATGTTAAGGGATCTTTAAGGAATGTAACCTATTATGTTATGTTTACTTTCAGTTGAATTGATGTTAATGCTTCCGTTACTATGCGTAAATTGTAAATGGTTTTACTTTCATGTTTAAAACAAAAAATTGTTTGGTAAACTTACTGTAATTTCTTTGAATCCCTTGGTGGGGCATTACACATACCCTGTGACATGTACAGTGGATGATTGAGTATTTGAAATGTAATGTATAAACATTGGACTTATCATTATTGTTTCATGTGGATGTTGTACTAGATGGATTCATGTATGTAATCCAACGTTAATGGATCTTAAAGAATGTAATCTGTTATGTATGTTATGATGGACAATGCTATTGCTTCCGTTATTGTGCATGAGTTATATATATGGTATTTATTTTCAAAAAAAAGAAATGCTACTAAACTTAGTGAAATTCTAAGTTAATTCTTTGGAACCCTTGGTGGGGCATTACATCAAGCTTGACCAAAAGTTGACCAGATTTAACCACGGTTGACTTGAGTTGACTAGTTTCAAAAAGAATTTTAAAATAATTAAATGAAATTATTTAATTAAATGGAGTACTTACTTCTAATTAATTAAAAAAAAATTATTTAATTAAATGAGAAGACATTCCTAATTAATTAAATGAAGTTATTTAATTAAATAAGAAAAGTGTCTCTAATTAATTAAAGATTATTTAATTAAATAGAAAAAGTAATTATGAGAGCATATCTCATTTTATTAAATTAAATATCTCAAAAAAATCTCTATTCAGTTCAAAAAGGGAAATTTCCAGTTCACTATTGATAAAAAATGAGTTAAATCAGTTAACTCCTTTCTCTAAACAAATTGAATCAGTTAACTCCTTATTTCACTCAAATTAAATCTGTTAACTCCCTTTAATTTGGAAATCTCCCTTTATGACTGAACTTCACCTTTAATCCTAACCGTTGATTGAAATCGATCTCAACTGTTGATGAATTCTAGGAAAGTCTATTTAAGAGACCCTCATCTCTTCATTTTGAAAGGTTGAATGAGAATTTGCATCGAATTGTTGCTGGAATTCATACCCACATTTGCTAATATTCACATATGCAAAGATCAAGTTTGACCAAAGTTGACCAGATTTAACAATAGTTGACTTGAGTTGACTAGTTTCAAAAAGAAATTTGAAATAATTAAATGAAATTAGTTAATCAAATGGAGTACTTACTTCTAATTAATTAAACAAATTTATTTAATTAAATGAAAAGTCATTCCTAATTAATTAAATGAAGTTATTTAATTAAATAAGAAAAGTGTCTCTAATTAATTAAAGATTATTTAATTAAATAGAAAAAGTAATTATGAGAGAATATCTCATTTTATTAAATTAAATATCTCAACAAAATCTCTCTTCAGTTCAAAAAGGGAAATTTTTAGTTCACTATTGACCAAAAATGAGTTAAATTAGTTAACTCCTTTCTCTACTCAAATTGAATCAATTAACTCCTTATTTTACTCAAATTAAATCTGTTAACTCCCTTTAATTTGGAAATCTCCCTTTATGACTGAACTTCGCCTTTAATCCTGACTGTTGATTGAAATCAATCTCAACCGTTGATAAATTCTAGGAAAGTCTATTTAAGAGACCCTCATCTCTTCATTTTGAAAGGTTGAATAAGAATTTGCATCTAATTGTTGCTGGAATTCATACTCACATTTGCTCATATTCACATACTCAAAGATCAAGTTTGACCAAAAGTTGACCAGATTTAACTATAGTTGACTTGAGTTGACTAGTTTCGAAAAGAATTTTGAAATAATTAAATGAAATTATTTAGTTAAATGGAGTACTTACTTCTAATTAATTAAACAAAATTATTTAATTAAATGAGAAGCCATTCCTAATTAATTAAATGAAGTTATTTAATTAAATAAGAAAAGTGTCTCTAATTAATTAAAGATTATTTAATTAAATAGAAATAGTAATTATGAGAGCATATCTCATTTTATTAAATTAAATATCTCAACAAAATCTCTCTTCAGTTCAAAAAGGGAAATTTCTAGTTCAATATTGATAAAAAATGAGTTAAATCAGTTAACTCCTTTCTCTACTCAAATTGAATCAGTTAACTCCTTATTTTACTCAAATTAAATCCGTTAACTCCCTTTAATTTGAAAATCTCCCTTTATTACTGAACTTCACCTTTAATCCTGACCGTTGATTCAAATGGTCATGCCGAAAAATGAAACACAAGTTTTGTTTTAATATTTAAAAGTTATAATAGGATTAAATGTAATAAACAAGTATTCAAATAAATTCACTTAGCTTCCTTACACACATGTATAATTATAAAATTGAAGCACAACTCAAATGCAAATTGTCTTAACATATTTTAAACTTAAAATTGCATAGCTAAGTATATATCAACATGTTATCTGATTAATCTAATTTAAACGAATGTGATTACCAATCATAAGAATGTGCAGTAAGCTAATACCATTACATCTGATTTTTTTTTAAAATTACATATGCAAAACTGAAAATAAGCTATAAGACTCAGTGCAAGCATATATACTCAAACAACATTTTTATTGGTAAAACTGATTCAAGGGCTCAACTGGGAAAGAACCAGGAAGAAAACTTGGCTTTTTCACCATAACAACAGAGTTTTGAGATACAAAATACATAGGATTTCAATCTTAAATTACAACACTTAAATTAAATTTTCTTCATGACCCTCATCGAGGGTTCTATATCAAATTCTGCAACACATTTCTACAAACCGTGCAGGAAATAGAATCTAATCAAGTGACAACCAAGCATAATCAAGAGACAATCAAACATGCATATTCATACATAGTTTTCACAATATGATTCACAATGAATCAACACTAGGGAAAGGTGGATTCTTCCAACCAGGAGAAGTCAAGCATAACACCAAATAGATGCCCAATCGGGGCTATAAACCAAGAACTTCTGTTCTTCCATTTCAACATACTATACTCATACACGGTTTGTGCTGACATACCATACTCATACATGGTTTGTGCTGACAAGTAGGGTCCCATAACACCCTACCTTTTCTCCCTCTTCTCATCCTGAGAAGAGACTCTACACTGGTTGGAGTCCGACTAAACAGACCTCTCTCAAAATTGCTTACTTCTGCCCTATCCAAGGGTGAGTAATACCAAAACTCCCATGCAAGAAAATTCTCAAAATTTTAACATAAACATAAAAAGAAATCATCCAAAATAATATGGTTTTCAAATCTTTCCAACATACCCACAAACAATACAAATATTCAAAGAACAACAACGCATGAAACAAGAATGAAATCTGAACAAGGGAGATGAGAATTCCAACCTTCACAAAGAGGTAATGGAAATGAACAAGTTTGAGTAGAGCTTTCCCCTTCCTTGCTCCAATCTTCCAAGACTTCTCTCTAAATGTAGAGATTGGGTAACCCCCTCCACTAGTCCAAGAAGGGCCTCGAAATAAGCTTCAAACTCAACCACCAAAGGGATCAATAACTTCTCCCACCCACTTGAAATTCTAGAAACTCCTAATTCTACCCTCACTATGGTTAAACACTAAGTGGAGATGAGGTGAGGTAACTCAGGATAACCATGGTCAATTTTCGCACAAAGGTGAAAAGAGACTTTTTGAGTGACCTCAAAAGTCAAAAAAAGGGGTTGAGGGGTTGGAAAAGACCCCTAACCCATACCCATACCCTTTGGGTATAATTATTTCATGTTTTAAGCCTTAGGAAAAAGGTTTAGAGCCAAACAAAATTTAGGAAAAAATAAAATAGGACCATCTAACTACTCTAACATTGCAGATTAAGCACTAATCCGGATTAGGGTGACTAAACTTGGTTAAGAACCAAATTAGCAAACTGACACTAACTTAAACTGACTTAGGTCCAAAAGTTACACAACTAACCTTAATCCACACATTGATGAACATAAACAAATCACGAGTGTCAAGCGACACCACAAGAAAACAATTACGAACATTAACATTCACTGAACACAGAAAGATACATACATACATCTCACAATACAATACTTGAATTACATACAACAAGGTTTCCAAAATTAGTACATAGAGATCAGTTCTCTTCCTCCATCAATTTTCTCGGCTAAAATATCTGCACACTCATTGCACACATTAGTAGTCCCAAAAATCACATGTACATAGATATATATATATATATATACGTATCAGAAATTCACATAAATTGAAACATACATCAATCAGCGTTTCTTTCATCCTACTTAATTCTTAACCATTTAAAATCTCTTAAATCAAAATATCAATCCTACATTTACTGATTTCATCGACGTACATATATATAAAATATTAAATGGAAAACATCAAATATTTGAAAGTAACATCACACAGCATGAAATATAATATGTTCAAGCATCAGATAATGTCTCAACATCTCGATTCGTGAGTATCAAAATAATAGTAATGTATCATTATGCTACAATAGATCAGGGCAAACTCAGAACATAATGCTTCAATTACTTAACTATTTAATTCATTTCTACTCACATTTAATCATCAGTAATCACATAAACAATATGACATATAACTTATTCATTAATTTAGATTAAATACAAGAATAATTATTGAGGTAACAAAATCAATAACATCATCATTAAGTGAAACACCTTGTATTATTGTTAGTGCAAATTTAATATTTAAACAGTCGAGACAACATAGTCATTCTTCTAATCTTTAAGTATTAAAGCATGGATGTATCTGTTGTTCTCAATTTTCATTAGAACATCTAAAAACCTACAACATTACTCCATATCCATTCAAATATCCTACAATAGATTTGACAGAGAAATTCATATTTAATAAGTACATGCGAGGAGGGACCTTACAGAAATCGATCTCAACCGTTGACGAATTCTAGGAAAGTCTATTTAAGAGACCCCCATCTCTTCATTTTGAAAGGTTGAATGAGAATTTGCATCGAATTGTTCTTGGAATTCATACTCACATTTGCTCATATTCACATACGCAAAGATCAAGTTTGACAAAAAGTTGACCAGATTTAACCATGGTTGAGTTGAGTTGACTAGTTTTGAAAAGAATTTTTAAATAATTAAACGGAATTATTTAATTAAATGGAGTACTTACTTCTAATTAATTAAACAAAGTTATTTAATTAAATGAGAAGCCATTCCTAATTAGTTAGATGAAGTTATTTAATTCAATAAGAAAAGTGTCTCTAATTAATTAAAGATTATTTAATTAAATAGAAAAACTAATTATGAGAGCATATCACATTTTATTAAATTAAATATCTTACCAAAATCTCTCTTCAGTTCAAAAAGGGAAATTTCTAGTTCACTATTGATAAAAAATGAGTTAAATGAGTTAACTCCTTTCTCTACTCAAATTGAATCAGTTAACTCCTTATTTTACTCAAATTAAATCTGTTAACTCCCTTTAATTTGGAAATCTCCCTTTATGACTGAACTTCACCTTTAATCCTGACCGTTGATTGAAATCGATCTCAACCGTTGATGAATTTTAGAAAAGTCTATTTAAAAGACCCTCATTTCTTCATTTTGAAAGGTTGAATAAGAATTTGCATCGAACTGTTGCTAGAATTCATACTCATATTTGCTCATATTCACATACGCAAAGATCAAGTTTGACCAAAAGTTGATCAGATTTAACCACGGTTGACTAGTTTTGAAAAGAATTTTGAAATAATTAAACGAAATTATTTAATTAAATGCAGTACTTACTTCTAATTAATTAAAAAAAGTTATTTAATTAAATGAGAAGCCATTCCTAATTAATTAAATAAGAAAAGTGTCTCTAATTAATTAAAGATTATTTAATTAAATTAAAAAAGTAATTATGAGAGCATATCTCATTTTATTAAATTAAATATCTCAACAAAATCTCTCTTCAATTTAAAAAGAGAAATTTTCAGTTCACTATTGATAAAAAATGAGTTAAATCAGTTAACTCCTTTGTCTACTCAAACTGAATCAGTTAACTCCTTATTTTACTCAAATTAAATCTGTTAACTCCCTTTAATTTGGAAACCTCCCTTTATGATTGAACTTCACCTTTAATCATGACCGTTGATTGAAATCGATCTCAACCATTGATGAATTCCAGGAAAGTCTATTTAAGAGACCCTCATCTCTTCATTTTGAAAAGTTGAATGAGAATTTGCATCGAATTGTTGCTGGAATTCATACTCACATTTGCTCATATTCACATATGCAAAAATCAAGTTTGATCAAAAGTTATTTAATTAAATGAGAAGCCATTCCTAATTAATTAAATGAGAAGCCACTTCTAATTAATTAAACAAAGTTATTTAATTAAATGAGAAGCCATTCCTAATTAATTAAATGAAGTTATTTAATTAAATAAGAAAAGTGTCTCTAATTTATTAAAGATTATTTAATTAAATAGAAAAAGTAATTATGAGAGCATATCTCATTTTATTAAATTAAATATCTCAATAAAATCTCTCTTCAGTTCAAAAAGGGAAATTTCCAGTTCACTATTGATAAAAAATGAGTTAAATCGGTTAACACCTTTTTCTACACAAATTGAATCAGTTAACTCTTTATTTTACTCAAATTAAATCCGTTAACTCCCTTTAATTTGGAAATCTCCCTTTATGACTAAACTTCACCTTTAATCCTGACCGTTGATTGAAATTGATCTCAACTGTTGATGAATTCCAGGAAAGTCTATTTAACAGACCCTCATCTCTTCAGTTTGAAAGGTTGAATGAGAACTTACATCGAATTGATGTTGAAATTCATACTCATATTTGGTTATATTCACATACACCAAGATCAAGTTTGACCTAAAGTTGACAAGATTTAATCACGATTGACTTGAGTTGACTAGTTTCGAAAAGAATTTTGAAATAATTAAATGAAATTATTTAATTAAATGGAGTACTTACTTCTAATTAATTAAACAATGTTATTTAATTAAATGAGAAGCCATTCCTAATTAATTAAATGATGTTATTTAAATAAATAAGAAAGGTGTCCATAATTAATTAAAGATTATTTAATTAAATAGAAAAAGTAATTATGAGAGCATATCTCGTTTTATTAAATTAAATATCTCAAAAAAATCTCTCTTCAGTTCAAAAAGGGAAATTTCCAGTTCACTGTTGATAAAAAATGACTTAAATCAGTTAACTCCTTTTTCTACTCAGATTGAATCAGTTAACTCCTTATTTTACTTAAATTAAATCTGTTAACTCCTTTAAATTTGAAAATCTTCCTTTATGACGGAACTTCACCTTTAATCCTGACTGTTGATTGAAATCAATCTCAACCATTGATGAATTTCAGGAAAGTCTATTTAAGAGACCCTCATCTCTTCATTTTGAAAGTTTGAATGAGAATTTGCATCGAATTTTCTCTGGAATTCATACTCACATTTGCTCATGTTGACATACGCAAAGATCAAGTTTGACCAAAAGTTGACCAGATTTAACCACGGTTGACTTGAGTTGACTAGTTTCGAAAAGAATTTTGAAAAAATTAAACGAAATTATTTATTTAAATGGAGTACTTACTTCTAATTAATGAAAAAAAGTTATTTTATTAAATGAGAATCCATTCCTAATTAATTAAATGAATGTATTTAATTAAATATGAAAAGTGTCTCTAATTAATTAAAGATTACTTAATTAAATACAAAAAGTAATTACTAGAGCATATATCATTTTATTAAATTAAATATCTTAACAAAATCTCTCTTGAGTTCAAAAAGGGAAATTTCCAGTTCACTATTGATCAAAAATGAGTTGAATTAGTTAACATCTTTTTCTATTCAAATTGAATCAGTTAACTCTTTATTTTACTCAAATTAAATCTGTTAACTCCCTTTAATTTGAAAATCTCCCTTTATGACTGAACTTCACCTTTAATCCTGACCGTTGATTGAAATCGATCTCAACCATTGATGAATTTCAAGAAAATCTATTTAAGAGACCCTCATCTTTTCATTTTGAAAAGTTGAATGAGAATTTGCATCGAATTGTTGCTGGAATTCATACTCACATTTGCTCATATTCACATACGCAATGATCCAGTTTGACCAAAACTTGACCATATTTAACCACAGTTGACTTGAGTTGACTAGTTTCGAAAAGAATGTTGAAATAATTAAACAAAGTTATTTAATTAAATGGAGTCCTTACTTCTAATTAATTAAATAAAGTTATTTAACTAAATGAGAAGCCATTCCTAATTAATTAAATGAAGTTATTTATATAAATAAGAAAAGTGTCTCTAATTAATTAAAAATTATTTAATTAAATAGAAAAAGTAATTACGAGAGGATATCTCATTTTATTAAATAAATATCTCAACAAAATCTCTCTTCAGTTCAAAAAGGGAAATTTTCAGTTCACTATTGATCAAAAATGAGTCAAATCAGTTAACTCCTTCTTCTACTCAAATTGAATCATTTAACTCCTTATTTTACTCAAATTAAATCTATTAACTCCTTTTAATTTGGAAATCTCCCTTTATGACTGAACTTCACCTTTAATCCTGACCGCTGATTGAAATCGATCTCAACCATTGATTAAATCTAGGAAAGTCTATTTAAGAGACCCTCATCCCTTCATTTTGAAAGGTTGAATGAGAATTTGCATCGAATTGTTGTTGGAATTCATACTCACATTTGCTCACATTCACATACCCAAAGATCAAATTTGGCCAAAAGTTTACCAGATTTAACCACGATTGACTTGAGTTGACTAGTTTCGAAAGGAATTTTGAAATAATTAAACGAAATTATTTGATTAAATGGAGTACTTACTTCTAATTAATTAAACAAAGTTATTTAAATAAATGAGAAGCCATTCATAATTAATTAAATGAAGTTATTTAATTAAATAAGAAAAGTGTCTCTAATTAACTAAAGATTATTTAATTAAATAGAAAAAGTAATTATGAGAGCATATCTCATTTTATTAAATTAACATTTCAAAAAGGGAAAATTTCAGTTCACTATTGATAAAAAATGAGTTAAATCAATTAACTCATTTTTCTACTCAAATTGAATCAGTTAACTCTTTATTTTACTCAAATTAAATCTGTTAAATCTCTTTAATTTGAAAATCTCCATTTATGACTGAACTTCACATTTAATCCTGATCGCTATTTGAAATCGATCTTAACCGTTGATGAATTCTAGGAAAGTCTATTTAAGAGACCCTCATCTCTTCATTTTTTAAAGACTGAATGAGGATTTGGATCGAATTGTTGCTGGAATTCATACTCACATTTGTTGGAATTCATACTCACATTTGCTCATATTCACATACGCAAAGATCAAGTTTGACCAAAAGTTGACTAGATTTAACCATGATTGACTTGAGTTGACTAGTTTCAAAAAGAATTTTGAAATAATAAAATGAAATTATTTAATTAAATGGAGTACTTACTTCTAATTAATTAAACAAAGTTATTTAATTAAATGAGAAGCCATTTGTAATTAATTAAATGAAGTTATTTAATTAAATAAGAAAAGTGTCTCCAATTAATTAAAGATTATTTAATTAAATAGAAAAAGTAATTATGAGAGCATATCTCATTTTATTAAATTAAATATCTTAACAAAATGTCTCTTCAATTCAAAAAGAGAAATATCCAATTAAATATTGATAAAAAATGAGTTAAATCAGTTAACTCCTTTTTCTACTCAAATTGAATCAGTTAACTCCTTATTTTACCCAAATTAAATCTGTTAACTCCCTTTAATTTTAAAATTTGCCTTTATGACTGAACTTCAACTTTAATCTTGACCGTTGATTGAATTCGTTCTCTACCATTGATTAACTTTAGGAAAGTCTATTTAAGAGACCCTCATCTCTTCATTTTGACAAGTTGAATGAGAATTTGCATCGAATTGTTGTTGGAATTCATACTCACATTTGCTCATATTCACATACGCAAAGATCAAGTTTGACTGAAAGTTGACTAGATTTAACCATGGTTGACTTGACCTGACTAGTTTTGAAAAGAATTTTTAAATAATTAAATGAAATTATTTAATTAAATAGAGTACTTACTTCTAATTAATTAAACAAAGTTGTTTAATTAAACGAGAAGCCATTCCTAATAAATTAAATGAAGGTATTTAATTAAATAAGAAAAGTGTCTCTAATTAATTAAACATTATTTAATTAAATAGAAAAAGTAATTATGAAAGCATATCTCATTTTATTAAATTAAATATCTCAACAAAATCTCTCTTCAGTTCAAAAAGGGAAATTTTTAGTTCACTATTGATAAACAATGAGTTAAATGAGTTAACTCCTTTTTCTACTCAAATTATATCAATTAACTCCTTATTTTACTCAAATTAAATCTGTTAACTCTTTTTAATTTGGAAATCTTACTTTATAACTGAACTTCACCTTTAATCTTAACCGTTGATTAAAATCTATCTCAACCATTAATGACTTCCAGGAAAGTCTATTTAAGAGACCTTCATCTCTTCATTTTGAAAGGTTGAATGAGAATTTGCATCGTATTGTTGCTGGAATTCATACTCACATTTGTTCATATTCACATACGCAAAGATCAAGTTTGGCAAAAAGTTGACCAGATTTAACCAAAGTTGACTTGAGTTGACTAGTTTTGAAAAGAATTTTGAAATAATTAAATAAAATTATTTAATTAAATGGAGTACTTACTTATAACTAATTAAACAAAGTTATTTTATTAAATGAGAAGCCATTCCTAATTAATTAAATGAAGTTATTTAATTAAATAGGAAAAGTGTCTCGAATTAATTAAAGATTATTTAATTAAATAGAAAAAGTAATTATGAGAGCATATCTAATTTTATTAAATTAAATATCTCAATAAAATCTCTCTTCAGTTCAAAAAGGGAAATTTCCAGTTCACTATTGATAAAAAATGAGTTAAATCAGTTAACTCCTTTTTCTACTCAAATTGAATCAGTTAACTCATTATTTTACTCAAATTAAATCTGTTAACTTTCTTTAACTTGGAAATCTCCCTTTATGACTGAACTTCACCTTTAATCCTGACCGTTGATTGAAATCAATCTCAACCGTTGATGAATTCCAAGAAAGTCTATTTAAGAGACCCTCATCTCTTCATTTTGAAAGGTTGAATGAGAATTTGCATCGAATTGTTCCTAGAATTCATACTCACATTTGATCATATTCACATACGCAAAGATTAAGTTTGACCAAAAGTTGGCCAGATTTAACCACGTTTGATTTGAGTTGACTAGCTTCAAAAAGAATTTTGAAATAATTAAACAAAATTATTTAATTAAATGGAGTAATTATTTCTAATTAACTAAAAAAAGTTATTTAATTAAATTAGAGGCCATTCCTAATTAATTAAATGAAGTTATTTAATTAAATAAGAAAAGAATCTCTAATTAATTAAAGATTATTTAATTAAATAGAAAAAGTAATTATGAGAGCATATCTCATTTTATTAAATTAAATATCTCAACAAAATCTCTCTTCAGTTCAAAAAGGGAAATTTCCAGTTCACTATTGATAAAAAATGAGTTAAATCAGTTAACTCCTTTTTCTACTCAAATTGAATCAGTTAACTCCTTATTTTACTCAAATTAAATTTGTTAACTCTCTTTAATTTGGAAATCTCCCTTTATGACTGAACTTTACCTTTAATCCTGACCGTTGATTGAAATTAATCTCAATTGTTAATGAATTCAAGGAAAGTCTATTTAAGAGACCCTCATCTCTTCATTTTGAAAGGTTGAATGAGAATTTGCATCGAATTGTTGCTGGAATTCATACTCAAATTTGCTCATATTCACATACGCAAAGATCAAGTTTGACCAAAAGTTGACCAGATTTAACCACAGTTGACTTGAGTTGACTACTTTCGAAAAAAATTTGAGATAATTAAAAAAAAATATTTAATTAAATGGAGTACTTCTAATTAATTAAACAAAGTTATTTAATTAAATGAGAAGCCATTCCTAATTAATTAAAGGAACTTATTTAATTAACTAAGAAAAGTGTCTCAAATTAATTAAAGATTATTTAATTAAATAGAAAAAGCAATTATGAGAGCATATCTCATTCTATTAAATTAAATATCTCAACAAAATCTCTCTTCGGTTCAAAAAGGGAAATTTTCAGTTCACTAATTATAAAAAATGAGTTGAATCAGTTAACTCCTTTTTCTACTCAAATAAAATTAGTTAACTCCTGATTTTACTCAAATTATATCTGTTAACTCTCTTTAATTTGGAAATCTCCCTTTATGATTGAACTTCACCTTTAATCCTGATCGTTGATTGAAATCGATCTCAACCGTTGATGAATTCCAAGAAAGTCTATTTGAGAGACCCTCATCTCTTCATTTTGAAAGGTTGAATGAGAATTTGCATCGAATTGTTTCTGGAATTCTTACTCACATTTGCTCATACTCACATACGCAAAGATCAAGTTTGACCAAATGTTGACCAGATTTAACCACGCTTGATTTTAGTTGACTAGTTTCGAAAAGAATTTTGAAATAATTAAATGAAATTATTTAATTAAATGGCGTACTTACTTCTAATTAACTAGACAAAGTTATTTAATCAAATGAGAAGTCATTCCTAATTAATTAAATGAAGTTATTTAATTAGATAAGAAAAGCATCTCTAATTAATTAAAGATTATTTAAATAAACAAAAAAAGTAATTATCAGAGCATATCTCATTTTATTAAATTAAATATCTCAACAAAATCTCTCTTCAGTTCAAAAAGGGAAATTTCCAGTACACTATTTATCAAAGATGAGTTAAATCAGTTAACTCCTTTTTCTACTCAAATTAAATCAGTTAATTCCTTATTTTACTCAACTTAAACCTGTTAACTCTCTTTAATTTGGAAATCTCCCTTTATGACTGAACTTAACCTTTAATCCTGACCGTTGATTGAAATCAATCTCAACCGTTGATGAATTCCAGGAAAGTCTATTTAAGAGACTCTTATCTCTTCATTTTGAAAGGTTGAATGAGAATTTGCATCAAATTGTTGTTGGAATTCATACTCACATTTGCTCATAGTCACATACACAAAGATCAAATTTGACCAAAAGTTGACCAGATTTAACCACGGTTGACTTGAGTTGACTAGTTTTGAAAAGAATTTTGAAATAATTAAACGAAATTATTTAATTAAATGGAGTACTTACTTCTAATCAATTAAACAAAGTTATTTAATTAAATGAGAAGCCATTCCAAATTAATTAAATGAAGTTATTTAATTAAATAAGAAAAGTGTCTCTAATTAATTAAAGATTATTTAGTTAAATAGAAAAAGTAATTATGAGAGCATATCTAATTTTATTAAATTAAATATCTCAAAAAAATTTCTCTTTAGTTCAAAAAGGGAAATTTTTAGTTCACTATTGACCAAAAATGAGTTAAATCAGTTAACTCCTTTTTCTACTCAAATTGAATCAGTTAACTTTTTATTTTAATCAAATTAAATCTTTTAACTCTCTTTACTTTGGAAATCTCTCTTTATGACTGAACTTCACTTTTAATCCTGACTGTTGATTGAAATCGGTCTCAACCGTTGATGAATTCCAGGAAAGTCTATTTAAGAGACCCTCATCTCTTTATTTTGAAAGGTTGAATGAGAATTTGCATCGAATTGTTTTTGGAATTCATACTCACATTTTCTCATATTCACATATGCAAAGATGAAGTTTGACCAAAAGTTGACCAAATTTAACCATGGTTGGCTTGAGTTGACTAGTTTCGAAAAGAATTTTGAAATAATTAAACGAAATTATTTAATTAAATGGAGTACTTACTTCTAAGTAACTAAACAAAGTTATTTAATTAAATGAGAAGCCATTCCTAATTAATTAAATGAAGTTATTTAATTAAATAAGAAAAGTGTCTCTAATTAATTAATGATTATTTTATTAAATAGAAAAAGTAATTATGAGAGCATATCTCATTTTATTAAATTAAATATCTCAATAAAATCTCTCTTTATTTCAAAAAGGGAAATTTCCAGTTCACTATTGATAAAAAATGAGTTAAATCAGTTAACTCCTTTTTTCTACTCAAATTGAATCACTTAACTCCTTATTTTACTCAAATTAAATCTATTAACTCCCTTTAATTTGGAAATCTCCCTTTATGACTGAACTTCACCTTTAATCCTGACCGTTGATTGAAATCGATCTCAACCGTTGATGAATTCCAAAAAAGTCTATTTAAGAGACCCTCATCTCTACATTTTGAAAGGTTGAATGAGAATTTGCATCGAATTGTTGCTGGAATTCATACTCACATTTGTTCATATTCACATATGCAAAGATCAAGTTTGACCAAAAGTGTCATGCCTGACTCCTTCTTTTAGTTACTCTGCTTTTATGACTTAGCTGTGATCTAATTTCTTTGAGTTTGATACATTGATTGTTCAGTCAGAATTTGATTATATTCTGTTTAGCAAGAACATAAAACTTTTGTTGAGTGTGTTTTCGGTATCAGCATTACTTTATCTAGATATTACGGATGACTTATGATTTTAATATAAGAGGTTTTAATACTTGATATTTTTTGGTTGCTTATAATAGATATCTTTGAAGGAATAAAATGTTTTAAGTTCTTAACTTAATTTGAGTTTTAAGGATTGTAAACCTGATTATAAGAATTCATTAAATAGGGTATCAAGTGTTCATGAGGTTAAGTTTTACAAGGTTTATGCATATAAATTGTAAATAGATTAATCACAACCTTAGAGGTTTTTGACTTGGTATATTTGCAAATGTTGTGAATAGGGTTAAATATATTTAACTGCATCTTACCCTATAATGGTTTTGATTTCATGTCAATGCTTCACTTGTTTAAGTTAGGGTTTTATTACTCGCGGATGATAGATCATGCATACTATTTGTTTTGTAAATTAGTCTTGAATGCTTAAATGATGTGAATTTCGCATTGTTACAAAATGCCAAAATGGAGGTGGTAATGGGTTTATTTGTATTGTACCTGTATTGCTATGTTGCATTGTAGCAATAAAAGAAATATTAAAGAGGCATTATGGCACTCGGTGTTCTGTTGATCATTTCAATTTTGAGAGGGTTTACTAGTAAGGCTTGGTTGGAATCATGGTCGCCGTGCTCTGTTTGGCATGCATTTGTGAACTAAGTTGCAGTGATTTTCGAAAACGTGGAAGGGTTTGTTGGAACTATTTTCATGCATATGAGGCTGAGCCTTAGGATATTATTCAGAGCCAGTTTGTTTATCAAGCTCTTCCATCTTTGCATCTTGAACTTTGGTCAGATTTGGCATTTTGGGCTTCACATCAAGTTGTGTAGTAGGGACTTTGTTGAACAAGTTGTGTCTCCTTACCTCACGTAGGGGCATTTTCTATCCTTCTCTCTCTTGCTACTGCATTTAAATGTTTAAATTAGGAATGGTAGAAGTTTGATTTTAAAATGTTTTGAAGGACATTTGCGTAAACTACTTTTGAGCCTAGAAATAGGCAAGGTTCAGAGATATTTTTTGGGCAACGTTTGTTCCCATACTCAAGGGAGGTTATGAAAGTGTACTTGGGAAACATGGATATGTCTGAGCTTTATTGTTTGTTATCACATAGCTCTCAGCTATTAATTATATTTGGCCGAATTCTGAGTTTTAAATTAGAAGTTTGAGTGAAACTATCGTTGTGTTATGTTGTACATTTTTGGGTGTTTATTATGTTGAGGAAAAAGAGGAGGTCACTATGTATGGTGTGATACGTCTAGAGTTAAACAACTCAATAAATGGAATCAGGTTTTCTTTTTACTGGGTTTTGCATTTGAGCTAGGGCATAGTTGTTTATCCCAATATCTTATTCAAAACAGAGTATAGCGTATTCATAAACAATGGTTTTCAAATTTAGGTTGGTTATGTTGTTACATGGACTGTTAGTGTTTTAAAAAATAAAAATAAAAAAAAACAGTTGAGTTAAATTTCTTATGAAATTAATGTCATCGGCATTTTGTCAAACAGTTCAGCTATAAACAAGCATATTAGTTTAGAAATGTACTTAGCGGAGTTTAGGGTCTTATGTTTTAACGGATGATTATGTTGTTCACAATAAGTTTATTGGATGTCACAATCTTAGTGCTTAGTGGTTATATTCCATTCGTTGGAATATATAGCATTTACCTTGTATTATAATTGAAGTTGGTTTATATTGTAACAGCATAACTATTGTTATGTTAAATTCGTATTTGGGAGGTTTAAATTGTTTAAGTCAAATAAGCCTAAATAGAATAAATTTTGGGTGAATTCAGAAATTCTGTTATGGAATGAGGTTCGACGCATATTGTAACTAGTTGGTTTTTAATGTCAATATGGAACTTTAGGTTGTAGATAATTTAGTGAGAATAGTTGGCAGTAAACATGTTAAAAGCATTAGTCGATCTTTGTGAAATACCTTCAAAGGAAGTTGTATTCTATTCATTTTTGATCACTGACAAGAATGAGATTTTTGACATAACGTATAAATTGTAATTTTGAAAACAAACATACATATATAATCAAGGTATCGACATATTGTTAAATAGTTGTGTAAAATGCTGAAAGTCACTTTGCATATTGTGAATTATATTCTAAATCGATTTTAAACATCACATCTTAATATGTTGTTATGGTTATTTTGGTGGTGGCATATTGTCAAAACAGAGGTGTTACTTTTATAGACACTGGTTTATCTTAATATCTTAGTTAATGATCACTTGTTAAGATTTGGTTGTACTTAGTTTTTACTATGATTATAATGTGATCTATTAGCTTTATTGAATTGTTTGAGATTAGATGCTTAAGACAGAATTCTTTTATTATGTAAGATGAATTTCATTTCTTAATAAAAATAAAAGTAGTATATGAATTGAGGCATTTTTTGATACATGTTTGATGATGTGAATATCATGTGCATTATGATTCGTTATCTTGGTCAATTCGATGTTAAGTATAGTATGAAGATTTTGTAAGTATCATTGAGTTGTGCAACAGTTCAATTGTATCTATGCAATCTTGATATTATAGGTTTTAATCCTGTTGATGTAATTATCCATATTTACCTTTGAACTTGGCAGTATAAGATGTGTTACAAATGGATTTAAGGATGTAGTATCATATTGTAAACTGATTTTATAATTGCTGCATGTTCATTCTTAGTATATCTGTTTGATGTGTATTTTAGAAATATCTGTGATGAACGTATATCGAGGTGGCTGAAGTTGGTTTATCCTATTCAGTTAATTAATTCAGTGATAACTTTAAAAATAAATTTGGTGGGTTAATTTCACATAAAAGAAAATTGGCCTTACCTATGACTTAAACCTATATGGTTAAGTATGGAGAAAAGGCATGTCTCTATTCTGTCAATGACAAGTAAAATAGAGAATACCGTTATATGATGACTATGAGCATACCATATTTGGATGCAGAAACTTAGTGCCATAACGATGACATCTCAGAATATATATGTTTCATTTATGAGTTATTCTTAGTTTGACTTTAATTTTTGCAATGAAAAGTAATTGTTTACTTCTTGCATATTATTATCAGATTTGCACTATAATAGATGGATTAGAAATCTGTTTTTGGATATCTATATGTTGGTAGTAACATGTATGCAGATGGATTTCACCTTTTAACTCAGTGTGTACTAAGCCCCTGTTTGTGTTATGTTGCATTCTGTGTGGTTTTCAGGTGCTTCGAGATTCAAGTAGCTAAGGATGTTTATTGAAGTTACTTCTGAATCAGCATTTAGGGTTCTAAAGTTGGACATAGGTGTTAAGAAATGAAATTGTATTTCATTATAGTTCTAAACTCTTTATGTATTTTTATTGTAATGGAACTTTTGTTGAGATAATTTTAAAAAACAAATTATTGCATTTATGGAATTGTATTTTGTTTTATATTCTTTCAGTATGTCTTGAGTGGCATTACAAAAAGTTGCCCAGATTTAACAATGATTGAATTGAGTTGACTAGTTTCGAAAAGAATTTTGAAATAATTAAACGAAATTATTTAATTAAATGGAGTACTTACTTCTAATTAATTAACAAAGTTATTTAATTAAATGAGAAGCCATTCCTAATTAATTAAATGAAGTTATTTATTTAAATAAGAAAAGTGCCTCTAATTAATTAAAGATTATTTAATTAAATAGAAAAAGTAATTATGAGAGTATATCTAATTTTATTAAATTAAATATCTCAACAAAATCTCTCTTCAATTCAAAAAGGGAAATTTCTGTTGGATACAATTGATAATTGCATGATTGTCTTTGATGTTACACAAATGTCATATCAGTCATCAGACAGTGTTAACTGAGCTCACTCGGTCATCGAAGAAAAGTAGCAGACAGTGTTAACCGAGCTCACTTGGTCATCGAAGAAAAGTAGCAGACAGTGTTAACCGAGCTCACTCGGTCATCGAAGAAAAGTAGCAAACAGTGTTAACCGAGCTCACTCGGTCATCGAAGAAAAGTAGCAGACAGTGTTAACCGAGCTCACTCAGTCATCGAAGAAAAGTAGCAGACAGTGTTAACCGAGCTCACTCGGTCATCAAAGGAAAGTCGGAGAAATCAGTGTTTACCAAGTTCACTCAGCGATTGAAGGATTTCACGAAATTCTCTGTATTAACCGAGCTCAGTCGGTTAACATAGGAATTATTTTCTGTGCAGTATTTACCGAGTTAAGTCGGTCAGCGAAGGATTTCTCGAAGGTTAAGTAATTAAAGTTAATTACTTTATGTAATGTATGAAGCTGACTTATAGCACAATTATTTATAATTGTAACTTGTATTTGAGCCGACTTGAAAATCTGAAAGGTATATATGAAGGATCAAGTTGCGAATTCAAGTATGGAAGTATGAATGTGAAAAAGCTAGCAGATATGATTGAATATCTAATATGCGAATTATAAGGAAGGTTAGAGAAAATTTTTGAAGGATCAGAGATGCAGAGTTGCATTTGATCAGAGAGGATCTAGAGGAACAGAACAGAGATCTGTATCAGCAAAGATAAGTTGTATTTATTTCAGATCACTCATTGTTACTTTCTAACAATTGTAACAGTGTTTTCAAATCTCTTAACAGAGTGGGTTTAACAGCCTTTTGTAAAATCCTCTAACAAGGTGGCAATTCAGTTGAATTGATCTAAAGACCTCTAGCAAGGCCACTCCTAGCAGGGTGATTAAATCCTCTAACAAGGTCGCACCTAACAGTGTGTTTTGTAACCTTTAACAAGTTTGATTATATGAGTATCAGCAATGAGTATTTCCTTTGACATCTTAAGGGACTTGTGGGAAAAGTTTTTGTAGTAACTGATTCACCCCTCCCCTCTCAGTTACTCCATTCTCATTTCCAACAATTGGTATTAGAGCTTATTGGTGCTTGCAGGAAAAGATTTCAAGGATCTAAGCCAAAGATCAAGATGTCTTACAAGAGAGAAATTCCAAGACTCAACAAAAATAACTTCTCTGCATGGCAAGGATTGATGAAACTTCATTTGGCTACTATTGGTGATACAGGACTGAAATATCTTGATGAAAAATACAAAGAACCTTCCGGCACATTATCTGTCAATGATATTGCTGAAAAGAAGACTCATAACAATATGATGATAGACATTGCATCTGCACTAAGCTATGAAGAATTTGATGATATCAAGGATTGCCAAACCGCTTTTGACATGTGGAACAAGCTGAAAGAAATCTATGGAGGAGATGACAATGTGAAAAGAGCAAAAGCATAAAGTCTAAGAGGACAATTTGACCAAATGAGAATGAGAGAGGATGAAAATATTGCAAAATATGTTGATAGAATCAAAGCATGTGTCAGTGCAATCAGGGCATCTGGAGGTGATATCAAAGAAGAGACGGTTATAAGCAAAGTTCTCAGAACCTTGCTTCCCATCTATGCAATCAGAGTTTCTGCAATTTAAGAAAGAAGGTGTGAAGCAAATCATAATATCAATTTGGAGGCTATAGTTGGAAGACTAACCGCATTTGAACTAGACAATTTTGACAACTATGTTCCAGCTTCCAAAAACACTGAATCAGCATTTGAGGCCAAACTTTCACTCAAAGATAAAGGCAAAAAGAAATCAGAGTCAGAAAGTGATGATGAATCAGACCAAAGTTCAGACAGTGATCTTGAAGTAATTGAAGCTCTACTGGCAAAGAAATACTCTAGAGGTAGAGGAAAATATAAAGGTAAAGTTCCTCTAATCTGTTTTTCATGTGAAGAAATTGGTCATATTGCAGCTAGGTGCCCAAACAAGCAGAACAATGATGAAAAGAAGGGTCATAAATGAAATAGAAAGAAAGATTACAAATCATTCAAGAACAAAGGTAAGAAATCATGTTTCATGGCTGAAAATTCTAAGGATTCTGATAATAGTGAAGATGAAATTGTTTATATTGCTATGAAAGATGATTCTGATAGTGATGAGGAAGATAAAATGGCTCTTATCTCTCATATAAGTATGAATGATACATGGATTATAGATAGTGGTTGCTCTCATCATATGACTGGTGATAAAACTAAGTTTGATCAGTTTGAAGATTATGATGGTGGCAGTGTAAGGTTTGGTAATAATGAACCTCATTTCATAAAAGGAAGAGGAAGAATCTCTCTAACCAAAGAACTTATATGCAACAATGCCTATTGGGTTGAAGGTCTTAAACATAACTTGCTAAGTGTGGCACAGTTACTCAATACTGGATTTAAGGTGGAATTCATGCACGGAAAGGCAAGACTGTTGAATGAGCAAGGAAAGCTGATAGGATCTGGCACACAAACTAAAGGTAACTTGTTCTACCTAGAACTTGGTGAATGCTCATGTTTTATTGCTCAAATTGAAGAAAGTTGGTTATGGCATAAGAGGTTGTGTCATGTCAATTTTGATAATCTGGTGAAGATAAGCAAATTCAAAAAGGTAAGAGGCATTCCTAATATAAAAAAACCTGAGGTCGGTTTATGCAAGAATTGTCAGATTGGAAAAATGGGAAAGACTAGTTTTAAAAGTAAAAGCTATCAGTCTGAAGATATGTTAGAAATTGTGCATACTGATTTATGTGGACCCATTGGAATTGAAAGTTATACTGGAGAAAATTTTTTCATTCTTTTTGTTGATGATTACTCAAGAATGATGACTGTTATGTATCTAAGGAATAAATCAGAAGCTTTTGAGAAATTCAAATGGTACTTGGCAAGAGTAGAAAAAGAAACAGGGAAAAGATTGAAATGCTTAAGGTCAGACAGAGGTGGTGAATTCATTTCACATGAGTTCAATAACTTTTGCATTGAAAGAGGAATTAAAAGACAAGTTTCAGCACCAGGAACTCCAGAACAAAATGGGATAGCTGAAAGAAGAAATAGATCCATTATGGATTGTGCAAGGACCCTAATGATTGAAAAGAACATTGCTATCAAATACTGGAAAGAAGCTATCAGCACTGCAGTTCATACCTTGAACCGAGTACAACTAAAAAAGGACTCATTCAAAACTCCCTATGAATTATGGTATGGCTACAAACCCAATGTAAGTTATTTGAAAGTATTTGGAAGCAAATGTTATATTCTGAAAGAATTTAGAAAAGGTAAATTTGATGTAAAAGGAGATGAAGGAATATTTCTAGGTTACTCTTGTAAAAGCAAAGCATATAGATGTTTAAATCTATCTACTCACAAGGTCATAGAAAGTGCACATGTGAAAGTTGATGAGTTTGCAGAGAAATCAGAAGAAGAAAGCAAGAAGGTTCCTGAAGACTACAGAAGATTTATTTACATTGAACCTGATACTATACCAAGTACTCCAGTTAATCAGGAATCCTCAACTCCCGAGTCATCAATGACCGAGTTGCAGGAAGTTCAAACCGAGACACAGGAAGTTTTTACCGAGCTAAAAGAATCCGAGTCACTTTCAAACTCTACCAAGCAAGTATCTACCGAGTCTGAATCTACTGAGCCAGAACAGCAAGAATCTGAAGTACAAAGGGACAACAATGAAACTCATTCAAGAAGTAAAGAACCTGTGTTAGCTAAATATGTCAGAAGGCATCATGCTCCAGATCAGATCATTGGAGACAAATCTGAAGGAACTCTGACAAGAAGTAAGTTAAAAGGCACTTGTTTACTTGCTGATTTTGAACCCAGAAATATCAAAGATGCATTGGCAAATGATAGTTGGATTGAGGCTATGAATGAAGAAATACAACAGATAGAGAAAAACAAAACATGGACTCTTGTATCTAGACCCAAAGATAAGAATGTGATTGGAACAAAATGGGTATTCAGAAATAAACTAAATGAAGATGGAAAGGTATCAAGAAATAAAGCTAGACTAGTATGCAAAGGATATGCTCAAGAAGAAGGTATAGACTATGGAGAAACCTTTGCTCCTGTTGCAAGATTGGAAGGTGTAAGAACCTTACTTGCATATGCTACTCACAAAGGATTCAAAGTTTATCAGATGGATGTCAAGTCAACATTTCTCAATGGAATACTGGATGAAGAAGTTTACATTGAACAACCTGAAGGTTTTGTTGATCCAGATAAGAAGAACATGGTCTGCAAATTACACAAGGCGCTGTATGGTCTAAAACAAGCTCCTAGAGCATGGTATGAAAGATTGCATAACTATCTTATTCAGATTGGTTTTCAAAGGACTAATGATAACAGTAGCTTGTATATAAAAGAAGGTCCAGATAATAAGATTGTTTTGGCAGAAATATTTGTAGATGACACTGTTTTCACAGGCAATGATGATCTATGCAAAGAATTTTCAGAACAAATGAACAAGGAGTTTGAGATGTCTATGTTTGGTGAGATTAAATTCTTTGTAGGTCTTCAAATCCAACAAAGTAAGAATGGCATCTTCATCACACAGTCAAAATACATCAAGGAGATATTAAAAAAAATTTGGTATGGAGGATTGTAAACCAGTTGGAACCCCTATGTGTAATGGATTGAAACTTACCAAGGAAGATGAATCCAAAGAAGTGGATCAAACACTGTATAGATCTATGATTGGAAAGTTGCAGTATGTAGTACATACTAGGCCGGATATTGCCCTTGCAGTCGGTATTGTAGCAAGATTTTCAGCAAAACCAAGAGAAACTCATATAATGGCAATCAAAAGAATAATGAGATATTTGAAAGGAACTGAAGATTATGGGCTATGGTATAAATTTGGAGGTAATTTGGATTTGAAAGTATTTACTGATGTTGATTGGGCAGGAAACCTTGATGACAGGAAAAGCACAAGTGGAGGAGCATTCTTTCTTGGAAAGAGATTGGTTTCTTGGACAATTAAAAAGCAGAATTGTACATCCCAATCTATAGCAGAGGCAGAGTATGTTGCTGCAGCAGTAAATTGTTCAAATATTGTTTGGTTTAAGCAGTTATTGCAAGGAATGAGGATGGAAATCAAAGAACCAGTTGTTATGTTTTGTGACAATACTAGTGCAATCAATATATCAAAGAATCCAGTGATGCATTCTAAGACCAAGCATATTGCAATCAAATATCATTTTTTCAGAGAATTGGTACAAGACAAGGAGATCAGATTGGAATATGTCAATTCAAAGGAACAAATTGCTGACATATTCACAAAGCCACTACCTAAGGATGCATTCTTGTATCTCAGAGGTAAGTTAGGGGTTACACCCCTATCCGAAATTCACTAAAAACAAGTTTTAGTGATGCATCAACGCATACCAAAATGAAAATCTATCTGTTGATGTAGTCAAATCTAGAAGCTTTGCATATGAATCAGTACTAAAGATACATTACAATTCATTTAAGTTCTATTGTCTTTGGCATTTTTTGTCAAAGAGGGAGAGATTTACTTTACTGTCATATCTTTCTGAAATTTGTGTGAAAAAGAAAGTTCTTATGTAATTCCTTCACAGAGGGAGATTACTGAAAGAGGGAGAGTCTATCATCTTAGAGGGAGAATTTTTTTGATGACACATTATGCTGATAAGGACTTGTTTTCAAATTTCATTCTGCTATGACATGTTGTGTTGCCATCAATGCCAAAGAGGGAGATTGTTGGATACAATTGATAATTGCATGATTGTCTTTGATGTTACACAGATGTCATATCAGTCATCAGATAGTGTTAACCGAGCTCACTCGGTCATCGAAGAAAAGTAGCAGACAGTGTTAACCGAGCTCACTCAGTCATCGAAGAAAAGTAGCAGACAGTGTTAACCGAGCTCACTCGGTCATCAAAGAAAAGTAGCAAACAGTGTTAACCGAGCTCACTCGGTCATCGAAGAAAAGTAGTAGACAGTGTTAATCGAGCTCACTTGGTCATCGAAGAAAAGTAGCAGACAGTGTTAACCGAGCTCACTCGGTCATCAAAGGAAAGTCGGAGAAATCGGTGTTTACCGAGTTCACTCGGCGACTGAAGGATTTCACGAAATTCTCTGTATTAACTGAGCTCAGTCGGTTAACACAGGAATTATTTTCTGTGCAGTATTTACCGAGTTAAGTCGGTCAGCGAAGGATTTCTCGAAGGTTAAGTAATTAAAGTTAATTACTTTATGTAATGTATGAAGCCGACTTATAGCACAATTATTTATAATTGTAACTTGTATTTGAGCCGACTTGAAAATCTGAAAGGTATATATGAAGGATCAAGTTGCGAATTCAAGTATGGAAGTATGAATGTGAAAAAGCTAGCAGATATGATTGAATATCTAATATGCAAATTATAAGGAAGGTCAGAGCAAATTTTTGAAGGATCAGAGATGCAGAGTTGCATTTGATCAGAGAGGATCTAGAGGAACAGAACAGAGATCTGTATCAGCAAAGATAAGTTGTATTTATTTCAGATCACTCATTGTTACTTTCTAACAATTGTAACAGTGTTTTCAAATCTCTTAACAGAGTGGGTTTAACAGCCTTTTGTAAAATCCTCTAACAAGGTGGCAATTCAGTTGAATTGATCTAAAGATCTCTAGCAAGGCCACTCCTAGCAGGGTGATTAAATCCTCTAACAAGGTCGCACCTAACAGTGTGTTTTGTAACCTTTAACAAGTTTGATTATATGAGTATCAGCAATGAGTATTTCCTTTGACATCTTAAGGGACTTGTAGGAAAAGTTTTTGTAGTAACTGATTCACCCCTCCCCTCTCAGTTACTCCATTCTCATTTCCAACAATTTCTAGTTCACTATTGATTAAAAATGAGTTAAAATAGTTAACTCCTTTTTCTACTCAAATTGAATCAATAAACCCCTTATTTTACTCAAATTAAATCTGTTAACTCCCTTTAATTTGTAAATCTCCCTTTATGACTGAACTTTGCCTTTAATCCTGACCGCTGATTGAAATCAATCTCAACCATTGATAAATTCTAGGAAAGTATATTTAAGAGACCCTCATCTATTTATTTTGAAAGGTTGAATGAGAATTTGCATCGAATTGTTTCTGGAATTCATACTCACATTTTCTCATATTCACATACGCAAAGATCAAGTTTGACCAAAAGTTGACCAGATTTAACCACGGTTGACTTGAGGTTACTAGTTTCGAAAAGAATTTTGAAATAATTAAACAAAATTATTTAATTAAATGGACTACTTACTTCTAATTAATTAAACAAAGTTATTTAATTAAATGAGAAGCCATTCCTAACTAATTAAATGAAGTTATTTAATTAAATAAGAAAAGTGTCTCTAATTAATTAAACATTATTTAACTAAATAGAAAAAGTAATCATGAAAGCATATCTCATTTCATTAAATTAAATATCTCAACAAAATCTCTCTTCAGTTGAAAAAGGGAACTTTTCAGTTCACTATTGATAAAAAATGAATTAAATAAGTTAACTCCTTTTTCTACTCAAATTGAATTAGTTAACTCCTTATTTTACTCAAATTAAATCTGTTAACTCCCTTTAATTTGGAAATCTTTGTTTATGACTAAACTTCACCTTTAATCCAAACCGTTAATTGAAATCGATGTCAACCGTTGATGAATTCCAGGAAAGTTATTTAAGAGACCCTCATCTCTTCATTTTAAAAGGTTGAATGAGAATTTTCATCGAATTGTGCTGGAATTCATACTCAAATTTGCTCATATAAACATACGCAAAGATCAACTTTGACCAAAAGTTGACCAGATTTAACCACGGCTGACTTGAGTTGATTAGTTTCGAAAAGAATTTTGAAATAATTAAACAAAATTATCTAAGTAAATGGAATACTTACTTCTAATTAATTAAACAAAGTTATTTAATTAAATGAGAAGCCATTCCTAACTAATTAAATGAAGTTATTTAATTAAATAAGAAAAGTGTCTCTAATTAATTAAAGACTATTTAATTAAATAGAAAAAGTAATTATGAGAGCATATCTCATTTTATTAAATTAAATATCTCAAAAAAATGTCTCTTCAGTTCAAAAAGGGAAATTTCTAGTTCACTATTGATCAAAAATGAGTTAAATGAGTTAACTCCTTTTTCTATTCAAATTGATTCAGTTAACTCCTTATTTTACTCAAATTAAATCTGTTAACTCTCTTTCATTTAGAAATCTCCCTTTATGACTAAACTTCACCTTTAATCTTGACCGCTGATTGAAATCGATCTCAATCGTTGATGAATTTCAGGAAATTATATTTCAGAGACCCTCATCTCTTCATTTTGAAAGGTTGAAAGAGAATTTGCATCAAATAGTTGCTGAAATTCATACTCACATTTGCTCATATTCACATACGCAAAGATCAAGATTGACCAAAAGTTGACCAGATTTAACTACGGTTGACTTGAGTTGACTAGTTTCAAAAAGAATTTTAAAATAATTAAACGAAATTATTTAATTAAATGGAGTACTTACTTCTAATTAAGTAAACAAAGTTATTTAATTAAATGAGAAGCCATTCCTAACTAATTAAATGATGTTATTTAACTAAATAAAAAAAGTGTCTCTAATTAATTAAAGATTATTTAATTAAATAGAAAAAGTAATTCTGAGAGTATATCTCATTTTATTAAATTAAATATCTCAACAAAATCTCTCT
Source organism: Cupressus sempervirens (assembly GCA_028749045.1). Taxonomy (NCBI): domain Eukaryota; kingdom Viridiplantae; phylum Streptophyta; class Pinopsida; order Cupressales; family Cupressaceae; genus Cupressus; species Cupressus sempervirens. The sequence continues at coordinate 120,776,209 of CM053783.1, forward strand.
TTAGTTCAAAAAGGGAAATTTTAAGTTCACTATTGATAAAAAATGAGTTAGATCAGTTAACTCCTTTTTCGACTCAAATTGAATCAGTTAACTCCTTATTTTACTCAAATTCAATCTGTTAACTCTCTTTAATTTGGGAATTTCCCTTTATGACTAAACTTCACCTTTAATCCTGATCGCTGACTGAAATCGATCTCAACCGTTGATGAATTTCAGGAAAGTCTATGTAAGAGACCCTCATCTCTTCATTTTTAAAAGTTGAATGAGAATTTGCATCGAATTGTTGCTAAAATTCATACTCACATTTGCTCATATTCAAATATGCAAAGATCAAGTTTGACCTAAAGTTGACCAGATTTAACCACGATTGACTTCAGTTGACTAGTTTTGATTTTTTTTTTTGAAATAATTAAACAAAATTATTTAATTAAATTGAGTACTTACTTCTAATTAATTAAACAAAGTTATTTAATTAAATGAGAAGCCATTCCTAACTAATAAAGTGAAGTTATTTAATTAAATAAGAAAAGTGTCTCTAATTAATTAAAGATTATTTAATTAAATAGAAAATGTAATTATGAGAGCATATCTCATTTTATTAAATTAAATATCTCAACAAAATCTCTTTTTAATTCAAAAAGGAAAAATTTTAGTTCACTATTGATTAAAAATAAATTAAATCAGTTACCTCCTTTTTCTACTCCAATTGAATCAGTTAACTCCTTATTTTACTCAAATTAAATCTGTTAACTCCCTTTAATTTGGAAATCTCCCTTTATGACTGAACTTCACCTTTAATCCAGATCACTGATTGAAATCGATCTCAACCATTGATGAATTTCAAGAAAGTCTATTTAAGAGACCCTCATCTCCTGATTTTGAAAGGTTGAATGAGAAATTGCATCAAATTTTTGCTTTAATTCATACTCACATTTGCACATATTCACATACGCAAAGATCAAGTTTGACCAAATGTTGACCAGATTTAACCATAGTTGACTTCAGTTGACTAGTTTTGAAAAGAATTTTGATATAGTTAAACGAAATTATTTAATTAAATGGAGTACTTCTAATTAATTAAACAAAGTTATTTAATTAAACGAGAAGGCATTCCTAATTAATTAAATGAAGTTATTTAATTAAATAAGAAAAGTGTGTCTAATTAATTAAAGATTATTTAATTAAATAGAAAAAGTAATTATCAGAGCATATCTCATTTTATAAATTTAAATATCTCAACAAAATCTCTCTTCAGTGCAAAAAGGGAAATTTTCAGTTCACTATTGATAAAAAATGAGTTAAATCAATTAACTCCTTTTCCTACTCAAATTGAATTAGTTAACTCCTTATTTTACTCAAATTAACTCTGTTAACTCCCTTTAATTTGGAAATATCTCTTTATGACTAAACTTCACCTTTAATCCTGACCTCTGATTGAAATCAATCTCAACCGTTGATGAATTCTGGGAAAGTTTATTTAAGAGACCCTCATCTCTTCATTTTGAAAGGTCGAATGAGAATTTGTATCGAATTGTTGCTAGAATTCATACTCGCATTTGTTCATATTCACATATGCAAAGATCAAGTTTGACCAAAAGTTGACCAGATTTAACCACAGTTGACTTGAGTTGACTAGTTTTGAAAAGAATTTTAAAATAATTAAATGAAATTATTTAATTAAATGGAGTACTTACTTCTATTTAATTAAACAAAGTTATTTAATTAAATGAGAAGGCATTCCTAATTAATTAAATGAAGTTATTTAATTAAATAAGAAAAATGTCTCTAATTAATTAAAGATTATTTAATTAAATAGAAAAAGTAATTATGAGAGCATATCTCATTTTATTAAATTAAATATTTGAACAAAATCTCTCTTCAGTTCAAAAAGAGAAATTTCCAATTCATTATTGATAAAAAATGAGTTAAATGAGTTAACTCCTTTTTCTACTCAAATTGAATCAGTTAACTCCTTATTTTACTCAAATTAAATTTGTTAACTCTCTTCAAATTGGAAATCTCTCTTTATGACCGAACTTCAGCTTTAATCCTGACCGTTGATTGAAATTGATCTCAACCGTTGATGAATTTCAGGAAAGTCTATTTAAGAGACACTTGTCTCTTCATTTTGAAAGGTTGAATGAGAATTTGCATAGAATTGTTGCTGGAATTCATACTCACATTTGCTCATATTCACATACGCAAAGATCAAGTTTGACCAAAAGTTGACCAAATTTAACCACAGTTAACTTGAGTTGACTAGTTCCAAATTTTTTTTAAAAATAATTAAATGAAATTATTTAATTAAATGGAGTACTTACTTCTAATTAATTAAAATAAGTTATTTAATTAAATAAGAAGCCATTCCTAATTAATTAAATGAAGTTATTTAATTAAATAAGAAAAGTGTCTCTAATTAATTAAAGATTATTTAATTAAATGGAAAAAGTAATTATGAGAGCATATCTCATTTTATTAAATTAAATATCTCAACAAAATCTCTCTTCAGTTCAAAAAGGAAAATTTGTAGTTCACTATTCATAAAAAATGAGTTAATCAGTTAACTCCTTTTTTTACTCAAATTGAATCAGTTAACTCTTTATTTTACTCAAATTAAATCTGTTAACTCCCTTTAATTTGGAAATCTCCCTTTATGACTAAACTTCACCTTTAATCATGACCATTGATTGAAATCGATCTCAACCATTGATGAATTCCAAGAAAGTCTATTTAAGAGACCCTCACCTCTTCATTTTGAAAAGTTAAATGAAAATTTGCATCAAATTGTTGCTAGAATTCATACTCACATTTGGTCATATTCACATACGCAAAGATCAAGTTTGACCAAAAGTTGACCAGATTTATCCACGGTTGACATGAGTTGACTAGTTTCGAAAAGAACTTTGAGATAATTAAAAAAATTATTTAATTAAATTTAGTACTTACTTCTAATTAATTAAATAAATTTATTTAATTAAATGAGAAGCCATTCCTACCTAATTAATTAAAATCAATCGAATTGTTGTTGGAATTCATACTCACATTTGCTCATATTCACATACATAAAGATCAAGTTTGACCAACAATTGACCAAATTTAACCATGATTGACTTGAGTTGACTAGTTTCGAAAAGAATTTTGAAATAATTAAATGAAATTATTTAATTAAATGGAGCACTTACTTCTAATTAATTAAACAAAGTTATTTAATTAAATGTTAAGCCATTCTGAATTAATTAAATGAAGTTATTTAATTAAATAAGAAAAGTGTCTCTAATTAATCAGTTGAATAAAAAATGAGTTAAATCAGTTGACTCCTTTTTCTACTCAAATTGAATCAGTTAACTCCTTATTTTACTCAAATTAAATTTGTTAACTACCTTTAATTTGGAAATATCCCTTTATGACTAAACTTAACCTTTAATCCTAACCGTTGATTGAAATCGATCTCAACCGTTGATGAATTCTAAGAAAGTCTATTTAAAAGACCGTCATCTCTTCATTTTGAAAGGTTGAATGAGAATATGCATCGAATTGTTGCTGGAATTGATACTCACATTTGCTCATATTCACATACGCAAATATCAAGTTTGACCAAAAGTTGACCAAATTTAACCACGGTTGACTAGTTTCGAAAAGAATTTTAGAATAGTTAAACGAAACTATTTAATTAAATGGAGTACTTACTTCTAATTAATTAAACAAAGTTATTTAATTAAATTAGAATCCATTCCTAATTAATTAAATTAAATTATTTAATTAAATAAAAAAAGTGTCTCTAATTAATTAAAGATTATTTAATTAAATAGAAAAAGTAATTATGAGAACATATCTCATTTTACTAAATTAAATATCTCAACAAAATCTCTCTTCAGTTCAAAAAGGTAAATTTTCAGTTCACTATTGATCAAAAATGAGTTAAATCAGTTGACTCATTTTTCTACTCGAATTGAATCAGTTAACTCCTTATTTTACTCAAATTAAATCTGTTAACTTCCTTTAATTTGAAAATCTCCCTTTATGACTGAACTTCACGTTTAATCTTGACTGTTGATTGAAATTGATCTCAACCGTTGATGAATTCTAAGAAAGTCTATTTGAGAGACCCTCATCTCTTAATTTTGAAAGGTTGAATGAGAATTTGCATTGACTTGTTGCTAGAATTTATACTCACATTTGCTCATATTCACATATGCAAAGATCAAGTTTGACCAAAAGTTGACCAGATTTAACCACGGTTGACTTGAGTTGACTAATTTTGAAAAGAATTTTGAAATAATTAAACAAAATTATTTAATTAAATAGAGTACTTACTTCTAATTAATTAAACAAAGTTATTTAATTAAATGAGAAGTCATTCCTAATTAATTAAATGAAGTTATTTAATTAAATAAGAAAAGTGTCTCTAATTAATTAAAAATTATTTAATTAAATTAAAAAAGTAATTATGAGAACATATCTCATTTTATTAAATTAAATATCTCAACAAAATCTCTCTTCAGTTCAAAAAGGGAAATTTTCAGTTCACTATTCGTCAAAAATGAGTTAAATTAGTTGACTCCTTTTTCTACTCAAATTGAATCAGTTAACTCCATATTTTACTCAAATTAAATTTGTTAACTCATTTTAATTTAGAAATCTTCCTTTATCACTGAACTTCACCTTTAATTCTGATCGTTGATTGAAATCGATGTCAACCGTAGATGAATTCCAAGAAAGTCTATTTAAGAGACCCTCATCTCTTCATTCTGAAAGGTTGAATGAGAATTTGCATTAAATTGTTGCTGGAATTTATACTCACATTTGCTCATATTCAAATACGCAAAGATCAAGTTTGACCAAAACTTGACCAGATTTAACCATTTTGACTTGAGGTGACTAGTTTCAAAAAAATAATTAAATGATTAAACAAAATAATTTAATTAAATGGAGTACCTACTTCTAATTAATTAAACAAAGTTATTTAATTAAATGAGAAGCCATTCCTAATTAATTAAATGAAGTTATTTAATTAAAGAAGAAATGTGTCTCTATTTAATTAAAGATTATTTAATTAAATAGAAAAAGTAATTATGAAAGCATATCTCATTTTATTAAATTAAATATCTCAACAAAATTTCTTTTCAGTTCAAAGAGGGAAATTTCGAGTTCACTATTGATAAAAAATGAGTTAAATCAGTTGATTCCTTTTTCTATTGAAATTGAATCCGTTAACTCCTTATTTTATTCAAATTAAATATATTAACTCCCTTTAATGTGGAAATCTCCTTTTATGATTGAACTTCACATTTAATCCTCACTGTTTGATTGAAATCGATCTCAACTGTTAATGAATTCTAGGAAAGTCTATTTAAGAGACCCTCATCTCTTCATTTTGAAAGGATGAATGAGAATTTACATCGAATTGTTTCTGGAATTCATACTCACATTTGCTCATATTCACATACACAAAGATCAAGTTTGACCAAAAGTTGACCAAATTTGACCACGGTTGACTAGTTTCGAAAAGAGTTTTGAAATAATTAAATTAAATTATTTAACTAAATGGAATACTTACTTTCAATTAATTAAACAAAGTTATTTAATTAAATGAGAAGCCATTCCTAATTAATTAAATGAAGATATTTAATTAAATAAGAAAAGTGTCTCTAATTAATTAAAAATTATTTAATTAAATAGAAAAAGTAATTATGAGAGAATATCTCATTTTATTAAATTTAATATCTCAACAAAATCCCTCTTCAGTTCAAAAAGGGAAATTTCCAGTTCAATATTGATAACAAATGAGTTAAATCAGTTGACTCCTTTTTCTACTCAAATTGAATCAGTGAATTCCGTATTTTATTCAAACTAAATCTGTTAACTCATTTTAATTTGGAAATCTCCCTTTATGACTGAACTTCACCTTTAATCCTAACCGTTGATTGAAATCGATGTCAACCGTACATGAATTCTAGAAAAGTCTATTTAAGAGACCCTCATCTCTTCATTTTGAAAGGTTGAATGAAAATTTGCATCGATTTGTTGCTGGAATTTATACTCACATTTGCTCATATTCACATACGCAAAGATCAAGTTTGACCAAAAGTTGACCAGATTTAACTATGGTTGACTTGAGTTGACTAGTTTCGAAAAGAATTTTGAAATAATTAAACGAAATTAGTTAATTAAATGGAGTACTTACTTCTAATTAATTAAACAAAGTTATTTAATTAAATGAGAAGCCATTCCTAATTAATTAAATGAAGTTATTTAATTAAATAAGAAAAAAATTTCTAATTAATTAAATATTATTTAATTAAATAGAAAAAGTAATTATGAGAGCATATCTCATTTTATTAAATTAAATATCTCAACAAAATCTCTCTTCAATTCAAAAAGGGAAATTTCCAGTTCAGTATTGATCAAAAATGAGTTAAATAAGTTGACTCCTTTTTCCACTCAAATTGTATCAGTTAACTCTTTATTTTACTCAAATTAAATCTGTTAACCCCCTTTAATTTGGAAATCTCCCTTTATGACTAAACTTCACCTTTCATCCTGATCGTTGATTGAAATCGATCTCAACCATTGATGAATTCCAGGAAAGTCTATTTAAGAAACCCACATCTCTTCATTTTGAAAGGTTGAATGAGAATTTGCATCGAATTGTTGTTGGAATTCATACTCACATTTTCTCATATTCACATACGCCAAGATCAAGTTTGACCAAAAGTTGATCAAATTTGACCACGGTTGACTTGAGTTGACCAGTTTCAAAAAGAATTTTTAAATAATTAAATAAAATTATTTAATTATATGCAGTACTTACTTCTAATTAATTAAAAAAAGTTATTTAATTAAATGAGAAGCCATTCCTAATTAATTAAATGAAGTTATTTAATTAAATAAGAAAAGTGTCTCTAATTAATTAAAGATTATTTAATTAAATAGAAAAAGAAATTATGAGAGCATATCTCATTTTATTAAATTAAATATCTCAACAAAATCTCTCTTCAGTTCAAAAAAGGAAATTTTCAGTTCACTATTGATAAAAAATGAATTAAATCAGTTGATTGCTTTTTCTACTCAAATTGAATCAGTTAACTCCTTATTTTACTCAAATTAAATATGTTACCTCCCTTTAATTTGGAAATCTCCCTTTATGACTGAACTTCTCCTTAAATCCTGACCGTTGATTGAAATCGATGTCAACCGTTGATGAATTCTAGGAAAGTCTATTTATGAGACCCTCATCTCTTCATTTTGAAAGGTTGAATGAGAATTTGCATCGAATTGTTGTTGGAATTCAAACTCACATTTGCTCATATTCACATACGCGAAGATCAAGTTTGACCAAAAGTTGACCAGATTTAACCACGGTTGACATGAGTTGACTAGTTTCGAAAATAGTTTTGAAATAATTAAATAAAATTATTTAATTAAATAAAAAAAGTAATTATGAGAGCATATCTCATTTTATTACATTAAATATCTCAACAAAATCTCTCTTCAGTCCAAAAATGAAAATTTCCAGTTCACTATTGATCAAAAATGAGTGAAATCAATTGACTCATTTTTCTACTCAAATTGAATTAGTTAACTCTTTATTTTACTCAAATTACATCTGTTAACTCCCTTTAATTTGGAAATCTCCCTTTATGACTAAACTTCACCTTTCATCCAGACCGTTGATTGAAATTGATCTCAACCGTTGATGAATTCTAGGAAAGTCTATTTAAGAGACCCTCATCTCCTCATTTTGAAAGGTTGAATGAGAATTTGGATCGAATTGTTGCTGGAATTCATACTCACATTTTCTCATATTCACATACGCAAAGATCAAGTTTGACCAAAAGTTGACCAAATTTAACCATGGTTGACTTGAGTTGACTAGTTTCGAAAGGAATTTTGAAATAATTAAATGAAATTATTTAATTAAATGGAGTACTTACTTCTAAATAATTAAACAAAGTTGTTTAATTCAATGAGAAGCCATTCCTTATTAATTAAATAAAGTTATTTAATTAAATAAGAAAAGTGTCTCTAATTAATTAAAGATTATTTAATTAAATAGAAAAAGTAATTATGAAAGCATATCTCATTTTATTAAATTAAATATCAAAACAAAATCTTTCTTCAGTTCAAAAAGGGAAATTTCTAGTTCACTATTGATAAAAAAATGAGTTAAATCAGTTGACTCCTTTTTCTAATCAAATTGAACCAGTTGACACCTTATTTTACTCAAATTAAAACTGTTAACTCCCTTTAATTTGGAAATCTCTCTTTATGACTGAACTTCACCTTTAATCCTGATCGTTGATTGAAATCGATCTCAATCGTTGATGAATTTTAGGAAAGTCTATTTAAGAGACCTTCATCTCTTCATTTTGAAAGGTTGAATGAGAATTTGCACCGAATTGTTGCTAGAATTCATAATCACATTTGCTCATATTCACATACGCAAAAATCAAGTTTGACCAAAAGTTGATCAGATTTAACCACGATTGACTTGAGTTGACTAGTTTCCTAAAGAATTTTGAAATAATTAAATGAAATTATTCAATTAAATGGAGCACTTACTTCTAATTAATTAAACAAAGTTATTTAATTAAATGAGAAGCCATTCCTATTTAATTAAATGAAGTTATTTAATTAAATAACAAAAGCGTCTCTAATTAATTAAAGATTATTTAATTAAATAGAAAAAGTAATTATGAGGGTATATCTCATTTTATTAAATTAAATATCTCAACAAAATCTCTCTTCAGTTCAAAAAGGGAAATTTCTAGTTCACTATTGATAAAAAATGAGTTAAATCAGTTAACTCCTTTTTCTACTCTATTTGAATTAGTTAACTCCTTATTTTACTCAAATTAAATCTGTTAACTCTCTTTAATTTGAAAATTCTCCTTTATGACTGAACTTCACCTTTAATCCTAACTATTGATCGAAATCGACCTCAACCATTGATGAATTTCAGGAAAGTCTATTTAAAAGACACTCATCTTTTCATTTTGAAAGGTTGAATGAGAATTTGTATCGAATTGTTGTTGGAATTCATACTCACATTTGCACATATTCACATACGGAAAGATCAAGTTTGACCAAATGTTCACCAGATTTGACCACGGTTGACTTTAGTTGATTAGTTTCGAAAACAATTTTGAAATAGTTAAACGAAACTATTAAATGGAGTACTTACTTCTAATTAATTAAACAAAGATATTTAATTATATGAGAAGCCATTCCTAATTAATTAAATGAAGTTATTTAATTAAATAAGAAAAATGTCTCTAATTAATTAAAGATTATTTAATTAAATAGAAAAAGTAATTATGAGAACATATCTCATTTTACTAAATTAAATATCTCAACAAAATTTCTCTTCAGTTCAAAAACGAAAAATTTCCAGTTCACTATTGATAAAAAATGAGTTAAATCAGTTGACTCATTTTTCTACTCAAATTGAATCAGTTAACTCTTTATTTTACTCAAATTAAATTTGTTAACTCCCTTTAATTTGAAAATCTCCCTTTATGATGCAACTTCACCTTTAATCCTGACTGTTGATTGAAATCGATCTCAACCGTTGATGAATTCTAGGAAAGCCTATTTGAGAGACCCTCATCTCTTCATTTTGAAAGGTTGAATGCGAATTTGCATTGAAGTGTTGATGGAATTTATACTCACATTTTCTCATATTCACATACGCAAAGATCAAGTTTGACCAAAAGTTGACCAGATTTAACCACGGTTGACTTCAGTTGACTAGTTTCAAAAAGAATTTTGAAATAATTAAACTAGATTATTTAATTAAATAGAGTACTTACTTCTAATTAATTAAAAAAAGTTATTTAATTAAATGAGAAGTCATTCCTAATTAATTAAATGATGTTATTTAATTAAATAAGAAAAGTGTCTCTAATTAATTAAAGATTATTTAATTAAATTGAAAAAGTAATAATGAGAGCATATCTCATTTTATTAAATTAAATATCTCAACAAAATCTCTGTTCAGTTCAGAAAGGGAAATTTCCAGTTCACTATTGATCAAAAATGAGTTAAATCAGTTGACTCCTTTTTCTACTCAAATTGAATCAGTTAACTCTTTATTTTACTCAAATTAAATATGTTAACTCCCTTTAATTTGGAAATCTTCTTTTATGACTGAACTTCACCTTTCATCCTGACCGTTGATTGAAATCGATCTCGACAGTTGATGAATTCCAGGAAAGTCTATTTAAGAGACCCTCATCTCTTCATTTTGAAAGGTTGAATAAGAATTTGCATCGAATTGTTGTTGAAATTCATACTCACATTTTCTCATATTCACATTCGCAAAGATCAAGTTTGACCAAAAGTTGATCAAATTTAACCACGGTTGACTTGAGTTGACCAGTTTCGAAAAGAATTTTGAAATAATTAAACAAAATTATTTAATTAAATGAAGTACTTACTTTTAATTAATTAAATAAAGTTATTTAATTAAATGAGAAGCCATTCCTAATTAATTAAATGAAGTTATTTAATTAAATAAGAAAAGTGTCTCTAATTAGTTAAAGATTATTTAATTAAATAGAAAAAGAAATTATGAAACCATATCTCATTTTATTAAATTAAATATCTCAACAAAATCTCTCTTCAGTTCAAAAAGGGAAATTTTCAGTTCCCTATTGATCAAAAATGAATTAAATCAGTTGACTACTGTTTCTACTCAAATTGAATCAATTAACTCCTTATTTTACTCAAATTAAATTTGTTATCTCCCTTTAATTTGGAAATCTCCCTTTATGACTGAACTTCTCCTTTAATCCTGACCGTTGATTGAAATCGATCTCAACCGTTGATGAATTCTAGGAAAGTCTATTTATGAGACCCTCATCTCTTCATTTTGAAAGGTTGAATGAGAATTTGCATTGAATTGTTGCTGGAATTCATACTCACATTTGCTCATATTCACATACGCAAAGATCAAGTTTGACCAAAAGTTGATCAGATTTAACCACGATTGACTTGAGTTGACTACTTTTGAAAATATTTTTGAAATAATTAAATGAAATTATTTAATTAAATAGAGTATTTACTTCTAATTAATTAAACGAATTTATTTAATTAAATGAGAAGCCATTCTTAATTAATTAAATGAAGTTATTTAATTAAATAAGAAAAGTGTCTCTAATTAATTAAAGATTATTTAATTAAATAGAAAAAGTAATTATGAGAGCATATCTCATTTTATTAAATTAAATATCTCAACAAAATCTCTCTTTAGTTCAAAAATGGAAATTTCCAGTTCAGTATTGATAAAAAATGAGTGAAATCAATTAACTCATTTTTCTACTCAAATTGAATCAGTTAACTCTTTATTTTACTCAAATTAAATCTGTTAACTCCCTTTAATTTGAAAATCTCCCTTTATGACTGAATTTCACCTTTCATCCAGACCGTTGATTGAAATCGATCTGAACCGTTGATGAATTCTCGGAAAGTCTATTTAAGATACCCTCATCTCTTCATTTTGAAAGGTTGAATGAGAATTTGGATCGAATTGTTGCTGGAATTCATACTCACATTTTCTCATAGTCACATACGCAAAGATCAAGTTTGACCAAAAGTTGACCAAATTTAACCACGATTGACTTGAGTTGACTAGTTTCGAAAAGAATTTTGAAATAATTAAACAAAATTATTTAATTAAATGGAGCACTTACTTCTAATTAATTAAACAAAGTTGTTTAATTAAATGACAAGCCATTCCTAATTAATTAAATGAAGTTATTTAATTTAATAAGAAAACTGTCTCCAATTAATTAAAAATTATTTAATTAAATAGAAAAAGTAATTATGAGGGTATATCTCATTTTATTAAATTAAATATCTCAACAAAATCTCTCTTCAGTTGAAAAAGGGAAATTTCCAGTTCACTATTGATAAAAAATGAGTTAAATCAGTTAACTCCTTTTTCTACTCAAATTGAATTAGTTAACTCCTTATTTTACTCAAATTAAATCTGTTAACTCCCTTTAATTTGGAAATCTTCCTTTATGACTGAACTTCACCTTTAATCTTGACCGTTGATTGAAATCGATCTCAACCGTTGATGAATTTCAGGAAAGTCTATTTAAAAGACACTCATCTCTTCGTTTTGAAAGGTTGAATGAGAATTTGCATCGAATTGTTGCTGGAATTCATACTCACATTTGCTCATATTCACATATGCAAAGATCAAATTTGACCAAAAGTTCACCAGATTTAACCACGGTTGACTTGAGTTGACTAGTTTCGAAAAGAATTTTGAAATAGTTAAACGAAACTATTTAATTAAATGGAGTACTTACTTCTAATTAATTAAATGAGAAGCCATTCCTAATTAATTAAATGAAGTTATTTAATTAAATAAGAAAAGTGTTTCTAATTAATTAAAGATTATTTAATTAAATAGAAAAATTATTTATGAGAACATATCTCATTTTACTAAATTAAATATCTCAACAAAATCTCTCTTTAGTTCAAAAAGGAAAATTTCCAGTTTACTATTGATAAAAAATGAGTTAAATTAGTTGACTCATTTTTCTACTCAAATTGAATCAGTTAACTCCTTATTTTACTTAAATTAAATCTGTTAACTCCGTTTAATTTGAAAATCTTCCTTTATGACTAAATTTCACCTTTAATCATGACTGTTGATTGAAATCAATCTCAACCGTTGATGAATTCCAAGAAAGTCTATTTAAGAGACCCTCATCTCTTCATTTTGAACGGTTGAATGAGAATTTGCATCGAATTATTGTTAGAATTCATACTCACATTTGCTCATATTCACATACGCAAAGATCAAGTTTGACCAAAAGTTGACCAGATTTAACCACGGTTGACTTGAGTTGACTATTTTTGAAAAGAATTTTGAAATAATCAAACAAAATTATTTAGTTAAATTGTAATGCCCCGCCAAGGGATCCACAGTATTAACCTAGAATTTCACTGAAATTTTTTTTTTCAAAGAAGTAAACATCACATATAACTTATGCACATTAACGGAAGCAATAGCATTGTCTATCTGAAAGTAAACATAACATAAATTACAGATTACATTCTTTAAGATCCCTTAACGTTGAATTACGTACATGAATCCATCCATCGCCTCTGGCGAGCATTCAAATTAGGCTGAGTAAAAATGTACTGAAGACTACGATGATCGCTGTGTAGCTTAAATCTGTGCCCAAACAAGAAATGTCTCCACCTTGTCAAAGCATTAACTACTGCTGCTAACTCAAGATCATGCGTAGGATAATTTAACTCATGATCCTTGAGCTTGCGTGATTCGTATGCAATCACCCCTCCATTCTGCATCAACACTGCCCCAATCCCTTCAAGACAAGCATATGTACATACCATGAAATCACCTTCTAGATCTGGTACAACTAGAATTGGTGCACTGGTCAAAAGCTCCTCGAGCTTCCGAAAAGCTTCCTCACATTTCTCTATCCACACGAACTTCTTTCCTTTCTTTTGAAGAGAAGTGATAGGATGTGCTATCCTAGAGAAGTTCTGGACAAATCTACGATAATAACCGGCTAAACCCATGAAACTACGAATCTCTGACACATTAGTCAGAGTCGGCCAATCTATTATCACCTGAATCTTTGCAGGATCCATTGAAATACCATCACCTGAAATAACATGCCCTAAATACTAAATCTCTGATTTGAAGAATTCACACTTAGCTGCATTGGCATAAAGCTGATTGTCTCTCAAACATTGCAAAACCAACTGCAGGTGTTCCTCATGCTCCTTTTGAGTCTTAGAATATATCAATATATCATCAAGAAACATGAGTACAAACCTATCCAGATAAGATTGGAACACACCATTCATCAAACTCATTAAAATCGATGGAGCATTAGTCAATCCAAAAGGTACTACTGTGAACTCATAATGTCCATAGCGAGTTCGAAAAGCGGTCTTGTGAATATCTGCTTCCTTAATACGAAGCTGGTGTTATCCTGACTTAAGGTCAACCTTGGAGAATACTGTAGCTCCCTTGATCTGATCAAATAAGTCATCAATCCTAGGCAAGGGATACCTATTCTTAATAGTCACCTTATTCAACTATCTATAGTCAATACAAAGGCACAAAGAACTATCTTTCTACTTCACAAAGAGCACTGGAGCTCCCAATGGTGATACACTAGGTCGAATGCTCCCTTTGGCCAGAAGTTCCTCTAGTTGAAGACATAGCTCACACAATTCTTGAGTAGTCATGTGATAAGGAGCTTTAGAGATAGGCTCCACTCCAGGAATCAGATCAATACTAAAATCAATGTCCCTCTTAGGAGGCATGCTTGGAATCTCACTTGGAAAAACATCTGTGTACTCCTGCAAAATCGGGTGATCTAAAGTCTCCCTCATGGAATCTTCCTCATCAAGATCATTTACCATAACAGCAAATATCTGACATCCCTTACGAAAACTTTGCTTCAATTGCATAGCAGAAATCATCTGCAGAGATATAGGCCTTGGTATCCCAACTATTTGCACATCATTCCCTTGGTCATCTTGGCACATAATAATCTTCTTCCTGTAATCTATATTGGCTTTATGAGATCCAATCCAGTCCATGCCTAAAACCACATCATAGGAACCAAGGGGTATGACTCGAAGATCCATTGTCATATCAAAGCTTCGTAAGCTAAGCCCACACTTATGAACTACAGATGGTGAAATAGAATCTGTAGCTCCTGAATCAAACAATACTAAAAGAGATATACCTCTAATAGCTCCTATGGTCTCAACCACTGTTCCTTGATGATCTGCCTGACGCTACTCAACTGCTGCAAAAACTCTATGAGCTCTACCTGCATCACCAACTATAGGCTCTGAAACTGTAGGCATAGGTCCTAAAAACTGAGGTGCTCGCTGAGGACACTGAGTTGCATAATGCCCAATCTGACCACATGAAAAGCATTCTGTATTTTTGTCAGAACCTCTTCCCATAGGTGGTACATTTTATTGCCAACGACTGTTCCTACTAACAAAAGACTCGGTACTCTAAGCTGGCTGATTGGTCTGATTCTATCTATTGCATTGAGCATTGTGGTTGTTCTTGGTGTTAGAACCTTTGCCACTACCTTGAGCTTGAGAATTTGAGCCCCTTTGTTGCTGTGTTTGTTGAGACTGCTACTGATACCGTTTCCCCTCAGAGAAAGAAAGCTTATTGTTACCACCTGAATTGTAGTTGCTTTTAGATCCTAATGCCGCTGGCGCTCCTAAAAAACCACCTTGACCAAGGTTGACACTTTGCTCAACAAGGATAGCTCGATGCATAGCATCCTTGAGGGTTTTTGGTTCAAATACCTTAACTCCCCCAATAATACGGTTATTCAAACCCCTAATAAAATGTTGTGTCAATTGAGTTGAATTTTCACTGAACCCTGAGAAAGGCATAAGCTCATAAAACTTACGCTCATACTCGATCACTGACAAAGTGTACTATCTGAGATTATGAAATTCATCAGCCCTTTGTTGTTTCCATTCCTCTGGTAGGAATCGTTCATGAAAACTCTCTAGGAATAATTCTCATGTGACACTGCTCATATCGATTCCCAACTTCTTCTCCTCTATCGTCCACCAAGTGGCCCCAAAATTCTCTAGATTAGTGATCGCAAACCTTACCTTAACATTGTTTTTGAACTCCTGCATGGCAAAAATCTTGTTGAGAGAAATAAGCCACTACTCGACCACATAACTAGAACCTTTCCCATTGAAAGGCTTAACCTTGGATCTTGAAAGATCCTGCATCTGAGTGGACACAATGGACCTCTAACAATCCTTCCGAGGACTTCTAGACCTGGGTCTATGCTCTTGTTCTGTCTGATGCACTTTAGGCTATTCTTGAATAGGAGGTAGATGTCCTAGAATAGTCCTCATCATCTGTCTCAAACCAACCTCTTCAGACTTAGCTTGGTCCTCTCTACGGCTATCTTCCTGCTGCCTACTAGAGTGCTCTTCCCTGCTCTCTACACGAGCCGATCCCTCATGGGCACTGACAGTTCTGCCACGAACAACCCTCTTCCACGGACTCTACCATGGCCTCTAACAGAAGGCCTAGTCCCAGATACCATCCTACAATAGTAAAAGGTACTAAGTTCAGTTCTATGTTTAAGTTTAAGTAAAATTTTTAGTTTTGAAAACTAAGTGTTGAACTATGAAAAATATACAAGTAATAGTTGAAGTTCTATTTCAGTTCAGCTAGTTTCAAATTGAACAGATACACTTGATAGTTCAAAGTTCTAGTTGTTCCAAAATATCCAGAGCTCCCAATGTAGAAACTCGAGCTCTGATACCAAATGTATTTGGTTGATAGATAAAAGTTTCTCCCCAAAACTATTAGACTCAATTTTCTAATTGATCTAATAATATTTTGTTTATATAACATTGTTTAAAAATTGACACTCTCAATGAATCAAAACTTCGATTATGTATTCTAATGACTAATCTTAATTAAATTGAGTTCAAATAAATTAATTATTAATATCTCTTCATAATTGACAAGCTCAATATCAATATTTTAAATCATTACAAGAGTGGTCCATTAGTTTAGAACTTTATAATATTCATTTATAATTAATTATATATACATATATACTTATGTACATATATATATATACATATATATATATATATATATATATATATATACATACATAAATATATATATAATAACATATACATTGTCAACCTCTATCATAAATAACACAATCTTTAACATTGTAAAACTGAATTATAACAAAATTTGATTGATATAATTCATGCGCTACATATATAAATGGAGGCATTCAATTTAATAACCTCGTTTTAAAAAACAAAAGCCACCACCATTGGCAGTGTTCGTGCGACCCTGCCTGTCGTCGCAGAGCCTGCGACGGTTGTTGCAATACCTGCGACTATAGGTATAGTGCGCAGGCTTCATATCATTTACATGGGGTACGGGGGGGGTACGCCCCTCCCAAATATATATATATATATATATTTTTTTTTTTTTAAAAAATTGCGATTTTCAATAATGTTTGAAATAAACATTTTGTCATTCGATTTAATAAAAAAATTTATAAATGTTTTACAGAAAAATGAAATTCAACATTCGAACTTTCAATAAATATATATATATATATATATATTTATTTATTTAAATGTATATATGTGTGTGTGTGTGTGTGTGTGTGTATGCAAAAAATTTATAAACATATATATTTGGATATGCATTAAAAATGCAGACCTAAAATCTTGTAATGCCCCGCCAAGGGATCCAAAGAATTTCACTAAGTTTGCAAAACAATTTTTTTTTAAACATGAAAGTAAAATCATACACAACACTTGTGGAAGCAATAGTAACATCCAACTGAAAATAACATAACATAACAGATTACATTCTTTAAAGATCCCTTAACGTTGAATTACTTCTAATCATAACTTATTCATTTAACATTACATCCTTAACAATGAAATAACAATGATACATCCAATGTTCTTAAACCATATACGAGTGTACATTTTAGATTGCTCAATCATCCACTATACATGTTACAAGGTATGAAAAGTTTAAAAGAATAAACATCCATGCAAATAAAGTACATCATCATCCAATATTAATCCATGATGTAATAACATAATGAAACCATAACCATACATGATACATCATCATCATAAAGATATAAACATCCTTCATAAAAGATAACCATACATCACAAACATAACTAACTAAGTGCACGGTTCCTCCCAACCGTAAATAGCATCATTAGACCATCATGGATCCTAGCCATCCCTCCGTGCGTAACATTCCAAAGCACCGAAGAGATCATCGGCTATAAACATAGTAGGAATGTCACTCCTAAAACATCCTACTAACATGCAAAGCAAAGCATAATATATCATCAACTAACATATGCAAATCATCAATACAAGAACATACCAGTAAATACATCCATCATAAGGTATATCATCTATCATAATGCTCCAAGAATAGAATGAAGATAAATACCAACCAATAATACTCCAGCCACGGTGTCTCAGACGAATCTCAAATGATAAGAGTGGAAAAAAACACTACCACCCGACCGCGTGGAACCTCAATGGTCCACTCCCACCGTGCTGAGGAGATAGTCTCAAGTCCCAAATAGGATATCAAAATCACAAAGTATAAATCTCTTTAAGTCCAGGAATCCTAAAAGTATACTAACTCAAAGGTTCCATCACACACAAAAATCGACATCTAATTCTCAGAGGCACACAATGACATGTAGGAAACCTATTCTACAAGCAGGAAAGTGTCATCGCATTTATCACGTACAAGTTACCCTGGCAATTAGCTAAACTCCATGGGTCCATACAGATCTCATGCGGCCACTAGTATCCTCTCATACTGACAAGGCATACTATGGAATGCAAGGTCGCAACCATGCGTTCTCACTACTCCCATCCTAGCTTGTACAAGCACTCAAGGCATGGGGGAGAACCAAAAAAATTATCTTTTTAGGTTCATTTAATCCCCATTTAGTGTGTACATGTTATCACTTATTAACAAAACTTACAATGAGTTACCCTGGCAACCACTTAGGGCCCTGACCCCCATTGCAAGCCACTTCCTGACACTACAAGTAGATTACCTACCCTAATGCTCATAGAATCATAAATCACCACAGTCCTGTAGAAGCAACTGTAAAGAAATCCAAAAGATAATCCATAAAAATAATCATCAAATATCCACAATATAAGCATCAAATATCCATAATAAGAATTATCAAATCTTAAAGATAAGAATCATCAAAATTTCCATGAGCATCTGGAAAAACATCCATAGAAAATTATGACCACAACAATTCTCTATTGGCAACTGAAGGCATCACTGATAATCATAAGTATCCATTGGTTCTCAATAACCAAAATAAATCATCTCATCCATTGGTTCTCAACAAGCAACCAAGAATATCTAAAAATCATACTGATCGAAGACTCCAAAATGGTTGAGTCAAAACATGTCACAACATGACATCATCAGGAAATAAATCCACATTTCAGTCCCATCATGGCGACTAGAAAGTAATCCAAGGATAACTGATCGATGACTCAAAAATGATTAGCTCAAGTATCTCATACACATACATCTCAGCTTCACACATGAAGACTGATGAACAAATACAAACATTTCATAGAGTATACGATCACATAATCATGGTTGGGCTTATAAAGATCGAGACCAAATAAGATCAACATGCCAACACATCTCATAACCCCCGAGCCTCTGGTAACAACCTAGGACTGGTCATCACTAGTCAACCCAAATCAAGAAGCATATAGAATACACGATGCAGACACATGTTTTGGTTTTTCTATTATCTCATAGTTGAATCAAGTGTAGAGCTTCGGTTTTCATTTTAAGTATACTTCAAGTGTCTAAGTTTCATCATTTGACCTACAAGTCAACCCATTTGTTCCCCCGATAGCATTATCCTTCCATTATTAAGAATTGCATTCTAAGAATTACTTAAGGTTAAATATTCACTAAACTGATCATCATTGACCTTAATTAAATTGTTCTCTATTTTAACCATGATCCATATTCTAATTGATTAACACTTCTTTTAAGGTTACTTCAATTTCCAAAATAAATCAAGGATCATTATGTAAGAAAGTCAATTACTAGTCTTCGAATAAGAAGATTATAACTTTATTAAAATGATCAATTAAATTAACATAGGTACACCATCCATGACCTTTAAACATTTGATTAAAACTAAATGTTACTAGATACTATGTCTCTTAATTTAATCATTGCAATCATCAATAATAACCATTAAAATAACTAAAGTCTTTATTCAAGTCATTAAAATAAGATTTATCAACTTCGATACTTAACAACTCCACTAAAAGAATCGTTATTATTATATCGATTAAAACTTTGTTACATAACTTAATTATTAATTAAATCTAATTAAGTCTCATTGATTGATTTAATTAATAGTTGCATAACCATAGCAAAGTTCTAATTAATATCAGTTGACTAATAGCTAACTATAACTTGAACATTAAAAGTCAACTATAACTCAAATCCCTAATATTCATATTAATAGTTCAATAATAACAACTTGATAATATTTAATAACAAGACGTAATAAATCCCCAATACCAAATATTATCATTTCAAATAAATTTCTCCCATGGTACGCTAATTATAATTTAATTAACTATTTAAGCCATTAATACCATTATTTATTAATAGTTTGTTAAACCTAACAAACATTAATAAATACTAAACTCATCTATAGATAATCGATCTAGAGAATCCTTCTGTAAACTTCATTAGTTAATATTTTGCTAACCTTTAAGGTATATCAATACTTTATAATAATAATTCAAATCATAGCTATGTTATAACAAGGTCAAAATGTAACAATGACCCATTGTCTAGTATCAATAAAATTTGCATCTCTTAATAATCCTCATTAAACATCTTTATAAATTACCACTTCTTAACTATTTAATATATATTAAATAGTACTTAATATACATTAAATAATTAATATTAAAAGTTCTCTACATGAACTATATCAATATCTTTTCTCTATTGATAATAATTGACCAATTATTATTAATCATTTATCATTTATCACTCTCAAATAGGTCAATTGAGAACCCCAACATAACAAATCACTTAATTATTAAAGTTCATTCTAACTATATCACTAATACTCATACTATTAGCCCAATGACAATTACATTAATTGATATTTAATACTATTAGTGTTGAGTAACAATATTCATGAACATCGATTTATAAATAGAATCTATTTATAATACAACAGTAGTATTAATATAGATATTAAATATGTTAATGAATTACAACCTATTATTAAAACTTTAATCATACTAAGAAAACTTTAACTTCAAAACCAAATGTGATTTATATTAATAATAATTAATATCTCGCCTTTAAAAATAATAATTGATAATTTTTTATTAATATTTTTTTAAAAATCATTTATCAAGCATATAATAGTTATTAAATATTAATAACATATTACTTTAAACACAAACTTACATATATAAAGAAAAACATAAATCAAAGTCGAAACTTCAAACAATGTGCATGCAAAGTGATTATTAAATCGCTGCGCGGTATTGTATATGTCATGCAGTCGCTCGTACCCTCTCTCTGCAGTCGAGTACACTGGGTTCGCAGTGTTGACTCATGGGTAACCGTTGGACAGAGATAGTAAGAGGGAGGTGGGTGTGGTGGGTGTAACCCCACCCGCCCCAAAATATAAGTTGACATATATGTTTATGAAACGTAGTTTAAAATAGCATTTTTTCAATAACGCTTCATGCGATACAAAATCGATAAATCTCCACTGCGATTAATATCGATAATTTCATATCAAACAATTACATTTATATATATATATAGATATATATATATATATGTATGTATGTATGTATATATGTATTCCTATATTTTTATAAAAGTATGCAGATTCTATATATTTAAATAGAACACACATATAACTTTTGAATAAGAAGGGCTTTCAAATTCCTTAAATTAAGAATTTTCTCTTTAAAATAATTGTTTTCTAAACCCATCCATTAATCCATCCAATAGGTTTAACTATAAATTTGAAATCATCATTCTCAATTTTGATTCTAATTCGAACTCAAAACCGTTTAGATCTAATTTCTCTTTAATTGGATGTAGGGTTTTTTAATGTTTTCTTCTCAACCAAATAAAATATCTAGATTCCATTTCAAATTGCAAATTCATTCATAGAATATAATCAGACACATATAATAGATATGATGAAGATAGGAAGAGAAATAGTGCAAAGAGAATATGTGAATATCATGAGTGCACCTAGACACTGATGCTAATTTTGCCATGCCTCAGAAATCCATAGAAAATCTCTTCCTTCTCCATCATTCGCAATTTCTCCAAGATCCAAGCCAACCGAGAATCTCCAAGTGACTAAAAATGCTAGAAGAAGCATGGAAGCATATAGAAGCATATGAGCATGAAGAAGAATATGAGCTTGTAGCTTGTAGCTTCCATTAAGCTTGTAGCTTCCATTAAGCTTGTAGCTTGTAGCTTCCATTAAGCTTTCGTTTAAGCTTTCATTAAGCTTTCATTTAAGCTTCCATTAAGCTTGTCCAAACACACTATGAGAGCCTCTATTTAAAGGCCTCTAAGATGCATCTAGAGTGTCTCTAAAAATAATTAGAAGATAAGCATGACAACCAAGCATGGGTCTTATCCAACCTTCTAGATGAGTCTTAAGGTTGTAGACACCATGTGCTCAAATTAAATGCTAACTTCTAAGTGTAGACAACTAATGCATTCTTAGAGTGCAAACTTGTGTGTTGTCTACATGACAACTCTCAAGAATTTGCAAACTCCTAAATATTAAAATAATGTACAATCATTAATATAATATTTACTTTACTCTTTCCAATTTAATTAATTTATTTATTAAATCTCATGCACTAACTTTAATAATTCCACTTTTCAATCTTAATATATTTATATTTTAGTCACATGAAATCTAGAATTTTTTAATAATTTTAAAATATATTTTCCACTTTTAAATTTCATTTTCCAAAAACTTAATTGCTAAAATATTTATTAGCTTTAATAATAATATTATTTAGTCATTTATTTAAAAATGAATTCCAAATATATTATTATTAAAATAAATATTTTCACATTCCAAATTTAAACTTTTAACTTTTTATCTTCAAATTTAATTATTTTATTTAATTAATTTTCCAATTAATTAAATAAAATAAATATTAAAATACCATATTAATTTTTAATTAAATTAAATCATTAATTAAATCTTTTAATTAGGCTTAATTAATAGAAAATATATCAAAGACTCACAAGGTAAAAATATGAAAATCCATCATAGCCAAAATACATACAAAATCAAACCAAAGGTTTAAATCACGAATTACATTATCCAACATATTCAGAGGGTACTCAACTCAAATACTTGTCCTAATTTTCCAATTAGAACAAATGGCTTAAAGGGTTGGGATTTGGACTTGAAAATTTATCTCCCCTCTCTTATCATTGAGATAATATGATAGGGTACGCTCATCCTGACAATTCAGGGAAGTCGATACCTGGTACCTGCAACCTGCATAAAAACCATGCATGTACAAGCACAATATATACTAAACTAAACTGGCAATGGCAGGAAGTGGTGCATCATGTAGATCTCGACTAGCAGGTGACTATGATTCTCTTCCTTAACCACATTAGACATGCTATACAAAAGCAAACATGCAAAGCAAACATGCACACCATACACATGCAAGTATGGGGTAAGTATCCATAAGAAAACACATATGATAATAAATAACTGAAAGCAATGTAATAATCATCATCAACAATTGCGAACATTAAAAATAACCATCATACATATATGAAATGTAGAGTTTAAGTAATCTCATCACATAATAAATTGAATCCATAGTAGAATATTTGGTAATCTCACAACAATGTTGCTAACCATCAATATAAAACTAGCCCTAAAAGAGTTCAGCAACGATAACAAAATGTGAACTAGGGGCAGGCACTACAAATCATATATATATATATATATATATATATATATATATATATATATATATATATATATATATATATATATATATACGATTCTAAAATATTTACTCTTTTAAATTTTTTCAATAACTTTCTAATGGATTTGGCTATAATTTAAACCCTAGCTCCATTTTCCTTTCATATCTATGCATATAAAATTCTCAAATAAATTTAATTGCTCATATTGAGAAAGCATAAAAATATGAAATTCCTCAAAAGACATATTGAAGACACAAAGAAGACAGGGAATGCAAGATGCAGAAATAGCATACGTAAAATCACGAGAATCTACCCGGATTCTGATGCTAATTTGCTCTTCCTCAGAAAACTCGCAGAACAAGCTCCCCTCTTCAGAGTTCTCGAGTCCTCCAATGCTCCAATTGCTCTCCAATGCTATGTCTAAGCTTCTATGAATGCTCGAATATAAAGAGCTTTCAGGAAACATCTAGAATGCTTCTAGAAACAACTAGAAGGTGTCACCAACTAAGCATGGGTCTTTTTCCAACCTTCAAGATGAGCCTTAAGTTTGTAGACACCATGTGCTTAATTAATGCACTAACCTCTATGTTGTTGACACATGAAAAATAGAAAAGTGCATTAATTCCCATGAAAGCTTACAACTCCAATCCACTTTTTATATAATTTTCATTTAAATATTTATAACTTTCATTTTAATTTTTGTAACTTTAATTATTTTATTTATTTATTACTTTATTATTATTATTTTATTATTATTATTAATTATTAATTATTAATTATTAATTTTCTTTTATTTAATTCTTTTCTCTCAATTAATTCTCATTTAATTAATTATACTCAAAATATCAAAGATCATGATATTTTATTAATTTTCTCAAAAATAATTAATTTATTAATTAAATCTATTTATTAAGACTTAATTAATAGATAACTCACCATAGACCTCCAAGATAAAATATGAAAACCCATCATAGAGCAAATCATTCAAAATTAGTCTAAAGTGTTAAAAATCACGAATCATGTCATCTAACACATTCAATGGGTAAAATATTCAGATACTTGTCCTACCTCACTAGGACAATTGGTTTAAAGGTTTGAGATTTGGACTTGAAAATTTATCTCCCTTCTCTTATCATTGAGATAGTATAATAGGGTATGCTCATCTTGGAAATTTAGGGAAGTCGATACCCGATACCTACAACTTGCAGAAAAACCATGCATGTACATACAATATATAATGCTAAGCTAAACAGAAAATGGCAGGAAGTGGTGCATCGTGTAGATCCTGACTAAGCAGATGACTACGACTCCCTTCCTTAACCACATTAGAAACGCCATACAATATGAAAACACTCACACCATACACATGCAAGTATGGGCTAACTATCCATAATAAAACACATGAGATAATATACCATCTAACTAGTCATCATTAATAACTGAAAACAATGTAATGATCATCATACATACATGAAATGTAAAGTCTAAATGATCTCATCATATATCAACTGAATCCATATCATAATATCTGATACTGTCAAAATAATACCACTAAACCATCAACATAAAACTAGTCCATCAAAGTCTGATAATAACAAATTCAATAATTCGAGAAAAGATGTGAACGAGGGTAGGCACTACATAAATGGAGTACTTACTTCTATTTTAATTAAAAAAAGTTATTTAATTAAATGAGAAGCCATTCCTAATTAATTAAATGAAGTTATTTAATTAAATAAAAAAAGTGTCTCTAATTAATTAAAGATTATTTAATTAAATAGAAAATGTAATTATGAGAGCATATCTCATTTTATTAAATTAAATATCTCAACAAAATCTCTCTTCAGTTCAAAAAGGGAAATTTCCAGTTCTCTATTGATAAAAAATGAGTTAAATTAGTTAACTCATTTTTCTACTCAAATTGAATCAGTTAACTCCTTATTATACTCAAATTAAATATGTTAACTCCCTTTAATTTGGAAATCTCCTTTTATGACTGAACTTCACCTTTAATCGTGACCGTTGATTGAAATCGATCTCAACCGTTGATGAATTTTAGGAAAGTCTATTTAAGAGACCGTCATCTCTTCATTTTGAAAGGTTGAATGAGAATTTGCATCGAATTGTTGCTAGAATTCATACTCACATTCGCTCATATTCACATACGCAAAGATCAAGTTTGACCAAAAGTTCATCAGATTTAACCACGGTTGACTTGAGTTGACTAGTTTAGAAAAGAATTTTGAAATAATTAAACAAAATTATTTAATTAAATGGAGTACTTACTTCTAATTAATTAAACAATGTTATTTAATTAAATGAGAAGTCATTCCTAATTAATTAAATGAAGTTATTTAATCAAATATGAAAAGTGTCTCTAATTAATTAAATATTATTTAATAAAATAGAAAAAGTAATTATGAGAGCATATCTCATTTTATTAAATTAAATATCTCAACAGAATCTCTCTTCAGTTGAAAAGGGGAAATTTCTAGTTCACTATTGATCAAAAATGAGTTAAATCAGTTAACTCCTTTTTCTACTCAAATTGAATCAGTTAACTTCTTATTTTACTCAAATTAAATCTGTTAACTCCCTTTAATTTGGAAATCTCCCTTTATGACTGAACTTCACCTTAAATCCTGACCGTTGATTGAAATCGATCTCAACCATTGATGAAATCCAGGAAAGTCTATTTAAGAGACCCTCATCTCTTCATTTTGAAACCTTGAATGAGAATTTGCATCGAATTGTTGCTGAAATTCATACTCACATTTGCTCATATTCACATACGCAAAGATTAAGTTTGACCAAAAGTTGACCAGATTTAACCACAGTTGATTAGTTTCGAAAAGAATTTTGAAATAATTAAATGAAATTATTTAATTAAATGGAGTACTTACTTCTAATTAATTAAACAAAGTTATTTTATTAAATGAGAAGCCATTCCTAATTAATTAAATGAAGTTATTTAATTAAATAAGAAAATTGCCTCTAATCCTTTAAAAATTATTTAATTAAATAGAAAAAGTAATTATGAGAGCATATCTCATTTTATTAAATTAAATATCTCAACAAAATCTCTCTTCAGTTCAAAAAGGAAAATTTCCAGTTCACTATTGATCAAAAATGAGTTAAATGAGTTAACTCTTTTTTTTACTCAAATTGAATCAGTTAACTCTTTATTTTACTCAAATTAAATTTATTAACTCCTTTTAATTTGGAAATCTCCCTTTATGACTGAACTTCACCTTTAATCCTGACCGCTGATTGAAATCAATTTCAACCGTTGATGAATTCTAGGAAAGTCTATTTAAGAGACCCTCATCTCTTCATTTTGAAAGGTTGAATGAGAATTTGCATCGAATTGTTGCTAGAATTCACACTCACATTTGTTTATATTCACAGACGCAAAGATCAAGTTTTACCAAAATTTGACCAGATTTAACCACGATTGACTTGAGTTGACTAGTTTCGAAAAGAATTTTGCAATAATTAAATAAAATTATTTACTTAAATGAAGTACTTACTTCTAATTAATTAAACAAAGTTATTTAATTAAATGAGAAGCTATTCCTAATTAATTAAATGAAGTTATTTAATTAAATAAGAAAAGTGTCTCTAATTAATTAAAGATTATTTAATTAAATAGAGAAAGTAATTATGAGAGCATATCTCATTTTATTAAATTAAATATCTTAACAAAATCTCTCTTTAGTTCGAAAAGGGAAATTTCCAGTTCACTATTGATCAAAAATGAGTTAAATTAGTTAACTCCTTTTTCTACTCAAATTGAATCAGTTAAATACTTATTTTACTCAATTTAAATCTGTTAACTCCCTTTAATTTGGAAATCTCCCTTTATGACTGAACTTCACCTTTAATTCTGACTATAGATTGAAATTGATCTCAACCGTTGATGAATTCTAGGAAACTCTATTTAAGAGACTCTCATCTCTTCATTTTGAAAGGTTGAATGAGAATTTGCATCAAATTGTTGTTGGAATTCATACTCACATTTGTTCATATTCACATACGCAAAAATTAAGTTTGACCAAAAGTTCACCAAATTTAACCACGGTTGACTTGAGTTGACTAGTTTCGAAAAGAATTTTGAAATAATTAAACAAAATTATTTTATTAAATGGAGTATTTTCTTCTATTTAATTAAACAAATTTATTTAATTAAATGAGAAGCCATTCCTAATTAATTAAATGAAGTGATTTAATTAAATAAGAAAAGTGTCTTTAATTAATTAAAGATTATTTAATTAAATAGAAAAAGTAATTATGAGAGCATATCTCATTTTATTATATTAAATATCTCAACAAAATCTCTCTTCAGTTCAAAAAGGGAAATTTCCAGTTCACTATTGATAAAAAATGAGTTATATGAGTTAACTCCTTTTTCTACTCAAATTGAATCAGTTAACTCCTTATTTTACTCAAATTAAATATGTTAACTCCCTTTAATTTGGGAATCTCCCTTTATGACTGAACTTCACCTTTAATCTAACCATTGATTGAAATCGATCTCAACCGTTGATGAATTCTAGGAAAGTCTATTTAAGACACCCTCATCTCTTCATTTTGAAAGGTTGAATGAGAATTTGCATTGAATTATTGTTGGAATTCATACTCACATTTGCTCATATTCACAGACGCAAACATCAAGTTTGACCAAAAGTTGACTAGATTTAACCATGGTTGACTTGAGTTGACTAGTTTTGAAAAAAAAATTTAAATAATTAAATGAAATTATTTAATTAAATGGATTACTGACTTCTAATTAATTAAACAAAGTTATTTAATTAAATAAGAAAAGTTTCTCTAATTAATTAAAGAATATTTAATTAAAAAGAAAAAGTAATTATGTGAGCATATCTCATTTTATTAAATTAAATATCTTAACAAAATCTCTCTTCGGTTCAAAAAGGGAAATTTCTAGTTTACTATTGATAAAAAATGAGTTAAATCAGTTAACTCCCTTTTCTACTCAAATTGAATCAATTTACTCCTTATTTTACTCAAATTAAATTTGTTAACTCCCTTTAATTTGAAAATCTCCCTTTATGACTGAACGTCACCTTTAATCCTGACCGTTGATTGAAATCAATCTCAACTGTTGATGAATTCCAGGAAAGTCTATTTAAGAGATCCCCATCTCTTCATTTTGAAAGGTTGAATGAGAATTTGCATCAAATTGTTGCTGGAATTCATACTAACATTTTCTTATATTCATATATGCAGAGGTGAAGTTTGACCAAAAGTTGACTAGATTTAACCACGGTTGACTTGAGTTGACTAGATTTGAAAAGAATTTTAAAATAATTAACTGAAATTATTTAAATAAATGGAGTACTTACTTCTAATTAATTAAACAAAGTTATTTAATTAAATGAGAAGCCATTCCTAATTAATTAAATGAAGTTATTTAATTAAATAAGAAAAGTGTCTCTAATTAATTAAAGATTATTTAATTAAATAGAAAAAGTAATTATGAGAGCATATCTCATTTTATTAAATTAAATATCTTAACAAAATCTCTGTTCAGTTCAAAAAGGGAAATTTCCAGTTCACTATTGATAAAAAATGAGTTAAATCAGTTAACTCCTTTTTTTACTCAAATTGAATCAGTTAACTCCTTATTTTACTCAAAATAAATCTATTAACTCCTTTTAATTTGAAAATCTCCCTTTATGACTGAACTTCACCTTTAATCCTGACCGTTGATTGAAAATGATCTCAACCGTTGATGAATTTCAGGAAAGTCTATTTAAGAGACCCTCATCTCTTCATTTTGAAAGCTTGAATGAGAATTTGCATCAAATTGTTGCTAGAATTCATACTCACATTTGCTCATATTCACATACGCAAAGATTAAGTTTGACCAAAAGTTGACCAGATTTAACCACGGTTGACTTGAGTTGACTAGTTTTGAAAATAATTTTGAAATAATTAAACGAAATTATTTAATTAAATGGAGTACTTACTTCTAATTAATTAAACAAAGTTATTTAATAAAATGAGAAGCCATTCCTAATTAATTAAATGAAGTTATTTAATTAAATAAGAAAATTGTCTCTAATTAATTAAAGATTATTTAATTAAATAGAAAAAGTAATTATGAGAGCATATCTCATTTTATTAAATTAAATATCTCAACAAAATCTCTCTTCAGTTCAAAAAATGAAATTTCCAGTTGACTATTGATCAAAAATGAGTTAAATCAGTTAACTCTTTTTTCTACTCAAATTGAATCAGTTAACTCTTTATTTTACTCAAATTAAATCTGTTAACTCCCTTTAATTTGGAAATCTCCCTTTATGACTAAACTTTACCTTTTATCCTGACCATTGATTGAAATTGATTTCAGCCTTTGATGAATTCTAGGAAAGTCTATTTAAGAGACCTTCATCTTTTCATTTTGAAATGTTTAATGCGAATTTGCATCAAATTGTTGCTCTAATTCATACTCACATTTGGTCATATTCACATACACAAAGATCAAGTTTGACTAAAAGTTGACCAAATTTATGAATAAAGCTTCCATTTGTTATTTGGTTAAAAACTATTTAATATAACTTGAAACAATAATAATTAAATCTAGTTATTGTTTAATTACTTTAAACTTTAATTAAATCCTAACACTAAAGAATAATTATAAAATAAAACTTACCCCAATATTTATATCTCAACCAATTTGACATTCATATTAAAAATAAATAATCATTTTCATTTAAAATCGAATTATTATTTTCAAAAATAATAATAATCATTATTCACTAACATTAAAAATTAACAACTAATTAAAATCTAATAATAATTATTCTAATGCAAACCCCCTTGCAATCCTTACTAACTCTTAACTCAAAAATAACTTATCATTTTAATAATAAATCTTAACTTAAACTTTAACATAATCTAAATATATTAACTAACAAACTAATTTTAATATCCAATTCTAACACCTTCTAATTAAAAAAATAAAATTTACTAACCACTAAAATATTAATACAAAATAGAACTATCAACCAAATCCTAAAATTTCTTACTATCCACAGTAACAAACTAAAATACACTTAACTAAAACTTAAATTAAATTACCAATATTAAAAAAAATACTAATATTAAAACATACTAGTTACTATTAACATAAAACAATTAAAAACTAAAACTACAAATAAAACTTAATAAACTAACCCACCCCTAACTATCCTAACCAACCCACACACCCCCCCTTACTCCTACGCAACGCACTGTGTCACACAAGCTTGTGTCAGGAGGCGTGAGTGGTGGGTGGCCCATAGTCCACGGCCTGTGCATTATAAATATGGCTGTACACATTCCAACTGCCAAGTGGGAATCCCACTTTCCGCCCAAAACCTACACGCTTCCCAAGCCATCCAAGGTGCTTGCCAGAATATGTGTGAGGGTGATGTCGTTTCATAAGAGGTGGTCGAGTTTAGCATTAAAAACATTTATCCGCCCCTTCAATCAAATCGTTACTCCAAACAAACATATATCCCAACTTGCATAGGGTTACATTAAATGAAACTGGTCAATACCATTTAATTCGCTAGCCATCTTGTCAACCATGTATCGATAAAATGCACTCACGATTTGGAACAAATAAAATCCCAACAATGAAGAATGGAGATATACTCATATGTATAAGCAAATCACAACTACTACATTATCTTTCTTAAATTAATCCACGCATAATGACTTTTCAAAAAAAACATCATATTTTGCACCCATAATTTACATAAATCCTTTTTACTGACACGTCACCTCACGTGGCCAACAAGGATGCAAGAGTTTGATTTCTTTAATATATATATATATATATATATATATATATATATTTTTAAGTACATTTAAATTTGTTTTGCTTAATCCTTACTTCCCTTTATGGATGTCGTTCCCTCCCACATTACCCAAGGCATTGGATGAGAGCTTGTGCTAGCGGTTGGGGTTGGAATTTCCACCAGTCAAAACACGCTACCCTCTTAATTAACATGCCAGTTCTAACAAAATTTTATGCATCAGACCAAATCCGCATCGGGTACGTTGGGGTGTAAAGTCTGCACATTTAATTTGCCATTGGTCAGATATGGCTGCACCTTGTCCCATGAAAGTCCTCTCCCATATGGAATGCCTGACAAAGCATTAGTTGAATGGAACAAAGGAGGTGAGTTGTAATTCCCATCAAACCAGCCTTGACTTCTCCTCCAAATTTCTTGTGTACCACTTGGATGGGACGCGTAACACTATTCGTTGGAGAGTATTGGGCACTTGGGAGAGTGTGCTGGGTGCATGGTCCAAGAGAGAAGGTGGCGGCCCAATGGGAGAACTCTCCTCCAAACATAATGAAGGTGGGGAAGTTTCCAAGTCAGTCCCCACTTAAAAGCCAAGATCTCCTCTTAAATCCAATTTGAAACACCAGACCCATTTGCATGGGGGTTAAACTTATGTCAGTATTCAATGGATGTAGCTTCCAAGTGGGCAGGCCGCCCAAGCATTAAATGGAGGTGGGGGTTGGGCAGTCCACCCAACCAATGGGTGTCCTTATTCAAACAAGAGATCCTATTTTTATAAAAAGAAAAGCCTATGAAGACTTGTGCCAGTTTAAAGCAATAGATGCTTCTTTAATTAATAAGTTAATGACATAAAGTTGTTAGGTGGTTTGCATAGGATGAGGTAGAGTTAGATTAGTTTAGTCTATTTCTTTTTATTTGATTATTTTAATTCTTTTTTATAATTTAAAACTATTAATTGAATAAGAAAACAAGAGTTATAGGTAGAATCTAATAAGGAATATACTCTGTTCCAAGGAGGTTTTAATTTTGTTTCCCATACAAAAGGCAGAGAGCATTTTTTCTCTAAGAGAGAGATTTTCAAAATTATTTACTTAGCCTAGGGGAAATTTTTTTTTTTTTTTCTTTTTTTTTTTTTTTAGAAGTTGATTTTAACATAGAATTTAAATGTCTTGTTAATATAATAACATAAGATTATTTCTCCTTCCAATCAAATACGAAAATGCAAGAGGAGATTTAATTAATGTAGTTTTAACCATCTACACTTTACATGGACCCATTGTTGCCCAAGTGTTACAAAACCTGGCTCTGATACCAAAATGTCGTGCCCAAACTACATGGGCAAAACACAATTTTTTTTTTGAATAGATTTAATTGGAATAATTTGACCTTTGCCAATAATTTCTTTTAAATGAAAATCCAT
The DNA here is from genome assembly GCA_028749045.1 of Cupressus sempervirens. Lineage (NCBI taxonomy): Eukaryota > Viridiplantae > Streptophyta > Pinopsida > Cupressales > Cupressaceae > Cupressus > Cupressus sempervirens. Next base: position 120,809,066 of record CM053783.1, read on the forward strand.
AAAGCCTAATTACAACCTTAACACACAAGAATATGAATTATCCGTTTTAAATCAATAATGCAAGAATTGTTTGATTCAAATAATCATGCAACCTGAATCTGCATCTATGATCATAATTTTCATTTTCAACATGAAAGAAAAATTGAAATCTTACCAAATTGAACATCATCAATTCCATCCTATTTTTGAGATACATCCATCTAAATTTAAATCATGATTTAATCACATGATAACCAATTATATTCAACCACCAATTTTATTGGCAAACCTGATTCAAAAGCTCAGCCGGGAAAGAACCAGGAAGAAAACCCAGCTTCGTTGCCATTTACAACAAAGTTTTAAAACAAATTTACAATAGGATATCAATTTCAAATTTCAACAATATAATTGAATTTTCTTCATGTCCCTCATCAAGGGATTCATTTCAAATTTTGCAACACATTTATACGAACCGAGGAGGAAACAAATATCTGATCAGGTGACAACCAAGCATAACCAAGAAACAATCAAACACACATAATCATACATGGTTTACAAATAGGATTCACAATGAATCAAAACTAGGGAAAGGTAGATTCTTCCAACCAGGAGAAGTCAAGCACAACACCAAACAGATGCCCAATCGGGGCTATATACCAAGAACTTCCGTTCTTCCATTTCAACATACCAAAATCATACCATAATCATACAAGGTTTGTGCTAACAGGTAGGGGCCCATAACACCCTACCCTTTCTCCCTCTTCTCATCCTGAGAAGAGACTCTAAACTGGTTGGAGTCCGACTAAACAGACCTTTCCCAAAATTGGTCACTTCTGCCCTCTCCAAGGGTGAGTAATACCAAAACACCCATACAAGAAACATCTCAAAATTTCAAACATAAACATGAAAAGAAATCATCCAAAAACAACTTGGTTTTCAAAGCTTCCCAACATACCCACAAACATACAAACATTGAAACAACAACAAGGTAGCATAAGCATGAAACAACCATGAAAATTGAACAAGGAAGATGAGAAATTCCTACCTTCACAAAGAGGTAATGGCAATGAACAATTTGAGTAGAGTTTCCCCTTCCTTCCTTCAATCTTCAAAAACTCCTCCCTAAATGTAGAGATTGGGTAACCTCCTAACTAGACCAAGAAGGGCCTCTAAATAAGCCTCAAACCCAACCACCAACCAAAAACAATAACTTCTCCCACCCACCTACAAATCTAGAAGCTCCTAACTCAAACCACACTATGGTTAAACACTAAGTGGAGGTTAGGTAAGGCAACTCATGGTAACCACTTGCAATTTTTGCACAAAGGTAAAATGAGACTTCTTGAGTGATCTCAAAAGTCAACAAAAGGGGCTTAGGGGTTGGAAAAGACCCCTAACCCATACCCATACCCTTTGGGTATAATTATTTCATGTTTTAAGCCTAGGAAAAAGGTTTAGAGCCAAACAAAATTTAGAAATAAAATAGGACCTTCTAACTACTCTATCATAGCATATTAAACACTAATCCGAATTAAGGGTGGCTAAACTCGGTTAAGAACCCAATTAGCAAAAAGACACTAACTTAAACCGACTTAGGTCCACGGGTTACACAACTAACCCTAATAAGCAAGCTAAAGATCCCAAACAAATTCACGAGTGTCAAGTGACACTAAAAAAAATAGTTACGAACATTAACATTTACTTATCATAGAAAGATACATACATACATCTCACAATTAATTTAATTACGAACCATAAGGTTTCCAAGATTAGCACATAGAGATCAGTTCTATTCCTCCATCGGGTTTCTCAGCTAAAATATCTGCACACTCATTGCACACATCAGTAGTCCCGAAAAATCACATGTACATATGTATATATACATATCAGAAATTCACGTAAATTGAAACATACATCAATCAACGTTTCTTTCATCCTACTTATATCCTTAATCATAAAGATTCCAAAATCAACGTGTTAAAATCTTACATTTTACTTAATTCATCAACATACATATACATAAAACCTTAAATGACGAATATCAAATATCTAAAAGCAACATCACACACTATGAAATAATCAACTATGTTCAAGCATTAGATAATGTCTCAACATCTCGATTCGTGAGTATCAAAATAACAGTAATGTATCACTATGCTACGATGGATTGGGGCAACTCAGAAGATAATGCTTCAATTACTTAACTATTTAATTAAGTTCTACTCACATTTAATCATCAGAAATTACATAATCAATATGACATCTAACTTATTCATTAATTCAGATTAAATACAAGAATAATCATTGTTAGGCATGCATGTACCTAAACATCATAACATCACCAATAGTGAGTATTGAACTATCTAAATGGATAGAATCCAAATCACTAAGGTAACAAAATCAATAACATCATCATTAAGTGAAATGCCTTGTATTATTGTTAGTGGAAATTAATGTTTAAACAGTCAAGAAAACATAGTCGTTCTCTAATCTTTGAGTATTAAAGCATGGATATATCGATTGTTCTCAATGTTCCTTATAAAATCTAAAATCCTACAACATTACCCATATCCATTCAAATCTCCTCCAATAGATTTGACAGAGAAATTCATATTTAATAAGTACATGTAAGGAGGGACCTTACATTTAATTAAATAGAAAAATTAATTATGAGAGCATATCTCATTTTATTAAATTAAATATCGCAACAAAATCTCTCTTCAGTTCAAAAAGGGAAATTTCCAGTTCACCGTTGATCAAAAATGTGTTAAATGAGTTAACTCTTTTTTCTACTCAAATTGAATCAGTTAACTCCTTATTTTACTCAAATTAAATCTGTTAACTCTCTTTAATTTGGAAATCTCCCTTTATGACTAGATTTCACCTTTAATCCTGACCACTGATTGAAATCGATCTAAACCATTGATGAATTCTAGGAAAGTCTATTTAAGAGACCCTCACCTCTTCATTTTGATAGGTTGAATGAGAATTTGCATCGAATTGTTACTGGAATTCATACTCACATTTGCTCATATTCACATACGCAATGATCAAGTTTGACAAAAAGTTGACTAGATTTAACCACGATTGACTTGAGTTGACCAGTTTCGAAAAGAATTTTGAAATAATTAAATGAAATTATTTAATTAATTAGAGTACTTACTTCTAATTAATTAAACAAAGTTATTTAATTAAATGAAAAGCCATTCCTAATTAATTAAATGAAGTTATTTAATTAAATAAGAAAAGTGTCTCTAATTAATTAAAGATTATTTAATTAAATAGAAAAAGTAATTATGAGAGCATATGTCATTTTATTAAATTAAATATCTCAACAAAATCGCTTTTCAGTTCAAAAAGGGAAATTTCCAGTTCACTATTAATCAAAAATGAGTTAAATTAGTTAACTCTTTTTTCTACTCAAATTGAATCAGTTAACTCCTTATTTTACTCAAATTAAATATGTTAAGTCCCTTTAATTTGGAAATCTTCCTTTATGACTGAACGTCACCTTTAATCCTGACCGCCGATTGTAATCGATCTCAACCGTTGATGAATTCTAGGAAAGTCTATTTAAGAGACCCTCATCTCTTCATTTTGAAAGGTTCAATGAGAATTTGCACCGAATTGCTGCTGGAATTCATACTCACATTTGCTCATATTCACATACACAAAGATCAAGTTTGACCAAAAGTTGACCAGATTTAACCATAGTTGACTTGAGTTGACTAGTTTCAAAAATAATTATAAAATAATTAAATGAAATTAATTAATTAAATGGAGTACTTACTTCTAATTAACTAAACAAAGTTATTTAATTAAATGAGAAGCCATTCCTAATTAATTAAATGAAATTATTTAATTAAATAAGAAAAGTGTCTCTAATTAATTAAAGATTATTTAATTAAATAGAAAAAGTAATTATGGGAGCATATCACATTTTATTAAATTAAATATCTCAACAAAATCTCTCTTTAGTTCAAAAAGGGAAATTTTTAGTTCACTATTGATCAAAAATGAGTTAAATCAGTTAACTCCTTTTTCCTCTAAAATTGAATCAGTTAACTCCTTATTTTACTCAAATTAAATCTGTTAACTCCCTTTTATTTGGAAATCTCCCTTTATGATTGAACTTCACCTTTAATCTTGACCGTTGATTGAAATCGATCTCAACCATTGATGAATTTCAGGAAAGTCTATTTAAGAGACCCTCATCTCTTCATTTTTAAAGGTTGAATGAGAATTTGCATCGAATTGTTGCTGGAATTCATACTCACATTTGCTCATATTCACATACGCAAAGATCAAGTTTGACCAAAAGTTGACCAAATTTAACCACGGTTGACTAGGTTTGAAATTTTTTTTGAAATAATTAAACGAAATTATTTAATTAAATGGAATCCTTACTTCTAATTAATTAAAAAAAGTTATTTAATTAAATGAGAAGTCATTCCTAATTAATTAAATGAAGTTATTGAATTAAATAAAAAAAATGTTTCTAATTAATTAAAGATTTCTTAATTAAATAGAAAAAATAATTATGAGAGCAAATCTCATTTTATTAAATTAAATATCTCAACAAAATCTCTCTCAAGTTCAAAAAAGGAAATTTCTAGTTCACTATTGATCAAAAATGAGTTAAATCAGTTAACTCCTTTCTACTCAAATTGAATCAATTAACTCCTTATTTTACTCAAATTAAATCTGTTAACTCCCTTTAATTTGGAAATCTGCATTTATGACTGAACTTCACCTTTAATCCTGACCGTTAATTGAAATTGATCTCAACCGTTGATGAATTCCAAAAAAGTTTATTAAACAGACCCTCATCTCTTCATTTTGAAAGGATAAATGAGAATTTGCATCGAATTGTTGCTGGAATTCATAGTCACATTTTCTCATATTCACATACACAAAGATCAAGTTTCATCAAAAGCTGACCAAATTTAACCATGGTTGACTTGGGTTGACTAGTTTCGAAAAGAATTTTGAAATAATTAAACAAAATTATTTAATTAAATGGAGTACTCACTTCTAATTAATTAAAAAAAATTATTTAATTAAATGAGAAGCCATTCCTAATTATTTAAATGAAGTTATTTAATTAAATATGAAAAGTGTCTCTAATTAATTAAAGATTATTTAATTAAATAAAAAAAGTAATTATGAGAGCATATCTGATTTTATTAAATTAAATATCTGAACAAACTCTCTCTTCAATTCAAAAAGGGAAATTTCCAGTTCACTATTGATAAAAAAATGAGTTAAATCAGTTAACCCCTTTTTCTACTCAAATTGAATTAGTTAACTCTTTATTTTACTCAAATTAAATTTGTTAACTCCCTTTAATTTTGAAATCTCCTTTTATGACTGAACTTCACCTTTAATCATGACCGTTGATTAAAATCAATCTAAACCGTTGATGAATTTCAGAAAAGTCTATTTAAGAGACCCTCATCTCTTCATTTTGAAAGGTTGAATGAGAATTTGCATCGAATTGTTGTTGGAATTCATACTCACATTTGCTCATATTCACATACACAAAGATCAAGTTTGACCAAAAGTTAACCAGATTTAACTACGGTTGACTTGAGTTGACAAGTTTCGAAAAGAATTTTAAAATAATTAAACAAAATTATTTAATTAAATGGAGTACTTACTTGTAATGAATTCAACAAAGTTATTTAATTAAATGAGAAGCCATTCCTAATTAATTAAATGAAGTTATTTAATTAAATAAGAAAATTGTCTCTAATTAATTAAAGATTATTTAATTAAATAGAAAAAGTAATTATGAGAGCATATCTCATTTTATTAAATTATATATTTTAATAAAATCTCTCTTCAGTTCAAAAAGGAAAAATTTCAGTTCACTATTGATCAAAAATGAGTTAAATCAATTAACTCCTTTTTCTACTCAAATTGAATTATTTAACTCCTTATTTTACTCAAATTAAATCTGTTAACTCCCTTTAATTTGGAAATCTCTCTTTATGACTGAACTTCACCTTTAATCCTGACCGTTGATTGAAATCGATCTCAACCATTGATGAATTCCAAGAAAGTCTATTTAAGAGACCCTCATCTCTTCATTTTGAAAGGTTAAATGAGAATTTGCATCGAATTGTTGCTGGAATTCATACTCACATTTTCTAATATTCACATACGCAAGGATCAAGTTTGGCCAAAAGTTGATCAGATTTAACCACGGTTGACTTGAGTTGACTAGTTTCGAAAAGAATTTGGAAATAATTAAACAAAATTATTTAATTAAATGGAGTACTTACTTCTAATTAATTAAACAAATTTATTTAATTAAATGAGAAGCCATTCCTAATTAATTAAATGAAGTTATTTAATTAAATAAGAAAACTATCTCTAATTAATTAAAGATTATTTAATTAAATAGAAAAAGTAATTAGGAGAGCATATCTCATTTTGTTAAAGTAAATATCTCAACAAAATCTCTCTTTAGTTCAAAAAGGGAAACTTTCAGTTCATTAATGATCAAAAATGAGTTTAATCAGTTAACTCCTTTTTCTACTCAAATTGAATCAGTTAACTCCTTATTTTACTCAAATTAAATGTATTCACTCCCTTTAATTTGGAAATCTCTCTTTATGACTGAACTTCAACTTTAATCCTAATCGTTGATTGAAATCGACCTCATCCGTTGATGAATTCTAGGCAAGTCTATTTAAGAGACCATCATCTCTTCATTTTGAAAGGTTGAATGAGAATTTGCATCGAATTGTTGCTGGAATTCAAACTCACATTTTCTCATATTCACATACGCAAAGATCAAGTTTGACCAAAAGTTGACCAGATTTAACCACGGTTGACTTGAGTTGACTAGTTTCAAAAAGAATTTTAAAATAATTATACAACATTTTTTAATTAAATGGAGTACTCACTTCTAATTAATTAAAAAAAGTTATTTAATTAAATGAGAAGTCATTCCTAATTAATTAAATGAAGTTATTTAATTAAATAATAAAATTGTCTCTAATTAATTAAATATTATTTAATTAAATAGAAAAATTAATTACTAGAGCATATCTCAATTTATTAAATTAAATATCTCAACAAAATCTCTCTTCAGTTCAAAAAGGGAAATTTCCAGTTCACTATTGATAAAAAAATGAGTTAAATGAGTTAACTCCTTTTTGTACACAAATTGAATCATTCAACTCTTAATTTTACTCAAATTAAATCTGTTAACTCCATTTAATATTGAAATCTCCCTTTATGACATAACTTCACCTTTAATCCTGACCGTTGATTGAAATCGATCTCAACCGTTGATGAATTCTAGGAAAGCCTATTTAAGAGACCCTCATCTCTTCATTTTGAAAGGTTGAATGAGAACTTGCATCAAATTTTTGCTTGAATTAATACTCTCATTTTTTCATATTTACATACGCAAAGATCAAGTTTGACTAAAAGTTGATCAGATTTAAACACGGTTGACTTGAGTTGACTAGTTTCGAAAAGAATTTTCAAATAATTAAACAAAATTATTGAATTAAATGGAGTACTTACTTCTAATTAATTAAACAAAATTATTTAACTAAATGAGAAGCCATTGCTAATTAATTAAATGAAGTTATTTAATTAAATAAGAAAAGTATATCTAATTAATTAAAGATTATTTAATAAAATAGAAAAAGTAATTACGAGAGCATATCTCATTTTATTAAATTAAATATCTCAACAAAATCTCTCTTCAGTTGAAAAAGGGAAATTTCTAGTTCACTATTGATAAAAAATGAGTTAAATCAGTTAACTTCTTTTTCTACTCAAATTGAATCAGTTAACTCCTTATTTTACTCAAATTAAATCTGTTAAGTCCTTTTAAATTGAAAATCTCCCTTTATGACATAACTTCACCTTTAATCCTTACCGTTGATTGAAATCGATCTCAACCATTGATGAATTCTAGGAAAGTCTATTAAAGAGACCCTCATCTCTTCATTTTGAAAGGTTAAATGAGAATTTGCATCAAATTGTTGCTGGAATTAATAATCACATTTTCTCATATTCACATACGCAAAGATCAAGTTTGACCAAAACTTGACCAGATTTAACCACGGTTGACTTGAGTTGATTAGTTTCGAAAAGAATTTTCAAATAATTAAACAAAATTATTTAATTAAATGGAGTACTTACTTCTAATTAATTAAACAAAGTTATTTAATTAAATGAGAAGCCATTCCTAATTAATTAAATGAAGTTATTTAATTAAATAAGAAAATTATCTCTAATTAATTAAAGATTACTTAATTAATTAGAAAAATTAATTATGAGAGCATATCTCATTTTATTAAATTAAATATCTCAACAAAATCTCTCTTCAGTTGAAAAAGAGAAATTTTCAGTTCACTATTGATAAAAAATGAGTTAAATCAGTTAACTCTATTTTCTACTCAAATTGAATCAGTTAACTCCTTATTTTACTAAAATTAAATATGTTAACTCTCTTTAATTTTGAAATCTCCCTTTATGACTTAACTCCACATTTAATCCTGATTGTTGATTGAAATCGATCTCAACCGTTGACGAATTCCAGAAAAGTCTATTTAAGAGACCCACATCTCTTTATTTTGAAAGGTTGAATGAGAATTTGCATCGAATTGTTGGTGGAATTCATACTCACATTTGCTCATATTTACATATGCAAAGATCAAGTTTGATCAAAAGTTGACCAAATTTAACAACGGTTGACTTGAGTTGACTTGTTTCGAAAAGAATTTTGAAATAATTAAACAAAATTATTTAATTAAATGGAGCACTTACTTCTAATTAATTTTAAAAAGTTATTTAATTAAATGAGAAGTCATTCCTAGTTAATTAAATGAAGTTATTTAATTAAATAAGAAAAGTGTGTCTAATTAATTAAATATTATTTAATTAAATAGAAAAATTAATTATGAGAGCATATCACATTTTATTAAATTAAATATCTCAATAACTCTCTCTTTTGTTCAAAAAGAGAAATTTCCAGTTCATTATTGATCAAAAATGAGTTAAATTAGTTAACTCCTTTTTGTACTCAAATTGAATCAGTTAACACCTTATTTTACTCAAACTAAATCTGTTAACTCCGTTTAATTAGAAAATCTCTCCTTATGACTGAACTTCACATTTAATCCTGACCGTTGATTGAAATCAATCTCAACCGTTGATGAATTACAAAAAAGTCTATTTAAGAGACCCTCATCTCTTCATTTTGAAAGGTTGAATGAAAATTTGCATCGAATTGATGCTAGAATTCATACTCACATTTGCTCATATTCACATACGCAAAGATCAAGTTTTACCAAAAGTTGATCAGATTTAACCACGGTTGACTTGAGTTGACTAGTTTCAAAAAGAATTTTGAAATAATTAAACCAAATTATTTAATTAAATGGAGTACTTACTTCTAATTAATTAAACAAAGTTATTTAATTAAATGAGAAGCCATTCCTAACTAATTAAATAAAGTTATTTAATTGAATAGGAAAAGTGTCTCTAATTAATTAAAGATTATTTAAAATTAAATTAAAAAAGTAATTATGAGAGCATATCTCATTTTATTAAATTAGATATCTCAACAAAATCTCTCTTTAGTTCAAAAAGGGAAATTTTACAGTTCACTATTGATCAAAAATGAGGTAAATCAGTTAACTCCTTTTTCTACTCAAATTGAATTAATTAACTCCTTATTTTACTCAAATTAAATCTGTTAAATCCCTTTAATTTTGGAAATCTCCTTTTATGACTGAAGTTTACCTTTAATCCTGACCGTTGATTGAAATTGATCGCAACCGTTGATGAATTCCAAGAAAGTCTATTTAAGAGACCCTCATCTCTTCATTTTGAAAGGTTGAATGAGAATTTGCATGGAATTGTTGCTGGAATTCATACTCACATTTGCTCATATTCACATACGCAAAGATCAAGTTTGACCAAAAGTTGACTAGATTTAACCACGTTTGACTTCAGTTGACTAGTTGAATAGTTCAAAAAGGGAAATTTCCAATTCACTATTGATAAAAAATTAGTTAAATCAGTTATCTCCTTTTTCTAATCAAATTGAATCAATTAACTCTTTATTTTATTCAAATTAAATCTGTTAACTCCCTTTAATTTGGAAATCTCTCTTTATGACTGAACTTCACCTTTAATCCTGACCATTGATTGAAATCGATCTCAACCGTTGATGAATTTCAAGAAAGTCTATTTAAGAGACCATCATCTCTTCATTTTGAAAGGTTGAATGAGAATTTGCATCGAATTGTTGCTGGAATTCATACTGACATTTGCTCATATTCACATACGCAAAGATCAAGTTTGACCAAAAGTTGACCAGATTTAACCACGGTTGACTTGAGTTGACTAGTTTCGAAAAGAATTTTAAAATATTTAAATGAAATTATTTAATTAAATGGAGTACTTACTTCTAATTAAGTAAACAAAGTTATTTAATTAAATACGAAGCCATTCCTAATTAATTAAATGAAGTTATTTAATTAAATAAGAAAGGAGTCTTTAATTAATTAAAGATTATTTAATTAAATAGAAAAAGTAATTATGAGAGCATGTCTAATTTTATTAAATTAAATATCTCAACAAAATCTCTCTTCAATTCAAAAAGAGAAATTTGCATTTTACTATTGATCAAAAATTAGTTAAATCAGCTAACTCCTTTTTCTACTCAAATTGAATCAGTTATCTCTTTATTTTACTCAAATTAAATCTGTTAACTCCTTCTAATTTGAAAATCTTCGTTTATGACTGAACGTCACCTTTAATCCTGAGCGCTCATTGAAATCAATCTCAACCGTTGATGAATTCCAAGAAAGTCTATTTAAGAGACCCTCATCTCTTCATTTTGAAAGGTTGAATGAGAATTTGCATTGAATTTTTGCTAGAATTCATACTCACATTTGCTCATATTCACATACGCAAAGATCAAGTTTGAACAAAAGTTGACCAAATTTAACCACGGTTGACTAGGTTCGAAAAGAATTTTGAATTAATTAAACGATATTATTTAATTAAATGGAGTACCTAATTCTAATTAATTAAATAATGTTATTTAATTAAATGAGAAGCCATTCCTAATTAATGAAATGAAGTTCTTTAATTAAATAAGAAAAGTGTCTCTAATTAATTAAAGATTACGTAATTAAACAGAAAAATTAATTATGAGAGCATATGTTATTTTATTACTTTAAATATCTCAACAAAATCTCTCTTCATTTCAAAAAGGGAAATTTCCAGTTCACTATTGATAAAAAATGAGTTAAATCAGTTAACTCTTTTTTCTACTCAAATTGAATTAGTTAACTTCTTATTTTACTCAAATTAAATCTGTTAACTCTCTTTAATTTGGAAATCTCCCTTTATGACTGAACTTCACCTTTAATCCTGACCGTTGATTGAAATTGATCTCAACCATTGATGAATTCCAAGAAAGTCTATTTAAGAGACCCTCATCTTTTCGTTTTGGAAGGTTGAATGAGAATTTGCATCGAATTGTTGTTGGAATTCATACTCACATTTGCTCAAATTCACATGCGCAAAGATCATGTTTGAAAAAAAGTTGACCAAATTTAACCACGGTTGACTCGAATTGACTAGTTTCGAAAAGAATTTTGAAATAATTCAACGAAATTATTTAATTAAATGGAATACATAGTTTCAATTAATTAAACAAAGTTATTTAATTAAATGAAAAGCCATTCCGAATTGATTAAATGAAGTTATTTAATTAAATAAGAAAAGTGTCTCTAATTAATTAAACATTATTTAATTAAATAGAAAAAGTAATTATGAGAGCATATCTCATTTTATTAAATTAAATATCTCAACAAAATCTCTCTTCAGTTCAAAAAGAGAAATTTCCAGTTCACTATTGATCAAAAATGAGTTAAATCAGTTAACTCCATTTTCTACTCAAATTGAATCAGTTAACTCCTTATTTTACGCAAATTAAATCTGTTAACTGACTTTAATTCGGAAATCTCCCTTTATGACTAAACTTCACCTTTAATCCTGACGGTTGATTGAAATCGATCTCAACCGTTGATGAATTCCAGAAAAGTCTATTAGGCGACCCTCATCTATTCATTTTGAAGGGTTGAATGAGAATTTGCATGGAATTGTTGCTGGAATTCATACTCACATTTGCTCATATTCACATACGCAAAGATCAAGTTTGACCAAAATTTGACTAGATTTAACCACGGTTGACTTGAGTTGACTAGTTTCGAAAAAAACTTTGAAATAATTAAACGAAATTATTTAATTAAATGGATTACTTACTTCTAATTAATTAAACAAAGTTTTTTAATTAAATGAGAAGCCATTCCTAATTAATTAAATGAAGTTATTTTATTAAATAAGAAAAGTGTCTCTAATTAATTAAAGATTATTTAATTAAATAGAAAAAGTAATTATGAGAGCATATCTCATTTTATTATATTAAATATCTCAACAAAATCTCTCTTTAGTTCAAAAAGGGAAACTTTCAATTCATTATTGATAAAAAATGAGTTAAATCAGTTAACTCCTTTTTCTACTCAGATTGAATCAGTTAACTCCTTATTTTACTCAAATTAAATGTGTTCACTCTCTTTAATTTGGAAATCTCTCTTTATGAATAAACTTCACCTTTAATCCTGATCGTTGATTGAAATCGATCTCAACTGTTGATGAATTCCAGGAAAGTCTATTTAAGAGACCATCATCTCTTCATTTTGAAAGGTTGAATGAGAATTTGCATCGAATTGTTGCTGGAATTCATACTCACATTTGCTCATATTCACATACGCAAAGATCAAGTTTGACCAAAAGTTGACCAGATTCAACCACGGTTGACTTGAGTTGACTAGTTTTGAAAAAAATTTTAAAATACTTAAACGAAATTATTTAATTAAATGGAGTACTTAATTCTAATTAATTAAACAAAGTTATTTAATTAAATGAGAAGCCATTCCTAATTAATTAAATGAAGTTATTTAATAAAATAAAAAAATTGTCCCTAATTAATTAAAGATTATTTAATTAAATAGAAAAAGTAATTATGAGAGCATATCTCATTTTATTAAATTAAATATCTCAACAAAATCTCTCTTCAGTTCAAAAAGAGAAATTTTCAATTCACTATTGATAAAAAATTAGTTAAATCAGTTAACTCTTTCTTCTACACAAATTGAATCAGTTAACTCCTTATTTTACTCAAATTAAACCTCTTAACTCCCTTTAATTTGGAAATCTCCCTTTATGACATAACTTCACCATTAATCCTGACCGTTGATAGAAATCGATCTCAACCGTTGATGAATTTTAGGAAAGTCTATTTAAGAGACCATCATCTCTTCATTTTGAAAGGTTGAATGAGAATTTGCATCGAATTGTTGCTGGAATTAATACTCACATTTTCTCATATTCACATACGCAAAGATCAAGTTTGACCAAAAGTTGATCAGATTTAACCACGGTTGACATGAGTTGACTAGTTTTGAAAAAAAATTTCAAATAATTAAATGAAATTATTTAATTAAATGGAGTACTTACTTCTAATTAATTAAACAAAATTATTTAATTAAATGAGAAGCCATTGCTAATTATATAAATGAAGTTATTTAATTAAATAAGAAAAGTGTCTCTAATTAATTAAAGATTAATTAATTAAATAGAAAAAGTAATTATGAGAGCATATCTCATTTTATTAAATTAAATATCTCAACAAAATCTCTCTTCAGTTCAAAAAGGGAAATTTCCAGTTCACTATTGATAAAAAATGAGTTAAATCAGTTAACTTCTTTTTCTACTCAAACTCAATCAGTTAACTCCTTATTTTAGTCAAATTAAATCTATTAAGTCCCTTTAATTTGGAAATCTCCTTTTATGACATAACTTCACCTTTAATCCTAATCGTTGATTGAAATCGATCTCAACCGTTGATGAATTCTAGTAAAGTCTATTTAAGAGACCCTCATCTCTTCATTTTCAAAGGTTGAATGAGAATTTGCATCTGATTGTTGCTGGAATTAATACTCACATTTTCTCATATTCACATACGCTAAGATCAAGTTTGACCAAGAGTTGATCAGATTTAACCACAGTTGACCTGAGTTGACTAGTTTTGAAAAGAATTTTTAAATAATTAAACGAAATTATTTAATTAAATGGAGTACTAACTTCTAATTAATTAAACAAAATTATTTAATTAAATGAGAAGACATTGCTAATTAATTAAATGAAGTTATTTAATTAAATAAGAAAAGTGTCTCTAATTAATTAAAGATTATTTAATTAAATAGAAAAAGTAATTACGAGAGCATATCTCATTTTATTAAATTAAATATCTCAAAAAAATCTATCTTCAGTTCAAAAAGGGAAAATTTAAGTTCACTATTGATAAAAAATGAGTTAAATTAGATAACTTCTTTTTCTACTCAAATTGAATCAGTTAACTCCTTATTTTAGTCAAATTAAATCTGTTAAGATCCTTTAATTTGAAAATCTTCGTTTATGACTGAACTTCACCTTTAATCCTGAGCGTTGATTGAAATCGATCTCAACCGTTGATGAATTCCAAGAAAGTCTATTTAAGAGACCCTCATCTCTTCATTTTGAAAGGTTGAATGAGAATTTGCATCGAATTGTTGTAGGAATTCATACTCACATTTGCTCATATTCATATATGCAAAGATCAAGTTTGACCAAAAGTTGACCAGATTTAACCACAGTTGACTTGAGTTGACTAGTTTTTCAAAGAATTTTGAAATAATTAAATGAAATTATCTAATTAAATGGAGTACTTACTTTTAATTAATTAAACAAAGTTATTTAATTAAATGAGAAGCCATTCCTAATTAATTAAATGGAGTTATTTAATTAATAAGAAAAGTGTCTCTGATTAATTAAAGATTATTTAATTAAATAGAAAAAGTAATTATGAGAGCATATCTCATTTTATTAAATTAAATATCTCAACAAAATCTCTCTTTAGCTGAAAAAGAGAAATTTTCAGTTCACTATTGATCAAAAATGAGTTAAATGAGTTAACTCCTTTTTCTACTCAAATTGAATCAGTTAACTCCTTATTTTACTAAAATTAAATATGTTAACTCGCTTTAATTTGGAAATCTCCCTTTATGACTGAACTTCACCTTTAATCCTGACCGTTGATTGAAATCGATCTCAATCGTTTTTGAATTTCAGGAAAGTCTATTTAAGAGACCCTCATCTCTTCATTTTGAAAGGTTGAATGAGAATTTGCATCGAATTGTTGCTAGAATTCATACTCACATTTGCTCATATTCACATACGCAAAGATAAAGTTTGACCAAAATTTGACTAGTTTAACCACGATTGACTTGAGTTGACTAGTTTCGAAAAGAATTTTTTAATAAATAAATGAAATTATTTAATTAAATGGAGTACTTACTTCTAATTAATTAAACTAAGTTATTTAGTTAAATGAGAAGTCATTCCTAATTAATTAAATGAAGTTATTTAATTAAATAAGAAAAGTGTCTCTAATTAATTAAAGCTTACATAATTAAATAGAAAAAGTAATTATGAGAGCATATCTCATTTTATTAAATTAAATATCTCAACAAAATCTCTCTTCAATTGAAAAAGGGAAATTTTCAGTTCACTATTGATAAAAAATGAGTTAAATCAGTTAACTCATTTTTCTAGTCAAATTGACTCAGTTTGTTGGATATAATTGGTTAATTGAGTGTTGTCTTTGATGTTACACAAATGTCATATCAGTCATCAGATCGAGTCTACCGAGCTTAGAAGGTAAGCATAGTCATTTACAGAGTCTACCAAGCATTGCTATATATTTCATTGTAAAGATAACTTCTACCGAGCTAACTTGGTTAACGAAGGAAGTTTAGTACTTACCAAGCCCACTCGGTGATTAAAAGAAACTATGACAAAGTGTTTACCAAGCTGGGAAGATAAGCAAAGAAAAGTTAGTGTTTACCGAGCTGAGAAGGTAACCAAAGAAAAGTTAGTGTTTACCGAGTTGGGAAGGTAACCAAAGAAAAGTTATTTTTTACCGAGATAGGAAGGTAAGAAAAGGAAAGTCAGTGCTTACTGAGTTCACTCGGTGTCCAAAGGTAATTTGGCAAAACAATTTCTACCGAGCTCACTCGGTCATCTATACTTACCGAGTTCTCCCGACGATTGAAGGGATGTCACGGAGTTTGCTGTATTAACTGAGCTTAGTCGGTTAACACAAGAATTATTTTTTGAATAGTATTAACCAAGCAGTGTCGGTCAGTAAAGGGATTTTTTGGTTTGTAATTCTTAGTCAACTATTGTATTTTTTTGATCAGTGATTAAAGCCGACTAAGATCATTTGTAAGGTATATATGAAAGATCAAGTTGTGAATTTGAAACATGCAAGAATTTGGATGCATAAGAGTGCGAATATTGAACATATAAGCAAATGTTGAAAAAGTGTGATGGAGGATCAGATGTGTTGAAGGAGCTACAAAGTTGTATGTGATCAGTAAGGATCCAGTCAAGCATAATAGAGATCTACAATCAACAAAGATAATTTGCACATTATATCAGGTCACTTCATTGTTGCTTTCAAACCATTATAACAGTGAACTCAAAATCTCTTGACAGAGTGGGTTTAACAGCCCTATTGTAAATCCTCTAACAAGGTGACAGTTCAGTTGAATTGTTCTAAAGACCTCTAGCAAGGCCACTCCTAGCAGGGTTATTAAATCCTCTAACCGGGTCACACCTAGCAGTGCATTTTGTAACCTTTAACAGGGTTGGCTCCTAACAGGGCTCACTTCAGAAGAGTGAAAAATAGTAACTAGTTACATTGGTGGTTTTTCCCATATTGGGTTTCCATGTTAAATCTGGTGTCTTTAGTGTTCATGATTGCTGAATTGTTTTGGTTACCAGTTCTTAATAATTATTATTATTTGCTGCATTATCAAGTTTTAGTAATCTGTAACCAAGATCAAGATTTTAGACATCTAAGGGACTTTGAAATGTTTTTGTGGTAAATGATTCACCCCCTCCCCCTCTCAGTTACTCCATTCTCATTTCCAACAATTGGTATCAGAGCTTTTGGTACTTGCAGGAGAAGATTTCAAGGATCTAAGCAAAAGATTAGGATGTCTTACAAAAGAGAAATTCCAAAACTTAATAGAGATAACTTCTCAGCATGGCAAGGACTGATGAAACTTCATCTGGCTACTGTTGGTGATACTAGACTGAAATTCCTTGAAGAAGAATATGAAGAACCTTCTGGCACACTGTCAGTCAATGATATTGCTGAAAAGAAAAATCACAACAACATGATGATAGACATAGCATCTGCTCTCAGCTATGAAGAATTTGATGACATTAAGGACTGCAAAACCGCCTTTGACATGTGGAACAAGGTAAAAGAAATCTATGGAGGGGATGACAATGTGAGAAGAGCAAAAGCAAAAAGTCGAAGAGGACAATTTGATCAAATGAAGATGAGAGAGGATGAAAACATTGCAAAGTATGTTGAAAGAGTTAAAGCATGTGTAAGTGCAATCAAGGCAGCTGGTGGTGACATCAAAGGAGAAATAGTTGTAAGCAAAGTTCTCAAAACCTTGCTTCCTGTTTATGAAATCAGAGTGTCTGCAATTTAGGAAAGAAGATGTGAAGCAAATCATCAGATAAATCTTGAGGCCATAGTTGGGAGATCAACTGCATTTGAACTAGATAACTTTGACAACTATGTTCCAGCTTCCAAGAACATGGAACCAGCATTTGAGGCCAAACTTTCACTCAAGGAGAAAAACAAAAAGAAACTTCAGCCAGAAAGTGAAGATGAATCAGATCTAAGCTTAGATAGTGATCTTGAAGTAATTGAAGCTCTTCTAGGAAGAAAATACTCCAGAGGCAGAGGAAAATATAAAGGTAAATTTCCTCTAATATGTTTCTCATGTGAAGAAATTGGTCATATTGCAGCTAGGTGCCCGAACAAGTAGAAAAATGATGAAAAGAAGGATCATAAATGGAATAGCAAGAAAGATTTCAAATCATTCAAGAACAAAGGTAAGAAATCATGTTTCATGGCTGAAAATTCTAAAGATTCTGATAATAGTGAGGATGAAATTGTTTATATTGTTGTTAAAGATGATTCTGACAATGATGAGGAAGATAAAATTTCTCTTATCTCTCATATAAGTAAGAATAATACATGGATTATAGACAGTGGTTGCTCACATCATATGACTGGTGATAAAACTAAGTTTGATCAGTTTGAAGATTATGATGGTGGCAGTGTAAGGTTTGGTAATAATGAACCTCATTTCATAAAAGGAAGAGGAAGAATATGTCTAACCAAAGAACTTGTTTGTAACAATGCCTATTGGGTTGAAGGTCTCAAACATAATTTGCTAAGTATGGCACAGTTACTCAATACTGGATTCAAGGTGGAATTCATGCATGGAAAGGCAAGACTGTTGAATGAGCAAGGAAAACTGATAGGATCTGGCACCCAAACTAAAGGTAACTTATTCTATCTAGAACTTGGTGAATGCTCATGTTTTATTGCTCAAATTGAAGAGAGTTGGTTATGGCATAAAAGGTTGTGTCATGTCAATTTTGATAATTTGATAAAAATAAGCAAATTCAAGAAAGTAAGAGGCATTCCTAACATTAAGAAACCTAAGGTTGGTCTATGCAAGAACTATCAGATTGGTAAAATGGGAAGGACTAGTTTTAAAAGTAAAAACTATCAATCTGAAGATATATTAGAAATTGTGCATATTGATTTATGTGGACCTATTGGAATAGAAAGCTATACTGGAGAGAAATTTTTCATTCTCTTTGTTGATGATTACTCAAGAATGATGACTTTCATGTATCTAAGAAATAAATCAAAAGCATTTGAAAAATTTTAATGGTATCTGGCAAGAGTAGAAAAAGAAATAGGGAAAAGACTTAAATGTTTAAGGTCAGACAGAGGTGGTGAATTCATTTCACATGAATTCAATAACTTTTGCATTGAAAGAGGTATTAAAAGACAGGTTTCAGCACCAGGAACTCTAGAACAAAATGGAATAGCTGAAAGAAGAAACAGATCCATTATGGATTGTGCAAGAACCTTGATGATAGAAAAGAACATTGCTATCAAATATTGGAAGGAAGCCATCAGCACTGCAGTTCATACATTAAACCGAGTACAGTTGAAAAAGGACTCATTCAAGACTCCCTATGAATTATGTTATGGCTGCAAACCCAATATAAGTTATCTGAAAGTATTTGGAAGCAAATGTTATATTTTGAAAGAATCCAGAAAAAGAAAATTTGATGTAAAAGGTGATGAAGGAATCTTTTTGGGATATTCTTGCAAAAGCAAAGCATATAGATGTTTAAATCTATCCACTCAAAAGGTCATAGAAAGTGCACATGTGAAAATTGATGAGTTTGCAGACAAATCAGAAGAAGAAAGCAAAAAGGTACCTAAAGACTACAGGAGATTTGTTTACATTGAACCAGATACTATACCAAGTATACCGTTCACTCAAGAATCCTCAACTCCTGAGTCTTTAGTAACCGAGTTGCAAATAGTTCAAACTGAGCCTCAGCAACTTTTAGACACTATTGAGCAAGTGTCTACCGAGTCTGAATCAACCGAGCCCATATCTATCAAGCCAAAACAGCAAGAATCTGAAGAACAGAAGGATAATAATGAAATTCATTCAAGAGGCAAGGAACCTATATTAGCAAAATATGTCAAAAGACATCATGCACCAGATCAAATCATTGGGGACAAATCTGAAGGAACCTTGACAAGAAGTAAGTTGAAAAATACTTGTTTACTTGCTGATTTTGAACCTAGAAGTATTAAGGATGCACTGGCAAATGATAGTTGGATTGAAGCAATGAATGAGGAAATAGAACAGATAGAGAAAAATAAGACATGGACTCTTGTACCCAGGACCAAAGACAAGAATATAATTGAAACCAAGTGGGTATTCAGAAAAAAGTTGATTGAAGATGGTAAGATATCTAGAAACAAAGCTAGATTGGTATGCAAAGGATACTCACAAGAAGAAGGTATAGATTATGGAGAAACTTTTACTACTGTTGCAAGATTGGAAGGAGTCAGAACCTTACTTGCATATGCTGCTCACAAAGGATTCAAAGTTTATCAGATGGATGTCAAGTCAGCATTCCTCAATGGAATACTAGATGAAGAAGTTTACATTGAACAACCTGAAGGTTTTGTTGATCCAGATAAAAGGAACATGGTCTACAAATTACACAAGGCACTGTATGGTCTGAAACAAGCTCCTAGAGCATGGTATGAAAGATTGCATAATTATCTTATTCAGATTGGTTTTCAAAGAGCTAATGATAATAGTAGCTTATATATAAAGGAAGGTCCAAATAATAAGATTGTCTTGGCAGAAATATTTGTAGATGATACTGTTTTCACAGGGCATGATGATCTCTGCAAAGAATTTTCAGAACAAATGAACAAGGAGTTTGAAATGTCTATGTTTGGTGAGATAAAATTCTTTGTTGGTCTTCAAATCCAACAGAATAAAAATGGCATCTTCATCACTCAGTCAAAATACATCAAGGAGATATTGAAAAAGTTTGGTATGGAGGACTATAAACCTGTTGGTACTCCCATGTGTACTGGATTGAAACTTACAAAAGATGATGAATCCAAAGAGGTAGATCAAACATTGTATAGATCTATGATTGGAAAATTGCAGTATGTAGTTCATACCAGGCAAAATATTGCTCTCGCAGTTGGTATTGTTGCAAGATTTTCAATAAAACCAAGAGAAACTCACCTGATGGTGATCAAGAGAATAATGAGATATTTGAAAGGAACTGAAGATTATGGGCTATGGTACAAATTTGGAGGTAATTTGGATTTGAAAGTTTTTACTGATGCTGATTGGGCAGGGAATCTTGATGACAAAAAAACACAAGTGGAGGAGCATTCTTTCTTGGAAAGAGATTAGTTTCTTGGACAAGCAAAAACCAGAATTGTACATCCCAATCCACAGTAGAGGCAGAGTATGTTGCTGCAGCAGTAAACTGTTCCAACATTGTTTGGTTTAAACAGTTATTACAAGGAATGAAGATGGAAATCAAAGAACCAGTTGTTATGTTCTGTGACAATACTAGTGCAATCAACATATCCAAGAATCCAGTAATGCATTCCAAGACCAAGCACATAGCAATAAAATATCATTTTGTCAGAGAATTGGTGCAGGACAAGGAGATTAGACTAGAATATGTGCATACAAAGGAACAAATTGCTGACATATTCACAAAGCCATTACCTAAGGATAGATTCTTGTATCTTAGAGGTAAGTTAGGGATCACTCCCATATCTGAAGTTCACTAAAATAAAGTTTGAAGTGATGCATCAACCTATGACAAGTTAAAAATCAATCAAGTTGATGCAGCAGAGTATTGAAGTTATTGCATATGAATCTGTACATGAGGTACACTGTAATCCAGTTGAGAAGTACTTTTGGCATACGAAAAGAGCTTTTACTGTGTTATATTGTCTTTGGCATGTGTTGTCAAAGAGGGAGAGTAAAACTGTAATACCTATTCTGAAATTTGTAAGCATTTGTAAACGGAGAATAAAATTGTCATATCTTTCTATTATACAATTCCTTCATAGAGGGAGATTACTA
Organism: Cupressus sempervirens; assembly: GCA_028749045.1. Taxonomy (NCBI): domain Eukaryota; kingdom Viridiplantae; phylum Streptophyta; class Pinopsida; order Cupressales; family Cupressaceae; genus Cupressus; species Cupressus sempervirens. The sequence continues at coordinate 120,830,734 of CM053783.1, forward strand.
AAAGAGGGAGAAGTTTCTATCTAAGAGGGAGAAGTATTACGTTGACATATAGTGCTGCACTAAGAGAAGGACTTGTTTTCAAATTTCATTCTTCTATGACATGTTGTGTTGCCATCAATGCCAAAGAGGGAGATTGTTGGATACAATTGGTTAATTGAATGTTGTCTTTGATGTTACACAAATGTCATATCAGTCATCAGACAGAGTGTACCAAGCTCAGAAGGTAAGCATAGTTGTTTACAGAGTCTACCAAGCATTGTTGTATATTACATTGTAAAGATAGCTTCTACTGATCTAACTTGGTTAACGAAGGAAATTTAGTACTTACCGAGCCCACTCGGTGATTAAAGGAAACTGTGACAAAGTGTTTACCAAGCTGGGAAGATAAGCAAAGAAAAGTTAGTGTTTACCGAGCTGAGAAGGTAACCAAAGAAAAGTTAGTGTTTACCGAGCTGGGAAGGTAACCAAAGAAAAGTTAGTGTTTACCGAGATAGGAAGGTAAGCAAAGGAAAGTCAGTGCTTACCGAGTTCACTCGGTGTCCAAAGGGAATTTGGCAAAACAGTTTCTACTAAGCTCACTTGGTCATCTATACTTACCGAGTTCTCCCGACGATTGAAGGGATGTCACAGAGTTTGTTGTATTAATCGAGCTCAGTTGGTTAACACAAAAATTATTTTCTGAACAGTATTAACCAAGCAGTGTCGGCCAGTAAAGGGATTTGTTGGTTTGTAATTCTTAGCCGACTATTGTATTTGTTTGATTAGTGATTAGAGCCGACTAAGATAATTTGTAAGGTATATATGAAAGATCAAGTTGTGAATTCGAAACATGCAAGAATTTGGATGCATAAGAGTGCGAATATTGAACATATAAGCAAATGTTGAAAAAGTGTGATGGAGGATCAGATGTGTTGAAGGAGCTGCAAAGTTGTATGTGATCAGTAAGGATCCAGTCAAGCATAACAAAGATCTGCAATCAGCAAAGATAAGTTGCACATTATATCAGGTCACTTCATTGTTGCTTTCTAACCATTGTAATAGTGAACTCAAAATCTCTTGACAGAGTGGGTTTAATAGCCCTATTATAAATCCTCTAACAAGGTGACAGTTCAGTTGAATTGTTCTAAAGACCTCTAGCAAGGCCACTCCTAACAGGGTGATTAAATCCTCTAACCGGGTCACACTAACAGTGTGTTTTGTAACTTTTAACAGGGTTGGCTCCTAACAGGGCTCACTTCAGAAGAGTGAAAAACAGTAAATAGTTACATTGGTGGTTTTTTCCATATTGGGTTTCCACGTTAAATCTGGTGTCTTTAGTGTTCATGATTGCTGAATTGTTTTGGTTACCAATTCCTAATAATTATTAGTATTTGCTGCATTATACAGTTTCAGTAATCTGTAACCAAGATCAAGATTTTAGACATCTAAGGGACTTTGAAATGTTTTTGTGGTAACTAATTCACCCCATCCCCCTCTCAGTTACTCCATTCTCATTTCCAACATCAGTTAACTCCTTATTTTACTAAAATTAAATATGTTAACTCCCTTTAATTTGGAAATCTCTCTTTATGACTGAACCTCACCTTTAATCCCGACCGTTGATTGAAATCGATCTCACCCGTTGATGAATTCCAAAAAAGTCTATTTAAGAGACCCACATCTCTTCATTTTGAAAGGTTGAATGAGAATTTGCATCGAATTGTTGTTGGAATTCATACTCACATTTGCGCATATTCACATATGCAAAGATCAAGTTTGATCGAAAGTTCACCATAGTTAACCACGGTTGACTTGAGTTGACTTGTTTCAAAAAGAATTAACAAATAATTAAACGAAATTATTTAATTAAATGGAGTACTTACTTCTAATTAATTAAATGAAGTTATTTAATTAAATGAGAAGCCATTCTTAATTAATTAAATGAAGTTATTTAATTAAATAAGAAAAGTGTCTCTAATTAATTAAAGATTATTTAATTAAATAGAAAAATTAATTATGAGAGCATATCTCATTTTATTAAATTAAATATCTCAACAAAATCTCTCTTCAGTTCAAAAAGAGAAATTTTCAGTTCACTATTGATAAAAAATGAGTTAAATTAGTTAACTCCTTTTTCTACTCAAATTGAATCAGTTAACGCCTTATTTTACTCAAATGAAATCTGTTAACTCTGTTTAATTTCAAAATCTCCCCTTATGACTGAACTTCACATTTAATCCTGACCATTGATTGAAATCAATGTCAATCGTTGATGAATTCCAAAAAAGTCTATTTAAGAGACCCTCATCTCTTCATTTTGAAAGGTTGAATGAGAATTTGCATGGAATTGTTGCTGGAATTCATACTCACATTTGGTCATATTCACATACGCAAAGATCAAGTTTGACCAAAAGTTGACCAGATTTAACCACGATTGACTTGAGTTGACTAGTTTCGAAAATAATTTTGAAATAATTAAACGAAATTATATAATTAAATGGAGTACTTACTTCTAATTAATTAAACAAAGTTATTTAATTAAATGAGAAGCCATTCCTAATTAATTAAATGAAGTTATTTAATTTAATAAGAAAATTGTCTCTCATTAATTACAGATTATTTATTTAAATAGAAAAAGTAATTATGAGAGGATATCTCATTTTATTAAATTAAATATCTCAACAAAATCTCTCTTTAGTTCAAAAAGAGAAATTTCCAGTTCACTATTGATAAAAAATGAGTTAAATCAGTTAACTCCTTTATCTACTCGAATTGAATCAGTTAACTCCTTATTTTACTCAAATTAAATCTGTTAACTCCCTTTAATTTAGAAATCTCCCTTTATGACTGAACTTCACCTTTAATCTTGACCGTTGATTGAAATTGATCTCAACCATTGATGAATTCGAGGAAAGTTTATTTAAGATACCCTCATCTCTTTATTTTAAAAGGTTGAATGAGAATTTGCATCAAATTGTTGCAAGAATTCATACTCACATTTGCTCATATTCACATACGCAAAGATCAAGTTTGACCAAAAGTTGACCAGATTTAACCATGGTTGACTTGAGTTGACTAGTTTCAAATTTTTTTTGAAATAATTAAATAAAATTATTTAATTAAATGGAGTACTTACTTCTAATTAATTAAGCAAAGTTATTTAATTAAATGAGAAGCCATTCTTAATTAATTAAATGAGTTAAATCAGATAACTCTTTAATAAGAAAAGTTATTGATCAAAAATGAGTTAAATCAGATAACTCTTTTTTCTACTCAAATTGAATCAGTTAACTCCTTATTTTAGTCAAATTAAATCTGTTAACTCCCTTTAATTTTGAAATCTCTCTTTATGACTGAACTTCACCTTTAATCCTGACCATTGATTGAAATCGATCTCAACCGTTGATGAATTCCAAGAAAGTCTATTTAAGAGACCCTCATCTCTTCATTTTGAAAGGTTGAATGAGAATTTGCATCGAATTGTTGCTAGAATTCATACTCACATTTTCTCATATTCACATACGCAAAGATCAAGTTTGACCAAAAGTTGACTAAATTTAACCACAATTGACTTGAGTTGACTAGTTTCGAAAAGAATTTTGAAAAAATTAAACGAAATTATTTAATTAAATGGAATATTTATTTCTAATTAATTAAACAAACCTATTTAATTAAATGAGAAGCCATTCCTATTTAATTAAATGAAGTTATTTAATTAAATAAGAAAAGTGTCTCTAATTAATTAAAGATTATTTAATTAAATAGAAATAGTAATTATGAGAGCATATCTCATTTTATTAAATTAAATATCTCAACAAAATCTCTCTTCAGTTCAAAAAGGGAAATTTCCAGTTCACTATTGATAAAAAATGAGTTAAATCAGTTAACTCCTTTTTCTACTCAAATTGAATGTAATCCCTTGCCAAGGGATCCAAAGAATTTCACTGAGTTTACCAAATAATTTTTTTTTTTTGAACCATGAAATATAAACCATTCACAACACTTGCAGAAGCAATAGAAACAATTCGAATAAAAGTAAACATAACATACATAACCATTACATTCTTTAAAGATCCCTTAACGTTGAATCACATCTAAATCAACCATTCATCTAACATCACATTCTTATGAAATTACAATAATACAACCAACATTCTTAAACCATATACAAGTGTCCTTTTAGTAATTACATTTTAGATTACTCAATCATCCACTGTACATGTTACAAGGTATGAAAAGCTTAAAAGCATAAACATTCATGTAAATAAAGTACATCATCATCCAATATTAATCCATGATGCAATAACATAATGAAACCACATATCATACATGATACATCATCACAAAAGATATAAACATTTATCACAAAGCATAAATTTCTATAGTCTAGGAATCCTAAAAGTATACTAACGGAAAGGTTCCACTCACACAAAACTGACATCTAATTTCCAGAGGCACAAAAATGACATGTAGGAAACCTACTATGCAAGCAGGAGAGTGTCATCGCAATTATCACGTACAAGTTACCCTAGCAGTTAGCTAAACTCCACGGGTCTAGACTGATCTCATACGGCCACTAGTATCCTCTCATACTGATGAAGCATACTACGAAATGCATGGTCACAACGATGCGTTCTCACTACTCCCATCCTAGCTTGTACAAGCACTCAAGGCATGGGTGAGAACATCAAAAAAATTATCTTTTTAGGTTCATTTAATCTCCATTTAGTGTGTAAATGTTATCACTTATTAATCAAACTTACAATGAGTTACCCTGGCAGCCACTTAGGGCCCCGGCCCCCATTGCAAGCCACTTCCCAACACTACAAGTAGATTACCTACCCTAAGCTCATGGAATCATAAAATCACCATAGTCCTGAACAAGCGATTGTAAAAAAAATTCAAAAGATAATCCATAAAAAGAATCATCAAACATCCATGATAAAAGCACCAAATATCTACAATAAGAATCATCAAATCTCTAAGATAAGAATCATCAAATCTCCATGAGCATCTGAAAAAGCATCCATAGAAAATCATGACCACAACAGTTCTCTATTGGCAACTGAAGGCATCACTGATAATCATAATAATCATTGGTTTTCAATAACTAAAATCACAATATCCATTGGTTCTCAACAAGCAACCAAGAATATTCTCAAAATCATACTGATTGAAGACTCCAAAATGGTTGAGTCAAACATGTCACAACATGGCATCATCAAAAAATAAATCAACATTTCAGTCCCATCACGGCGACTAGAAAATAATCCAATGATAACTAATCGATGACTCAAAAATGATTAGCTCAGGTGTCTCATACACATACATCTCATCTTAACACATGAAGATTGATGAACAATAACAATCAACAAATACAAATATTTCATAGAGCATACGATCACATTACCATGGTTGGGCTTATAAAGATCGAGACCAGATAAAATCAACATGCCATCACATCTCATAACCCCCAAGTCTCTGGTAACAACCTAAGACTGGTCAACACTAGTCAAACCAAAACCCAAAACAAGAAGCATATAGAATACACGATACAAACACATATTTTGGTTTACTAAATTCACATAGTTGAATAATGTGTAGGGGTTTTTTGTTTTCTGTTTGCAAGTATACTTCAAGTGTCTTAAGTTTCGTCATTTGACCTACAAGTCAACCCATTGTTCCCCGATAGCATTATCCTTCCATTATTAAGAATTACATTCTAAGAATAACTTAAGGATAAATATTTACTCATTAAATCATTTGTCTCTTAATAAAATCATTCACTTTATTTTACTGAGATTACTAGTTGAATAACTCTTCCTTAATGTTACTTCAACTTTCAACATAATCAAAGAATCATTATTCATTTATAAAAAAACTAATTACTAGTCTTCGAATAAGAAGAACATAACTTTATTAAAATGATCAATTAAATCAATAGGTACACCATCCATGACCTATTAACATTCTAATAGTTTCCAATTCAATATTACTAAGTATCATCATTAAAACATCTAAGGTTATTAATCAAGTCATGAGAGTACAACTTATCAGCTTCGATGTAAATACTTCACAACTTTGCTGGAGGAATCGATATTAGCATATCAATTAAAACTCTGTTACATAAATTGATTATTAATTAAATCTAATTAAGTCTAATTAATTTAATTAATAATTACACATCCAAGGCAACGTTCCAATTAATATAAGTTGACTAATAACTAACTATAATTTTGTAATTCAAAAGTCAACTATAATTCAGTACACAAATAATCATAATCATAGTTCAATAATAATAACTTGTTAATATTTAATAACAAGCTATATTGAGAATCTATAATGACCACATTTGTCATTCTTTTCAAATAAGACTCTATCGCACAACTTAATTATTAATATCATAGTTATGATATCAGCTCAATGAATATCAATACTTCAAATCCCAAAACTAATATCTTTTAAAAAACTTTAATCATTAAGTAATCTCCACTAGATTAACTCTAATCAAATTTATTGATAACTATTTAAATCATTATTTATTAATAGTTTGTTCATCCCAAAAAATATTAATAAATAATAAACTTATCAAACTATATTTCCATAAACCTCATTAGTTAATATTATAACTAAACCAAACGCCATTAGTTATATCTTTAAGTTATTTATTAATACATAACATATTAATCAATGCAATAATAATTCAAATTATAACAATGTGATAACCATGACAATGACCCTATGTCAAATTAAATCCAATATCATTTAAGTCTTCTTAATGATAATCATTAAACATCTATATAAATTACAATAATTTTCAAACTTAAGGTATCAACTTCTTTATTAATTAATCTTAATTGATTCACATATAATTCGCTAAACCAAATAATAATAATAACTCAATTAAAAAATCTGACTAAATATTACCATAATCTGAATCACTTAATTGAATTGTTCATAATAGTAACTCATTAATGTCAGTCATTATTAACTAATAAAATTACAATAATTTTATTAATTAAAAATTGACTAAACATCATCACACTAATGTTAAGTTAACAATTGATAAAGCATGTTTAACAAATAATTATTAAATCATATAATAATAAAACCTTATTATAACATTAAAATTGTTTATCATATATATATATATATATATATATATATATATAACACATTGACATCTTAATAAATTACTAATTGTCAATGAGGAAGCGAATTGAAACTATAATAAACATATATTATAGTTTAAACCGAAATAATAATAAAAACATTTTAAGCGATTCATTATCGCTAGGCATTTAAAAGTGTTTATGCGATTTTAAATCACTAGCCATGTTATGAAGGCCATGCGGTAGATGACAGTCCGTCACAGGTACCCTGCGGTACATAGGTACCCTGCTGGCACAATAAAAAAATGTGGGGCCGGTGCTTTGATCATTGAGCGATTAAACATCGTTGAATAGATATATGGAATGTTGTGCAGTCCGCGGGTCGTAGGTACCCTGCGGACACGCGGGTACACTGCAACCCATGCACGTACACCGCCGGTTAGGATGGGGGTGCGGTTATTATATATTTAAAAAAAGAACACATATATAACTTTCAAACAAGAAGGGCTTTCAAATATCTTAAATTAAGAATTCGAACCCAAACCCGATTTAGATCTAATTTCTCCCTTAATTGGATCTAGGATTTTCTAATGTTTTCTCCTCAACCAAATAGGATATCTAAATTCCAATTTTCAAATTATAGATTCAATCACAGAGAGTATTCAAACACATAGACATGATGAAGACAGGAAGAGAAATAGTGCAAAGAGAGTATGCGATTATCACGAGTGCACCTGAACACTGATGTTAAATTTTCCATGCCTTAGAAGTCCATAGAAAATCCCTTTCTTTTTCAACATTCGCAAATTCCTCCCTGATCCAAGCCAACTGAAATTCCCATGTGACAAGAAGTGCTTGAAGAAGCATAAGAACATGTAGAAACATATATGAGCATATGAACTTCTCCAAAGCATGTAAGCTTTGAAGTTTTCATTTTTAGCTTGTAGCTTGTAGCTTCCATTAAGCTTTCATTTTAAGCTTGTCCAAACACACTAAGAGAGCCTCTATTTAAAGGCCTCTAAGATGCATCTAGAGTGTCTCTAGAAATAACTAGAAGATAAGCATGACAACCAAGCATGAGTCTTCTCCAACCTTCTAGATGAGTCTTAAGGTTGTAGACACCATGTGCTCAAATAAAATGCTAACTTCTAAGTGTAGACAACTTGTGCATTCTTAGAGTGCAAACTCCTGTGTTGTCTGCATGACGACTTTTGAGAATTTGCCAACTCCTATGTGAGAAAATATTAAAAATAATGCACAATAATTAATTTAATATTTACTTTACTCTTTCCAATTTAATTTATTTATTTATTGAATCTCATGCACAAACTTTAATAATTTCACTTTTCAATCTTAATATATTAAAATTTTAAGCACATGAAATCTAGAATCTTTTAATAATTTAAATATATTTTTCAATTTTAAATTACATTTTCCAAAACTTAATTGCTAAAATATTTATTAGCTTTAATAATAATATTATTTAATCATTTATTTAAAAATAAACTCCAAATATATTATTATTAAAATAAATGTTGTCACATTCTAAATTTTAAAATTATAACTTTTATCTACAAATTTAATTATTTTATTTCATTAATTTCTCAATTATTTAAATAAAATAAATATTAAAATATCATATTAATTTTCCATTAAATTAAACCATTAATTAAATCTTTTAATTAGGCTTAATTAATAGAAAATACATCAAAGACTCACAAGGTAAAAATATGAAAACCCATCATAGTCAAAATACATACAAAATCAAACCAAAGGGTTTATATCAATAATTACATTATCTCATTAATTAAAGATTATTTAATTAAATAGAAAAAGTAATTATGAGAGCATATCTCATTTTATTAAATTAAATATCTCAACAAAATCTCTCTTCAGTTCAAAAAGGGAAATTTCCAGTTCACTATTGATAAAAAATGAGTTAAATCATTTAACTCCTTTTTCTACTTGAATTGAATCAGTTAACTCCTTATTTTACTCAAATTAAATTTGTTAACTCCCTTTAATTTAGAAATCTCCCTTTATGACTGAACTTCAACTTTAATCCTGACCGTTGATTGAAATTGATCTCAACCGTTGATGAATTCCAGGAAAGTCTATTTAAGAGATCCTCATCTCTTCATTTTGAAAGACTGAATGAGAATTTGCATCGAATTGTTGTTGGAATTCATACTCACATTTTCTCTTATTCACATACGCAAAGATCAAATTTGACCAAAAGTTGACCAGATTTAACCATGGTTGACTTGAGTTCACTAGTTTCGAAAAGAATTTTGAAATAATTAAGTGAAATTATTTAATTAAATGGAGTACTTACTTCTAATTAATTAAACAAATCTATTTAATTAAATGAGAAGCCATTCCTAATTAATTAAATGAAGTTATTTAACTAAATAATCAAAGTGTCTCTGATTAATTAAAGATTATTTAATTAAATAGAAAAAGTAATTATGAGAGCATATCTCATTTTATTAAATTAAATATCTCAACAAAATCTCTCTTGAGTTCAAAAAGAGAAATTTCCAGTTCACTATTGATCAATAATGAGTTAAATAAGCTAACCCCTTTTTCTACTCGAATTGAATTAGTTAACTCCTTATTTTAATCAAATTAAATCTGTTAGCTCCCTTTAATTTGGAAATCTCCCTTTATGACCGAACTTCACCTTTAATCCTAACCGTTGATTGAAATCGATCTCAATTGTTGATGAATTCCAGGAAAGTCTATTTAAGAGACCCTCAACTCTTCATTTTGAAAGGTTGAATGAGAATTTGCATCGAATTGTTGCTGAAATTCATACTCACATTTGCTCATATTCACATACGCAAAGATCAAGTTTGACCAAAAGTTGACCAACTTTAGCCACGAATAACTTGAGTTGACTAGTTTCAAAAAGAATTTTGAAATAATTAAATGAAATTATTTAATTAAATGGAGTACTTACTTCTAATTAATTAAACAAAGTTATTTAATTAAATGAGAAACCATTCCTAATTAATTAAATGAAGTTATTTAATTAAATAAGAAAAGTGTCTCTGATTAATTAAAAATTATTTAATTAAATAGAAAAAGTAATTATCAGAGGATATCTAATTTTATTAAATTAAATATCTCAACAAAATCTCTCTTCAGTTCAAACAGGGAAATTTTCAATTCACTATTGATCAAAAATAAGTTAAATTAGTTAACTCCTTTTTCTACTCGAATTGAGTCAGTTAATTCCTTATTTTAGTCAAATTAAATCTGTTAACTCCCTTTAATTTGGAATCTCCCTTTATGACTGAACTTCACCTTTAATCCTGACCGTTGATTGAAATCGATCTCAACCGTTGATGAATTCTAAGAAAGTCTATTTAAGAGACCCTCATCTCTTCATTTTGAAAGGTTGAATGAGAATTTGCATTGAATTGTTGCTAGAATTCATACTCACATTTGCTCATATTCACATACGCAAAGATCAAGTTTGACCAAAAGTTGACCAGATTTAACCATGGTTGACTTGAGTTGACTAGTTTCGAAAAGAATTTTGAAATAATTAAACAAAATTATTTAATTAAATGCAGTACTTACTTCTAATTAATTAAAAAAAGTTATTTAATTAAATGAGAAGCCATTCCTAATTAATTAAATGAAGTTATTTAATTAAATAAGAAAAGTGTTTCTAATTAATTAAAGATTATTTAATTAAATAGAAAAAGTAATTATCAGAGAATATCTCATTTTATTAAATTAAATATCTCAACAAAATCTCTCTTCAGTTCAAAAAGAAAAATTTCCAGTTCACTATTGATAAAATACGAGTTAAATCAGTTAACTCCTTTTTCTACTCAAATTGAATCAGTTAACTCCTTATTTTACTCAAATTAAATCTGTTAACTCCCTTTAGTTTGGAAATCTTCCTTTATGACTGAACTTCACCTTTAATCCTGACCGTTGATTGAAATCGATCTCAACCGTTGATGAGTTTCAAGAAAGTCTATTTAAGAGACCCTCATCTCTTCATTTTGAAAGGTTGAATGAGAATTTGCATCAAATTGTTGCTGAAATTTATACTAACATTTTTTCATATTCACATACGCAAAGATCAAGTTGGACCAAAACTTGACCAGATTTAACCACGGTTGACTTGAGTTGACTAGTTTCGAAAAGAATTTTGAAATAATTAAATAAAATTATTTAATTACATGGAGTACTTACTTCTAATTAATTAAACAAAGTTATTTAATTAAATGAGAAGCCATTCCTAATTAATTAAATGAAGTTATTTAATTAAATAAGAAAAGTTTCTCTAATTAATTAAAGATTATTTAATTAAATAGAAAAACTAATTATGAGAGCATATCTCATTTTATTAAATTAAATAACTCAACAAAATCTCCCTTCAGTTCAAAAAGGGAAATTTCCAGTTCACTGTTAATCAAAAATGAGTTAAATCAGTTAGCTCCTTGTTCTACTCAAATTGAATTAGTTAACTCCTTATTTTACTCAAATTAAATCTGTTAACTCCCTTTAATTTGGAAATCTCCCTTTATGACTGAACTTCACCTTTAATCCTGACCATTGATTGACATTGATCTCAACCGTTGATGAATTCAAGGAAAGTCTATTTAAGAGACCCTCATCTCTTCATTTTGAAAAGTTGAATGAGAATTTGCATCAAATTGTTGCTGGAATTCATACTCATATTTGCTCATATTCACATAATCAAGGATCCAGTTTGACCAATAGTTGACTAGATTTAAGCATAGTTGACTTGAGTTGACTAGTTTCGAAAAGAATTTTGAAATAATAAAATAAAATTATTTAATTAAATGGAGTACTTACTTCTAATTGATTAAACAAAGTTTTTAAATTAAATGAGAAGCCATTCCTAATTAATTAAATGAAGTTATTTAAGTAAATAAGAAAAGTGTCTCTAATTAATTAAAGATTATTTAATTAAATAGAAAAAGTAATTATGAGAGCATATCTCATTTTATTAAATTAAATATCTCAACAAAATCTCTCTTCAGTGCAAACAAGGGAAATTTCTAGTTCACTATTGATAAAAAATGAGTTAAATCAGTTAACTTCTTTTTCTACTCAAATTGAATCAGTTAACTCCTTATTTTACTCAAATTAAATCTGTTATCTCCATTTAATTCGGAAATCTCCCTTTATGACTGAACTTCACCTTTAATCTTGACTGTTGATTGAAATCGATCTCAAGCGTTGATGAATTCGAAGAAAGTCTATTTAAGAGACCCTCATCTCTTCATTTTGAAAGGTTGAATGAGAATTTGCATCGAATTGTTGTTGGAATTCATACTCACATTTGCTCATATTCACATATGCAAAGATCAAGTTAGACCAAAAGTTGACTAGATTTAACCACGGTTGACCTGAGTTGACTAGTTTCGAAAAGAATTTTGAAATAATTAAATAGAATTATTTAATTAAATGGATTACTTACTTCCAATTAATTAAACAAAGTTATTTAATTAAATGAGAAGCCATTCCTAATTAATTAAATGAAGTTATTTAATTAAATAAGAAAAGTGTCTCTAATTAATTAAAGATTATTTAATTAAATAAATAAAGTAGTTATGAGAGCATATCTCATTTTATTAAATTAAATATTTCAACAAAATCACTCTTCAGTTCAAAAAGGATAATTTTCAGTTCACTATTCATAAAAAATGAGTTAAATCAGTTAACTCATTTTTCTACTCAAATTGAATCAGTTAACTCCTTATTTTACTCAAATTAAATCTGTTAACTCCCTTTAATTTGGAAATCTCCCTTTATGACTGAACGTCACTTTTAACCCTAACCGTTGATTGAAATCGATCTCAACCATTGATGAATTCCAGGAAAGTCTATTTAATAGACCCTCATCTCTTCATTTTGAAAGGTTGAATGAAAATTTGTATCAAATTGTTGCTGGAATTCATACTCACATTTGCTCATATTCACATATGCAAAGATCAAGTTTGACGCAAAGTTGACCAGATTTAACTACGGTTGACTTGAGTTTACTAGTTTCAAAAAAAATTTTGAAATAATTAAATGAATTTATTTAATTAAATGGAGTACTTACTTCTAATTAATTAAATAAAGTTATTTAATTAAACGAGAAGCTATTCCTAATTAATTAAATGATGTTATTTAATTAAATAAGAAAAGTGTCTTTAATTAATTAAAGATTATTTAATTAAATAGAAAAAGTAATTATTAGAGCATATCTCATTTTATTATATTAAATATCTCAACAAAATCTCTCTTCAATTCAAAAAGTGAAATTTCCAGTTCACTATTGATAAAAAATGAGTTAAATAATTTAACTCTTTTTTCTACTTGAATTGAATTAGTTAACTTCTTATTTTACTCAAATTAAATCTATTAACTCCCTTTAATTTGAAAATCTCCCTTTATGACTAAACTTCACCTTTAATCCTGACCTTTGATTGAAATCGATCTTAACTATTGATGAATTAGAGGAAAGTCTATTTAAGAGACCCTCATTTCTTCATTTTGAAAGGTTGAATGAGAATTTGCATCGAATGGTTGCTGGAATTCATACTCACATTTGCTCATATTCACATACGCAAAGATCAAGTTTGACAAAAAGTTGACCAGATTTAACCACAGTTGACTTGAGTTGACTAGTTTCGAAAATAATTTTGAAATAATTAAACGAAATTATTTAATTGATTTAATTAAATAAGAAACCATTCCTAATTAATTAAATGAAGTTATTTAATTCAATAAGAAAAGTCTCTCTAATTAATTATACATTATTTAATTAAATAGAAAAAGTAATTATGAGAGCATATCTCATTTTATTAAATTAAATATCTGAAAAAAATCTCTCTTCAGTTCAAAAAGGGAAATTTGTAGTTCACTACTGATAAAAAATGAGTTAAATCAATTAACTCCTTTTTCTACTCAAATTGAATCAGTTAACTCCTTATTTTACTCAAATTAAATCCGTTGACTCCCTTTAATTTGGAAATCTCCCTTTATGACTGAACTTCAACTTTAATCCTAACTGTTGATTGTAATCGATCTCAAGAGTTGATGAATTCCAGAAAAGTCTATTTAAGAGACCCTCATCACTTCATTTTGAAAGGTTGAATGAGAATTTGCATCGAATTGTTGCTAGAATTCATACTCACATTTGCTCATATTCATGTATGCAAAGATCAAGTTTGACCAAAAGTTGACCAGATTTAACCACGGTTGACTTGAGTTGACTAGTTTCAAAAAGAATTTTGAAATAATTAAATGAAATTATTTAATTAAATGGAGTACTTACTTCTAATTATCTAAACAAAGTTATTTAATTAAATAAGAAGCCATTCCTAATTAATTAAATGAAGTTATTTAATTAAATAAGAAAAGTGTCTCTAATTAATTAAAGATTATTTAATTAAATAGAAAAAGTAATTATGAGAGCATATCTCATTTTATTATATTAAATATCTCAACAAAATCTCTCTTTAATTCAAAAAGGGAAATTTCCAGTTCACTATTGATCAAAAATGAGTTAAATCAGTTAACTCCTTTTTCTACTCAAATTGAATCAGTTAACTCCTTATTTTACTTCAATTAAATTTATTAACTCCCTTTAATTTGGAAATCTCCCTTTATGACTGAACTTCACCTTTAATCCTGATCGTTGATTGAAATCGATCTCAACCGTTGATGAATTACAGGAAAGTCTATTTAAGAGACCCTCATCTCTTCATTTTGAAAGGTTGAATGAGAATTTGCATCAAATTGTTGCTAAAATTCATACTCACATTTGCTCATATTCACATACGCAAAGATCAAGTTTGATCAAAAGTTGACCAGATTTAACCACGGTTGACTTGAGTTGACTAGTGTCGAAAAGAGTTTTGAAATAATTAAACAAATTTATTTAATTAAATGGAGTACTTACTTCTAATTAATTAATTAATGTTATTTAATTAAATGAGAAGCCATTCCTAATTAATTAAATGAAGTTATTTAATTAAATAAGAAAAGTGTCTTTAAGTAATTAAAGATTATTTAATTAAATAGAAAAAGTAATTATGAGAGCATATCTCGTTTTATTAAATTAAATATCTCAACAAAATCTCTCTTCAGTTCAAAAAGGGAAGTTTTCAATTCACTATTGATAAAAAATGAGTTAAATCAGTTAACTCCTTTTTCTGCTCAAATTGAATCAGTTAACTCCTTATTTTAGTCAAATTAAATCTGTTAACTCCCTTTAATTTGGAAATCTCTATTTATGACTGAACTTCACCTTGAATCCTGACCGTTCATTGAAATCGATCTCGACCGTTGATGAATTTCAGGAAAGTCTATTTAAGAGACCCTCATCTCTTCATTTTGAAAGGTTGAATGAGAATTTGTATCGAATTGTTGCTAGAATTGATACTCACATTTGCTCATATTCACATACACAAAGATCAAGTTTGACCAAAAGTTGACCAGATTTAACCATGGTTGAATTGAGTTGACTAGTTTCGAAATTGTTTTCGAAATAATTAAATGAATTTTTTTAATTAAATGGAGTACTTACTTCTAATTAATTAAATAAAGTTATTTAATTAAATGAGAAGACATTTCTAATTAATTAAATGAAGTTATTTAATTAAATAAGAAAAGTGCTTCTAATTAATTAAAGATTATTTAATTAGATAGAAAAAGTAATTATGAGAGCATATCTCATTTTATTAAATTAAATATCTCAACAAAATCTCTCTTCAGTTCAAAAAGGAAAATTTCCAGTTCACTATTGATCAAAAATGAGTTAAATCAGTTAACTCCTTTTTCTACTCAAATTGAATCAGTTAACTCCTTATTTTACTCAAATTAAATATGTTAACTTCCTTTAATTTAGAAATCTCCCTTTATGACTGAACTTCACCTTTTATCCTGACCGTTGATTGAAATTGATCTCAACCATTGATGAATTCCAGGAAAGTCTATTTAAGAGACTCTCATCTCTTCATTTTGTAAGGTTGAATGAGAATTTGCATTGAATTGTTGCTGGAATTTGGCATGCCCAAACTACGAGTGCAAAAACACACAAATTTTTTTGAATAATGAGTAATAATTAAACATACTCTAAGTTTGAAATGATTGAGATAGAAGTTTTAGTACAGGTTCTCTACATTACGTCTTAAGTTTATAACATGAGGATGATTACATCGTTAAGGTTTTGAAACTTTCGTTATAAAGTTAAAATCGACAAAAGTTATGCTATTACATTAACTTACAAGAATATGAGAAAATTATTTAAATATCAATGTAAATGTATCCAGGTTTAAATTAATTGAAAGTATCTAATCAACATTTACTATAAATCTCTTAGACATTCATCGATTGAAAATCTAAATCGATATAGGAAAGTCATTTGAAGAAAACAATTAACTAAAATTAAAACTGTATTTGCAACAAAATTATATTACAATAAATATTTTTAAAAAATACTAACAAATTTAAAATCTAAACTATATTACATTTAATTTTAAATTAACACTGAACTAACCTAATTTAAAACAAACACTTTAAAAAATAACACAATATTCTAACATGAACTTCTAACTAATTTTAACTTCTAAATAGAACTTTTCTAATCATATCAATTACATACTTGATCCATATTAATTAATTAATGTCACTTACAAATAATCACCTTGTAATAAGCTAAATCAAACCTTACTACAATCCAAAAGACACTACTACAAATTCTAATACTAACTCTACATTGAAAATATTCACAACTCAAACATTATATTAACTAAATCCCTATACTAAACTAAAACTAATCCTAACACAACTACTAAAACAAATTTAAATCCAACTAAAATAAAACTTAACCAAAAATAAATAAATAAACACTTAATACAAGACTAACCTACCTACTCTAACAACCAACCTACAAACCTACTAACCCTACCATTCCTACTCTGCCACCCCTCCCTTTGGTCATGTCAACCACCCCCACCCCCCCCCCCCCCCCCCCCCTATGACATGCGCTTCTCCCAAGTGCTTAAACCTGTGCACTGCATGAGGTTACTGACCTTGCGTCAGTAATATTTCCCCCTCTTCATTCCACTTGCCTTGGATGGAAACCAAGGTAGCCACCAAAGGAGAACAACTTGTTTAAAACTTT
The DNA here is from genome assembly GCA_028749045.1 of Cupressus sempervirens. Taxonomy (NCBI): domain Eukaryota; kingdom Viridiplantae; phylum Streptophyta; class Pinopsida; order Cupressales; family Cupressaceae; genus Cupressus; species Cupressus sempervirens. The sequence continues at coordinate 120,847,993 of CM053783.1, forward strand.
AACAATTTTTAAACATAAAACCACAATTACCAAGGTCAACGAGAGTTAAGGGAGGGCAGGGAGGTGACGTCACCCAACGACCTTGCACATAAAAATTTATTAAAACAACTTTTAAATAATAGCATAATGAGAAATGACGCCCTAGAAAAATGGTAAACATAGAGGTCATAAAGTTTATAGGTAAGAGTATAAGATATGAAGATAGTCTTCTAGGATAAGCATTAAATTGCTTATAACTAAATTAGATATTATTCACTTTAGAAATATATATAAATATATTTTTATATTGAAAACAAAAGGAATATTCTCTATCTCAATAAGAGAATAAATTGAAAAGCTAACATATTGCTAATATTATCCCAAAGTTTTAATTCCTAAGGTTTCTTATGGCTTACAAAACTAATAGTGCATCTCTTAAATCTATTAGATGATTAAGGTAGAATTCAATACAATTTTCTATGACATCTAAAATAGATTAAACCAAGGACTAAATTCATCATTCCATTTACACCTGAACTCATGTAGGAGCATTCACAGATCATACTTTGAGCAATGTCCTTCCATCATTTATACAAGGGAGTAGAATTGAATGGATTTGAACATGAAGTTAATGATTGTGTCACAACAGTGCATGAATAAATTGATTTCTTAAACAAACTTGAATTAAGTTATATCAACCATATCCATTATTTTCTTTTTCTTAACACAATTTTCATTTTAAACAAATAAGGAAACTTGAAAATTTGCTCAATTAAACCATCATCAAAACACCTTATTCCTGATGTGCATCCATCTATTTTTAAATTATAATTAAATCACAAGATAAATAATTTTACTCAAACACCAATTTTATTGGTAAACCTGATTCAAAGGCTCAGTTGGGAAAGAACCAGGAAGAAAACCCGGCGTCATTTCCATTACAACACAGTTTTGAGATACAACTAACATAGGATTTCAATCCTAAATTACATCACTTAAATCAAATCTCCTTCATGGCCCTCATCAAGGGTTCCATATCCAATTCTGCAACACATTACTAGAACCATGGAGGGAACAAAATCTGATCGGGTGACAACCAAGCATAACTAAGAGACAATCAACATACAAACTCATACATGGTTTACACAATAGGATTCGCAATGAATCAAAACTAGGGAAAGGTGGATTCTTCCAACCAGGAGAAGTCAAGCACAACACCAAACAAATGCCCAATCGGGGCTATATACCAAGAACTTCCGTTCTTCCATTTCAACATACCAGAATCATACAAGGTTTGTGCTGATAGGTAGGGGCCCATAACACCCTACCCTTTCTCCCTCTTCTCATCTTGAGAAGAGACTCTACACTGGATGGAGTCCGACTAAACAGACCTTTCCCAAAATTGGTCACTTCTGCCCTCTCCAAGGGTGAGTAATACCAAAACACCCACGATAGAAAAATCTCAAAATTGCAACATAAACATCTAAGGAAAACATTCAAAAAAATAACATGGTTTTCAAATCTTCCCAACATACCCACAACCATACAAACATTCAAACAACAACAAGGTAGCATAAGCATGAAACAAGAATGAAATCTGAACAAGGGACATGAGAATTCCAACCTTTACAAAGAGGTAATGGCAATGAACAAGTTTGAGTAGAGTTTCCTTCTCCTTGCTTCAACCTTCAAGAACTCCTCTCTAAATGTAGAGATTGGGTAACAACCTCCACAAGTCTAAGAAGGGCCTCTAAATAAGTCCCAAACTCAACCACCCAAAAGGAGCAATAACTACTTCCACCCACTAGCAATTCTAGAAACTCCTAATGCTACCCTCACTATGGTTAGACACAAAAAGGAGGTGGGGTAAGACAACTCATGATAACCACAAGCAATTTTCGCACAAAGGCAAAAAGGGACTTTTTGAGTGATCTCCAAAGTCAACAAAAGGGACTTAGGGGTTGGAAAAGACCCCTAACCTATACCCATATCCCTTGGGTATAATTATTCCATGATTTAAAGCTTTAGAAAAAGGTTTAGAGCCAAACAAAAGCTAGGAAATAAATTAAGACCAACTAACAATTCTAACAATGCAGATTAAGCACTAATCTGGATTAGGGATGACTAAACTTGATTAACAATCAAATTAACAAACTGACACTCACTTAAACCAACTAAGGTCCAAAGGGTACACAACTAACCCTAACTAGCACGCAAAAGGGCACAAACAATTCACGAGTGTCAAGCGACACTAACAGAACATAATTATGAGACATTCACATTTATTGATCAGATAAGGATACATACATACATCTCAATTTAAAATACTTGAACTACAAACAACAAGGTTTCCAAAAATTAACACATAGAGATCAGTTATGTTCCTTCGTCGGTTTCCTAGGCTAAAATATCTGCACACTCATTGCAAACATCAGTAGTCCCGAAAATCACATGTACATATATACGTATAAGAAATTTACATAAATTGAAACATACATCAATCAGGGTTTCTTTCATCCTACTGAATTAATAACCAATTAAAATATCCTGAACCAAAATATCAATCCTACATTACTGATTTCATCAACATACATATATATGAAACATTAAATGACAATCATCAAATATATCTGAAAATAACATCACACAACATGCAATAATAAAGTATGTTCTAAGCATCAGATAATGTCTCAACATCTCGAGTCGTGAGTATCAAAATGATAAAGTAAAAACTAAGGCTACGAAGGGTCGGGGCGAGGCCTCATAGAATTCATAGTCACATCTGCTCATATTCACATACGCACAGATCAAGTTTGACCAAAAGTTGACTAGATTTAACCACAGTTGACTTGAGTTGACTAGTTTCAAATTTTTTTTTGAAATAATTAAACGAAATTATTTAATGAAATGGAGCACTTACTTCTAATTAATTAAACAAAGTTATTTAATTAAATGAGAAGCCATTCTCAATTAATTAAATGAAGTTATTTAAGTAAATAAGAAAAATGTCTCTAATTAATTAAAGATTATTTAATTAAATAGAAAAAGTAATTCTGAGAGCATATCTCATTTTATTAAATTAAATATCTCAACAAAATCTCTCTTCAGTTCAAAAAGGGAAATTTCCAGTTCACTATTAATCAAAAATAAGTTAAATCAGTTCACTCCTTTTTCTACTCAAATTGAATCAACTAACTCCTTATTTTACTCAAATTAAATCTGTTAACTCCCTTTAATTTGGAAATCTCCCTTTATGACTGAAATTAACCTTTAATCCTGACCGTTGATTGAAATCGATCTCAATCGTTGATGAATTTCAAGAAAGTCTATTTAACAGACCCTCATCTCTTCATTTTGAAAGGTTGAATGAGAATTTGCATCGAATTGTTGCTAGAATTTGCTCATACTCACATACGCAAAGATCAAGTTTGACCAAAAGTTGACAAGATTTAACCACGGTTGACTTGAGTAGAGTAGTTTCGAAAAGAATTTTGAAATAATTAAACGAAATTATTTAATTAAATGGAGTACTTACTTCTAGTTAATTAAACAAAGTTATTTAATTAAATGAGAAGTCATTCCTAATTAATTAAATGAAGTTATTTAATTAAATAAGAAAAGTGTCTTTAATTAATTAAAGATTAATTAATTAAATAGAAAAAGTAATTATGAGAGCATATCTCATTTTATTAAATTAAATATCCCAACAAAATCTCTCTTCAGTTCAAAAAGGGAAATTTCCAGTTCACTATTGATAAAAAATGAGTTAAATCAGTCAAATCCTTTTTCTACTCAAATTGAATCAGTTAACTCCTTATTTTACTCAAATTAAATTTTTTAACTCCCTTTAATTTAAAAATCTCCCTTTATGACAGAACTTCACCTTTAATCCTAACCGTTGATTGAAATCGATCTCAACCGTTATGAATTCCAGGAAAGTCTATTTAAGAGACTCTCATCTCTTCATTTTGAAAGGTTGAATAAGAATTTGCATCGAATTGTTGTTGGAATTCATACTCACGTTTGCTCATATTCACATATGCAAAGATCATATTTGACCAAAAGTTGACCAGATTTAACCACGGTTGACTTGAGTTAACTAGTGTCGAAAAGAATTTTGAAATAATTAAACGAAATTATTTAATTAAATGGAGTACTTACTTCTAATTAATTAAACAAAGTTATTTAATTAAATGAGAAGCCATTCCTAATTAATTAAATGAAGTTATTTAATTCAATAAGAAAAGTGTCTCTAATTAATAAAAGATTATTTAATTAAATAGAAAAAGTAATTATGAGAGCATATCTCATTTTATTAAATTAAATATCTCAACAAAATCTCTCTTCAGTTCAAAAAGAGAAATTTCCAGTTCAGTATTGATCAAAAATGAGTTAAGTCAGTTAACTCCTTTTTCTACTCAAATTGAATCAGTTAACTCCTTATTTTACTCAAATTAATCTGTTGACTCTCTTTAATTTGGAAATCTCCCTTTATGACTGAACTTCACCTTTAATCCTGACATTTAATTGAAATCGATCTCAATCGTTGATGAATTTTAGGAAAGTCTATTTAAGAGACCCTTATCTCTTCATTTTGAAAGGTTGAATGAGAATTTGCAACGAATTTTTTTTGGAATTCATACTCACATTTTCTCATATTCACATACGCAAAGATCAAGTTTGACCAAAAGTTGACCAGATTTAACTACGGTTGACTTGAGTTGACTAGTTTCGAAAAGAATTTTAAAATAATTAAATGAAATTATTTAATTAAATGGGGTACTTACTTCTAATTAATTAAATAAAGTTATATAATTAAATGAGAAGCCATTCCTAATTAATTAAATGAACTTATTTAATAAAATAAGAAAAGTGTCTCTAATTAATTATAGATTATTTAATTAAATAGAAAAAATAATTATGAGAGCATATCTCATTTTATTAAATTAAATATCTCAACAAAATCTCTCTTCAGTTCAAAAAGGGAAATTTTCCATTCACTATTGATCAAAAATCAGTTAAATCAGTTAACTCCTTTTTCTATTCAAATTGAATCAGTTAACTCATTACTTTATTCAAATTAAATCTGTTAACTCCCTTTAATTTGGAAATCTCCCTTTATGACTGAACTTCACCTTTAATCCTGACTGTTGAATGAAATCAATCTCAACTGTTGATGAATTTCAGGAAAGTCTATTTAAGGGACCTTCATCTCTTCATTTTGAAAGGTTGAATGAGAATTTGTATCGAATTGTTGCAGGAATTCATACTCACATTTGCTCATATTCACATATGCAAAAATGAAATTTGACAAAAAGTTGATTAGATTTAACCACGGTTGACTTGAGTTGACTTGTTTCGAAATGAATTTTGAAATAATTAAACGAATTTTTTTATTTAAATGTAGTACTTACTTCTAATTAATTAAACAAAGTTATTTAATTAAATGAGAATCCATTCCTAATTAATTAAATGAAGTTATTTAATTAAATAAGAAAAGTGTCTCTAATTAATTAAAGATTATTTAATTAAATAGAAAAAGTAATTATGAGAGCATATCTCATTTAATTAAATTAAATATCTCAACAAAACCTCTCTTCAGTTCAAAAAGGGAAATTTCCAGTTCACTATTGATCAAAAATGACTTAAATCAGTTAACTCCTTTTTCTACTCAAATTGAATCAGTTAACTCCTTATTTTACTCAAATTAAATCTATTAACTTCCTTTAATTTGGAAATCTCCCTTTATGACTGAACTTCACCTTTAATCCTGACCGTTGATTGAAATCGATCTCAACCGTTGATGAATTTCAAGAAAGTCTTTTCAAGAGACCCTCATCTTTTCATTTTGAAAGGTTGTATGAGAATTTGCATCAAATTGTTGTTGGAATTCATACTCACATTTGCTCATATTCACATATGCAAAGATCAAGTTTGACAAAAAGTTGACAAGATTTAACCACGGCTGACTTGAGTTGACTAGTTTCGAAAAGAATTTTGAAATAATTAAATGAAATTATTTAATTAAATGGAGTACTTACTTCTAATTAATTAAAAAATGTTATTTAAATAAATGAGAAGCCCTTCCTAATTAATTAAATGAAGTTATTTAATTAAATAAGAAAAGTGTCTCTAATAAATTAAAGATTATTTATTTAAATAGAAAAAGAAATTATGAAAGCATATCTCATTTTATTAAATTGAATATCTCAGCAAAATCTCTCTTTAGTTCAAAAAGTGAAATTTTCAGTTCACTATTGATCAAAAATAAGTTAAATCAGTTGACTCCTTTTTCTACTCAAATTGAATCAGTTAACTCCTTATTTTACTCAAATTAAATCTGTTACCTCCCGTTAATTTGGAAATCTCCCTTTATGACTGAAATTCACCTTTAATCCTGACCATTGATTGAAATCGATCTCAACCGTTGATGAATTTTAGTAAAGTCTATTTAAGAGACCCTCATATCTTCATTTTGAAAGGTTGAATGAGAATTTGCATCGAATTGTTGCTGGAATTCATACTCACATTTGCTCATTTCACATACGCAAAGATCAAGTTTGACAAAAATTTGACCAGATTTAATCATGGTTGACTTGAGTTGATTAATTTCAAAAAAAAATTTGAAATAATTAAACGAAATTATTTAATTAAATGGAGTACTTACTTCTAATTAATTAAACAAAGTTATTTAATTAAATGAGAAGCCATTCCTAATTAATTAAATGAAGTTATTTAATTAAATAAGAAAAGTGTCTCTAATTAATAAAAGATTATTTAATTAAATATAAAAAGTAATTATGAGAGCATATCTCATTTTATTAAATCAAATATCTCAACAAAATCTCTCTTCAGTTCAAAAAGGGAAATTTCTAGTTCACTATTGATCAAAAATGAGTTAAATCAGTTAACTCCTTTTTCTAATCAAATTGAATCAGTTAACTCCTTATTTTATTCAAATTAAATCTGTTAACTCTCTTTAATTTGGAAATCGCCCTTTATGATTGAACTTCACCTTTAATCCTGACCGTTGATTGAAATCGATCTCAACTGTTGATGAATTTCAGGAAAGTCTATTTAAGAGAACCTCATCTCTTCATTTTGAAAACTTGAATGAGAATTTGCATCGAATTGTTGCTGAAATTCATACTCACATTTGCTCATATTCACATACGCAGAGATCAATTTTGACCAAAAGTTGACCAGATTTAACCACAGTTGACTTGAGTGGACTAGTTTCGAAAAGAATTTTTAATTAATTAAAAGAAATTATTTAATTAAATGGAGCACTTACTTCTAATTAATTAAACAAAGTTATTTAATTAAATAGGAAGCCATTCCTATTTAATTAAATAAAGTTATTTAAATAAATGGGAAGCCATTCCTATTTAATTAAATGAAGTTATTTAATTAAATAAGAAAAGTGTCTCTAATTAATTAAAGATTTTTTAATTAAATAGAAAAAGTAATTATCAAAGCATATCTCATTTTATTAAATTAAATATTTCAACAAAATCTCTCTTCAGTTTAAAAAGGAAAATTTTCAGTTCATTATTGATTAAAAATGAGTTAAATCAGTTAGCTCCTTTTTCTACTCAAATTGAATCAGTTAACTCTTTATTTTACTCAAATTAAATCTGTTTACTCCTTTTAATTTGGAAATCTCCCTTTATGACTAAACTTCACCTTTAATCCTGACTGCTGATTGAAATAGATCTCAACCGTTGATGAATTGCAAGAAAGTCTATTTAAGAGACCCTCATCTCTTCATTTTGAAAGGTTGAATGAGAATTTGCATCGAATTGTTGCTGGAATTCATATTCACATTTGCTTATATTCACATACGCAAAGATCAAGTTTGACCAAAAGTTAACCAGATTTAACCACGGTTGACTTGAGTTGACTAGTTTCGAAAAGAATTTTGAAATAATTAAATGAAATTATTTAATTAAATGGAGTACTTACTTCTCATTAATTAAACAAAGTTATTTAATTAAATAAGAAAAGTGTCTCTAATTAATTAAAGATTTTCTCATATTCACATTTGCTCATATTCACATACGCAGAGATCTAGTTTGACCAGATTTAACCATGGTTGACTTGAGTTGACTAGTTTCGAAGAGATTTTTGAAATAATTAAACAAAATTATTTAATGAAATGGAGTATTTACTTCTAATTAATTAAACAAAGTTATTTAATTAAATGAGAAGTCATTCCTACTTAATTAAATGAAGTTATTTAATTAAATAAGAAAAGTGTCTCTAATTAATTAAAAATTATTTAATTAAATAGAAAAAAGTAATTATGAGAGCATATCTCATTTTATTAAATTAAATATCTCAACAAAATATCTCTTCAGTTCAAAAAGGGAAATTTCCTATTCACTATTGATAAAAAATGAGTTAAATGAGTTAACTCTTTTTTCTACTCAAATTGAATCAGTTAACTCCTTATTTTGTTCAAATTAAATCTGTTAACTCCCTTTAATTTGGAAATCTTCCTTTATGACTGAACTTCACTTTTAATCCTGACTGTTGATTGAAATCGATCTCAACTATTTATGAATTCCAGGAAAGTCTATTTAAAAGACCCTCAACTCTTTATTTTGAAAAGTTGAATGAGAATTTGAATCGAATTGTTGCTGGAATTCATACTCACATTTGCTCATATTCACATACGCAAAGATCAAGTTTGACCAAAAGTTGACCAGATTTAACCACGGTTGACTTGAGTTGACTAGTTTCAAAAAGAAATTTGAAATAATTAAATAAAATTATTTAATTAAATGGAGTACTTACTTCTAATTAATTAAACAAAGTTATTTAATTAAATGAGAAGTCATTCTTAATTAATTAAATGAAGCTATTTAATTAAATAGAAAAAGTAATTATGAGAGCATATCTCATTTTATTAAATTAAATATGTTAACAAAATCTCTCTTCAGTTCAAAAAAAAGAAATTTCCTGCTCACTATTGATAAAAAAGTAGTTAAATAAGTTAACTCCTTTTTCTACTCAAATTGAATCAGTCAACTCGTTATTTTACTCAAATTAAATCTGTTAACTCCCTTTAATTTGGAAATCTCCCTTTATGACTGAACTTCACCTTTAATACTGACTGTTGATTGAAATCGATCTCAACTGTTGATGAATTCCAAGAAAGTCTATTTAAGAGACCCTCATCTCTTCATTTTGAAAGGTTGAATGAGAATTTGCATCGAATTGTTGCTAGAATTCATACTCACATTTGCTCACATTCACATACGCAGAGATCAAGTTTACCCAAAAGTTGACCAGATTTAACCACGGTTGACTTGAGTTGACTAGTTTCAAAGAAAATTTTGAAATAATTAAACTAAATTATTTAATTAAATGGAGTACTTACTTCTAATTAATTAAACAAAGTTATTTAATTAAATGAGAAGCCATTCCTAATTAATTAAATGAAGTTATTTAATTAAATAATAAAAGTGTCTCTAACTAATTAAAGATTATTTAATTAAATAAAAAAAGTAATTATGAGAACATATCTGATTTTAATAAATTAAATATCTCAACAAAATCTCTCTTCAGTTCAAAAAGGGAAATTTTTAGTTCACTATTGATAAAAAATGAGTTAAATCAGTTAACTCCTTTTTCTACTCAAACTGAATCAGTTAAGTCCTTATTTTAGCAAAATTAAATCTGTTAACTCCTTTTAATTTCGAATTCTCCCTTTATGACTGATCTTCACCTTTAATCTTGACCGTTGATTGATATCGATGTCAACCATTGATGAATTGCAGGAAAGTCTATTTAAGAGACCCTCATCTCTTCATTTTGAAAGGTTGAATGAGAATTTGCATCGAATTGTTGCTGGAATTCATACTCACATTTGCTCATATTCACATACGCAGAGATCAAATTTGACCAAAAGTTGATCAGATTTAACCACAGTTGACATGAGTTGACTGGTTTCAATTTTTTTTAAAATAATTAAACAAAATTATTTAATTAAATGGAGTACTTACTTCTAATTAATTAAACAAAGTTATTTAATTAAATGAGAAGCCATTCCTAATTAATTAAATGAAATTATTTAATTAAATAAGAAAAGTGTCTCTAATTAATTAAAGATTATTTAATTAAATAAAAAAAGTAATTATTAGAGCATATCTCATTTTATTAAATTAAATATCTCAACAAAATTTCTCTTCAGTTCAAAAAGGGAAATTCTAGTTCACTATTGATAAAAAATGAGTTAAATCAGTTAACTCCTTTTTCTACTCAAGCTGAATCAGTTAAGTCCTTATTTTACTCAAATTAAATCTGTTAATTCGTTTTAACTTAAAAATCTCCCTTTATGACTGAACTTCACCTTTAATCCTGACCGTTGATTGAAATCAATCTCAACCGTTGATGAATTCCACATAAAGTGTATTTAACAGACCCTCATCTCTTCATTTTGAAAGGTTGAATGAGAATTTGCATCGAGTTGTTGCTAGAATTCATAGTCACATTTGCTCATATTCACATACGCAGAGATCAAGTTTGACCAAAAGTTGACCAGATTTAACCACGGTTGACTTGAGTTGACCAGTTTCGAAAAGAATTTTGAAATAATTAAATGAAATTATTTGATTAAATGGAGTACTTACGTCTAATTAATTAGACAAAGTTATTTAATTAAATGAAGTTATCTAATTAAATAAGAAAAGTGTCTCTAATTAGTTAAAGATTATTTAATTAAATAGAAAAAGTAATTATGAGAGCATATCTCATTTTATTAAATTAAATATCTCAACAAAATTGCTATTTAGTTCAAAAAGAAAAATTTCCAGTTCACTATTGATAAAAAAATGAGTTAAATGAGTTAACTCCTTTTTCTACTCAAATTGAATCAGTTAACTCCTTATTTTACTCAAATTTAATCTGTTAACTCCCTTTAATTTGAAAATCTCCCTTTATGACTGAACTTCAACTTTAATCCTGACCGTTGATTAAAACCGATTTTAACCGTTGATGAATTTCAAGAAAGTCTATTTAAGAGACTCTCAACTCTTCATTTTGAAAGGTTGAATGAAAATTTGAATCGAATTGTTGTTGAAATTCATACTCACATTTGCTCATATTCACATAGGCAAAGATCGAGTTTGACCAAATTTAACCACGGTTGACTTGAGTTGACTAGTTTCGAAAAGAATTTTGAAATAATTAAATAAAATTATTTAATTAAATGAAGTACTTACTTCTAATTAATTAAACAAAGTTATTTAATTAAATGAGAAGCCATTCTTAATTAATTAAATGAATTTATTTAATTAAATAAGAAAAGTGTCTCTAATTAATTAAAGATTATTTAATTAATTAGAAAAAGTAATTATGAGAGCATATCTCATTTTATTAAATTAAGTATCTCAACAAAATCTCTCTTTAGTTCAGAAATAGAAATTTCCAGTTCACTATTGATCAAAAATGAGTTAAATGAGTTAACTCCTTTTTCTACTCAAATTGGATCAGTTAACACCTTATTTTATTCAAATTAAATTTGTTAACTCCCTTTAATTTGGAAATCTCCCTTTATGACTAAACTTCATCTTTAATGTTGAACGTTGATTGAAATCGACCTCAACCATTGATGAATTCCAGGAAAGTCTATTTAAGAGACCCTCATCTCTTCATTTTGAAAGCTTGAATGAGAATTTGCATCGAATTGTTGCTAGAATTCATACTCACATTTGCTCATATTCACATACGCAAATGAAGTTATTTTACCAAATGAGAAGCCATTCCTAATTAATTAAATGAAGTTATTTAATTAAATAAGAAAATTGTCTCTAACTAATTATAGATTATTTAATTAAATAAAAAAAGTAATTATGAGAGCATATCTCATTTTATTAAATTAAATATCTCAACAAAATCTCTCTTCAGTTCAAAAAGGGAAATTTCTAGTTCACTATTGATAAAAAATGTGTTAAATCAGTTAACTCCTTTTTCTACTCAAACTGAATCAGTTAAGTCCTTATTTTACTCAAATTAAATCTGTTAACTCCTTTTAATTTGGAAATCTCACTTTATGACTGAACTTCAACTTTAATCCTGACCGCTGATTGAAATCGATCTCACCGATTGATGAATTCCACATAAAGTGTATTTAAGAGACCCTCATCTCTTCATTTTGAAAGGTTGAATGAGAATTTGCATCGAATTGTTGCTAGAATTCATACTCACATTTGCTCATATTCACATACGCAAAGATCAAGTTTGACCAAAAGTTGACTAGATTTAACCACGGTTGACTTGAGTTGACTAGTTTCAAAAAGAATTTTGAAATAATTAAACGAAATTATTTAATTAAATGGAGTACTTACTTCTAATTAATTAAACAATGTTATTTAATTAAATGAGAAGCCATTACTAATTAATTAAATGAAGTTATTTAATTAAATAAAAAAAGTGTCTCTAATTATTTAAAGATTATTTAATTAAATAGAAAAAGTAATTATGAGAGCATATCTCATTTTATTAAATTAAATATCTCAACAAAATCTCTCTTTAGTTCAAAAAGGGAAATTTCGAGTTCACTATTGATCAAAAATGAGTTAAATCAGTTAAGTCCTTTTTCTACGCAAATTTAATCAGTTAACTCCTTATTTTACTCAAATTAAATCTATTAACTTTCTTTAATTTGGAAATCTCTCTTTATGACTAAACTTCACCTTTAATCCTGACTGTTGATTGAAATTGATCTCAACCGTTGATGAATTGCAGGAAAGTCTATTTAAGAGACCCTCATCTCTTCATTTTGAAAGGTTGAATGAGAATTTGCATCGAATTGTTGCTGCAATTCATACTCACAGTTGCTCATATTCACATATGCAGAGGTCAAAGTTGCCCAAAAGTTGACCAGATTTAACCACAGTTGACTTGAGTTGACTAATTTCGAGAAGAATTTTGGAATAATTAAATAAAATTATTTAATTAAATGGAGTTTTTACTTCTAATTAATTAAACAAAGTTATTTAATTAAATGAGAAGCCATTCCTACTTAATTAAATGAAGTTATTTAATTAAATAAAAAAAGTGTCTCTAATTAATTAAAGATTACTTAATTAAATAGAAAAAGTAGTTATGAGAGCATATCTCATTTTATTAAATTAAATATCTCAACAACATCTCTCTATAGTTCAAAAAAGGAAATTTTCAGTTCACTATTGATAAAAAATGAGTTAAATCAGTTAACACCTTTTTCTACTCAAATTGAATCAGTTAACTCCTTATTTGACTCAAATTAAATTTGTTAACTCTCTTTAATTTGGAAATCTCCCTTTATGACTGAACTTCACCTTTATTCTTGACAGTTGATTGAAATCGATCTCAACAATTGATCAATTCAAGGAAAGTCTATTTAAGAGATCCTCATCTCTTCATTTTGAATGTTTGAATGAGAATTTGCATCGAATTGTTGCTAGAATTCATACTCACATTCGCTCATATTCACATACGCTGAGATCAAGTTTGACCAAAATTTGAACAGATTTAACAACAGTTGACTTGAGTTGACTAGTTTCGAAAAGAATTTTGAAAGAATTAAACAAAATTATTTAATTAAATGGAGTACTTACTTCTAATTAATTAAACAAAGTTATTTAATTTAATGAGAAGTCATTCCTAATTAATTAAATGAAGTTATTTAATTAATTAAGAAAAGTGTCTCTAATTAATTAAAGATTATTTAATTAAATAGAAAAAGTAATTATGAGAGCATATCTCATTTTATTAAATTAAATATCTCAACAAAATCTCTCTTCAGTTCAATAAGGGAAATTTTGAGTTCACTATATATAAAAAATGAGTTAAATTTGTTAACTCCTTTTTCTACTCAAATTGAATCAGTTCACTCCTTATTTTACTCAAATTAAATCTATTAACTCCCTTTGATTTGGAAATATTCCTTTATGACTGAACTTCAGCTTTATTCCTGACTGTTGATTGAAATTGATCTCAACTGTTGATGAATTCCAGGAAAGTCTATTTAAGAGACCCTCATCTCTTCATTTTGAAAGGTTGAATGAGAATTTGCATCTAATTGTTGCTGGAATTCATACTCACATTTGGTCATATTCACATACACAAAGATCAAGTTTTTCTGAAAGTTGACCAGGTTTAACCATGATTGACTTGAGTTGACTAGTTTCGAAAAGAATTTTGAAATAATTAAGTGAAATTATTTAATTAAATGGAGTACTTACTTCTAATTAATTAAACAAAGTTATTTAAACATAACATACATAACAGATTACATTCTTTAAAATCTCTTAACGTTTAATTACATACACAAATCCATCTAGTACAACATTATCATGAAATGATAAGTCCAAATTTTATACATTACATTTCAAATATTCAATCATCCACTGTACATGTCACAGGGTATGACAAGCTCAAATAATATACATATGTAGAATAAGGTACATCATCCTTTTCTAATCCATGATACATCAAAGTAGATATAATAGCATGATACAACATCATCGAGAATATATTCATCCATCATAAAGATCAAACAAAATAAACTAAGTGCGCGGTTCCTCCCAATTGTTAATAGCATCATTAGACCATCATGGATCCTAGCCATCCCTCTGTGTGTAACATTCCAAATCATCGAAGAGATCATCGGTATTAACATAGTAGGAATTTTACTCCTAATAAATACAACATCATATGTTGAATTAATCTAACATGCAAATAAAAGCATAAGATAACATCATCTAACATATGCTAATCATTAATGGAAAAGGATACATATCCACCATCTTGAAGGACGCATGAACCACGATGTCTCAATGAATCTCAAAATGATAATAGTAGAAAATACACTACCACTCGACCATGTGGGACCAAAGTGGTTGACTCCCACCGTGTTGAGGAGATAATCTTAAGTCCCAAATAGGCTATCAAAATTGCATAGCACTAATCTCCATAAGTCCAAGAATCTTAAAAGTATACTAACTCAAAGGTTCCAAACACAAAATCTGACATCTAATCCTAGAGGCACACAATGACATGTAGGAACCTACTATGCAAGCAAGAAATTGTCATCACATTTATCACGTACAATTTATCCTGGCAGTTAGCTATACTCCACGGGTCCATACTGATTTCATGTGGCCACTAGTATCCTCTCATACTGACGAGGCATACTACGAAATGCAAGGTTGCAACCATGCATCTCACTACTCCCATCCTAGCCTATACAAGCACTCAAGGCATGGGCGAGAACAAAACTCTTATCTTTTTAGGTTCATTTTGTTAGTATTAGGTGTGAATATTATCACTTATTAATCCAACTTACAATGAGTTACCCTGACAGCCTCTTAGGGCCCTGGCCCCCATTGCAAGCCACTTTCCGTCACTACATGCAGATATCCTACCCTAATGCTCATGGACTCATAAATATCAAAATCACAAAAGATAATCCATAATAAAATCATCAAATATGCATAAAAGCATCAAATCTCCATGAGCAAACATCCATAGAAAATCATGAACACAACAGCTCTCTATTGGCAACTGAAGTATCACTGATAATCAAATATTCAATGGTTTTCAATATCCAAAATATATATCTCAATCATATTAATCGAAGACTCCAAAAATGGTTGACTCAAACATGTCACAACATGACATCATCAAGAATAAATCCACATCTCAGTCCCATCATGGCGACTAGAAAATAATCAAAGATAACTGATCGATGACCAAAATAATGGTTAGGTCATGAGTCTCATACACAAGAATCTCAACTATAACAATCAGTAATCACATCCAATACATAGAGCATTCCATCACTAACCATGGTTGGGTTTATAAAGATCGAGATTAAAACATCATCATGACATCACAATCACATAACTCCCAAGCCTCAGGTAGACATCCTATATTGGTCAACACTGGTCAACCCAAATCCAAAACAATAGCATAAAGAATACACAATGTAAACACATGTTTTGGTTTTGCTAAGTTTTCAAATTTGAATTTAAAAGTCTCAGTTTACATTTTTCTAAATTATATTAAGTGAAAAAATTTCACGTTTTTCTTAACCCGTGTATTTGTTTGATAGATAAAAGTTTCTCCCCAAAACTATTAGACTCAATTTTCTAATTGATCTAATAATATTTTGTTTATATAACATTGTTTGAAAATTGACACTCTCAATGAATCAAACTTTCGATTATATATTCTAATAACTAATCTTAATTAAACTGAGTTTAATTAAATTAATTATTAATATCTCTTCATAATTGACAAGCTAAATTCCAATATTTTAAATCATTAAAAGAGTGATCCATTAATTTAGAACTTTATAATATTCATTTATAATTATTTATATATACATATATACATATATACTTATATACATATATATATATACATATATATATATATATATACATATATATATATATATATATATATATATATATATATATATATACATATACATACATATATATATATATATATACATACATATATATATATATATATATATACATACATATATATATATATATATGTATATATATATATATATATAATAACAATTAATAATTAATGATATTGCAACAAAATCGAGATTCATATCCAAATCTCATATGAAATAATGTTGCAAATAAAACTTTATATAATTTAAAACCAAACTCAAATCGCATAGCCCAATACATCTGCACCACAGGTACCATGCAATTTTGCAAGCCTGTTGTGGGTGGGGTATATCATACCCGCCCAACATCATATATATATATATATATATATATATATATATATATATATATATATATATATATATATATATATATATATATATATATATATATATATATTTAAAGCGATTTTCAATAATATTTTTAATAAAAACATTCCCATGCGATATGAAATACTATTAACATGAAACTCTATCGCGATTTGACATTCGATTATTATATAAATAAATAAATAAATATATATGTATATATATACATATGTATGTGTATATATATATGGGTATATATATGTATGCATGTATATGTGTGTGTGTGTGTGTGTGTGTGTGTGTGTGTGTGTGTGTCTATATACTCGCAGAGTTTATCACCATCATAGCACATACATATATATATGTATATAATGATATATACGTATATGTGTATGCAAATTCATAGTTTACTTAGAAATTCTAATTTTCAAAATTTTCCTTTAAATCTTTTATCTTCAAATTTATCCAATAAATAATCTAATGGGTTTGGCTATGAATTTAAACCCTAGCCCCGTTTTCTTTCAGATCTATGCATATAAAAATTTCCACATAAATTCAATTGTCCATATTGAGAATGCATACAATAAAAATATGAAATTTCTTAGAAGACATATGGAAGACATGAAGAAGACAGGGAATGCAAGATGCGGAAATAGCATAAGTAAAATCACAAGAATATACCCAGATTCTAATGCTAATTTGCTCTTCCTCAGAAAACCCGCAGAGCAAGCTCCCTTCTTAAGAATTCTCAAATCCTCCAATGCTCCAATTGCACTCCAAACACTATGTCTAAGCTTCTAGGGATGCCTGGATATAAAGAGCTCTCAGAAAACCCCTAGAATGTTTCTAGAAATAGCTGGAAGGTGTCACCAACTAAGCATGGGTCTTATCCAAACTTCAAGATGAGCCATAGGGTTGTAGACACCATGTGCTTAATTAATGCACTAACCCCCGTGTTGTTGACACATGAGAAATAGAAAAGTGCGTTAACTCCCATGCAAGCTTATAACTCCAATTTACTTTTTATATAATTTCTATTTAAATGTTTATAACTTTTATTTTAATTTTTGTCACTTTTATTATTTTATTTATTTATTACTTTATTATTATTTTATTATTATTAATAATTATTAATTATTAATTTTCTTTTATTTAATTCTTTTCTCTCAATTAATTCTCATTTAATTAATTATACTCAAAATATCAAAGATCATGATATTTTATTAATTTTCTCCAAAATAATTAACTTAATAATTAAATCTATTTATTAAGACTTAATTAATAGAAAATTCACCATAGACCTCGAAGATAAAATATGAAAACCCATCATAGAACAAATCATACAAAATCAGTCGCAAGGGTTAAAAAGCATGAAATATGTCATTCGACACATTTGGTGGGTACTCAACTCTGATACTTGTCCTAACTGACTAGGACAAATGGTTTAAGAGTTTGGGATTTGGAGTTGAGAATTTATCTCCCTTCTCTTATCATTGAGATAGTATAATAGGGTACGCTCATCTTGGCAATTCAGGGAAGTCGATACCCGATACCTGCAACCTGCAGAAAAATTATGCATGTACATACAATATATAATGCTAAGCTAAACAGACAATGGCAGGAAGTGGTGCATCGTGTAGATCCTGACTAAGCAGGTGACTACGACTCCCTTCCTTAACTACATCAAAAATGTCATACAATATGAAAACACACACACGATACACATGCAAGTATGGGTTAAGTATCAATAATAAAACACAAGATAATAACCATCCATCTAATCATCAATAATAACTGAAAATAGTATAATGATCATCATGTATGCATGAAATGTAAAATCTAAATGATCTCATCATATAACCACTGAATCCATAACATAATGTCTGATAGTGTCAAAACAATACCACTAATCCATCAACATAAAACTAGCTTATCATAGTCTAATAATAATAACAATGTCTAAAAAAGATGTGAACGAGGGTAGGCACTACAGGAAATCTTCCTTTATGACTGAACTTCGCCTTTAATCCTGACCATTGATTGAAATTGATCTCAACCGTTGATGAATTCAAAGAAAGTCTATTTAAGAGACCCTCATCTCTTCATTTTGAAAGCTTGAATGAGAATTTGCATCGAATTGTTGCTGGAATTCATACTCACATTTGCTCATATTCACATACGCAAAGATCAAGTTTGACCAAAAGTTGACCAGATTTAACTACGGTTGACTTGAGTTGTCTAGTTTCGAAAAGAATTTTGAAATAATTAAAAAAAATTAATTAATTAAATGGAGTACTTACATCTAATTAGTTAAAAAAATTTATTTAATTAAATGAGAAATCATTCTTAATTAATTAAATGAAGTTATTTAATTAAATAAGAAAAGTGTCTCTAATTAATTAAAAATTATTTCATTAAATAGAAAAAGTAATTATGAGAGCATATCTCATTTTATTAAATTAACTATCTCAACAAAATATCTCTTCAGTTCAAAAAGGAAAATTTCGAGTTCACTATTGATAAAAAAATGAGTTAAATCAGTTAACTCCTTTTTCTACTCAAATTGAATCAATTAACACCTTATTTTACTCAAATTAAATATGTTAATTTCCTTTTATTTGGAAATCTCCCTTTATGACGGAACTTCACCTTTAATCCTGACCGTTGATTGAAATCGATCTCAACCGTTGATGAATTACAAGAAAGTCTATTTAAGAGACCCTCATCTCTTCATTTTGAAAGGTTGAATGAGAATTTGCATCGAATTGTTGCTGGAATTCATACTCACATTTGCTCATATTCACATATGCAAAGATCAAGTTTGTTTGAAAGTTGACAAAATTTAACCATGGTTGACTTGAGTTGACTAGTTTAAAAGAATTTTGAAATAATTAAATAAAATTATTTAATTAAATGGAGTACATACTTCTAACTAATTAAACAAAGTTATTTAATTAAATGAGAAGCCATTTCTAATTAATTAAATGAAATTATTTAATTAAATAAGAAAAGTGTCTCTAATTAATTAAAGATTACTTAATTAAATAGAAAAAGTAATTATCAGAGCATATCTCATTTTACTAAATCAAATTTCTCAACAAAATCTCTCTTCAGCTCAAAAAGGAAAATTTCCAGTTCACTATTGATCAAAAATGAGTTAAATGAGTTAACTCCTTTTTCTACTCAAATTGAATCAGTTAACTCCTTATTTTACTCAAATTAAATGTTTTAACTCCCTTTAATTTGGAAATCTTCCTTTATGACTGAACTTCACCTTTAATCCTGATCGTTGATTGAAATCGATCTCAACCGTTGATGAATTCCAAGAAAGTCTATTTAAGAGACCCTCATCTCTTCATTTTGAAAGGTTGAATGAGTATTTGCATCGAATTGTTGCTGGAATTCATACTCACATTTGCTCATATTCACATACGCAAAGATCAAGTTTGACCAAAAGTTGACCAGATTTAACCACGATTGACTTGAGTTGACTAGTTTCGAAAATAATTTTGAAATAATTAAACAAAATTATTTAATTAAATGGAGTACTTACTTCTAATTAATTAAACAAAGTTATTTAATTAAATGAGAAGCCATTCCTAATTAATTAAATGAAGTTATTTAATTAAATAAGAAAAGTGTCTCTAATTAATTAAAAATTATTTAATTAAATAGAAAAAGTAATTATAAGAGCATATCTCATTTTATTAAATTAAATATCCCAAAAAAATCTCTCTTTAGTTCAAAAACAGAAATTTCTAGTTCACTATTGATCAAAAATGAGTTAAATCAGTTAACTCCTTTTTCTACTCAAATTGAATCAGTTAACTCCTTATTTTACTCAAATTAAATGTTTTAACTCCCTTTAATTTTGAAATCTACCTTTATGACTGAACTTCACCTTTAATCCTGACCGTTAATTGAAATCGATCTCAACTGTTGATGAATTTCAGGAAAGTCTATTTAAGACACCCTCATCTCTTCATTTTGAAATGTTGAATGAGAATTTGCATCGAATTGTTGCTAGAATTCATACTCACATTTGCTCTTATTCACATATGCAAAGATCAAGTTTGACCAAAAGTTGACCAGATTTAACAATGGTTGACTTGAGTTGACTAGTTTCAAAAAGAATTTTGAAATAATTAAATAAAATTAATTAATTAAATCGAGTACTTCTAATTAATTAAATAAAGTTATTTAATAAAATGAGAAGCCATTCCTAATTAATTAAATGAATTTATTTAATTAAATAAGAAAAGTGTCTCTAATTAATTAAACATTATTTAATTAAATAGAAAAAGTAATTATAAGAGCATATCTCATTTTATTAAATTAAATATCCCAAAAAAATCTCTCTTTAGTTCAAAAAGAGAAATTTATAGTTCACTATTGATAAAAATTGAGTTAAATCAGTTAACTCCTTTTTTTACTAAATTTCAATCAGTTAACTCCTTATTTTACTCAAATTAAATCTGTTAACTCCCTTTAATTTGGAAATCTCCCTTTGTGACTGAACTTCACATTTAATCCTGACCGTTGATTGAAATCGATCTCAACCGTTGATGAATTTGAAGAAAGTCTATTTAAGAGACCCTCATCTCTTCATTTTGAAAGGTTGAATGAGAATTTGTATCGAATTGTTGCTCGAATTCATACTCAGGTTTGTTCATATTCAAATACGCCAAGATCATGTTTGACCAAAAGTTAACCAAATTTAACCACGGTTGACTTGAGTCGACTAGTTTCGAAAAGAATTTTGAAATAATTAAACAAAATTATTTAATTAATTGGAGTTCTTACTTCTAATTAATTAAACAAAGTTATTTAATTAAATGAGAAGCCATTCCTAATTAATTAAATGAAGTTATTTAATTAAATAAGAAAAGTATCTCTAATTAATTAAAGATTATTTAATTCAATAGAAAAAGTAATTATGAGAGCATATCTCATTTTTTTAAATTAAATATCTCAACAAAATCTCTTTTCAGTTCAAAAAGGGAAATTTCCAATTCACTATTGATCAAAAATGAGTTAAATTCCTTTTTCTACTCAAATTGAATTAGTTAACTCCTTATTTTACTCAAATTAAATCTGTTAACTCCTTTTAATTTGGAAATCTGCCTTTATGACTAAACTTCACTTTTAATCCTGGCCGTTGATTGTAATCGATCTCAACCGTTGATGAATTCCAGGAAAGTCTATTTAAGAGACCCTCATCTCTTCATTTTGAAAGGTTGAATGAGAATTTGCATCAAATTATTGTTGGAATTCATACTCATATTTGCTCATATTCACATACCCCAATATCAAGTTTGACCAAAAATTGACCAGATTTAACCATGGTTGACTTGAGTTGACTAGTTTCGAAAAGAATTTCAAAATAATTAAATGAAATTATTTAATTAAATGGAGTACTTACTTCTAATTAATTAAACAAAGTTATTTAATTAAATGAGAAGCCATTCCTAATTAATTAAATGAAATTATTTAATTAAATAATAAAAGTGTCTCTAATTAATTAAAGATTATTTAATAAAATAGAAAAAGTAATTATGAGATCATATCTCATTTTATTAAATTAAATATCTCAACAAAATCTCTGTTCAGTTCAAAAAAGGAAATTTTCAGTTCACTATTGATAAAAAATGAGTTAAATGAGTTAACTTCTTTTTCTACTCAAATTGAATCAGTTAACTCCTTATTTTACTCAAATTAAATCTGTTAACTCCCTTTAATTTGGAAGTCTCCGTTTATGACTGAACTTCACCTTTAATCCTGACCGTTGATTGAAATCGATCTCAACCGTTGATGAATTCCAGGAAAGTCTATTTAAGAGACCCTCATCTCTTCATTTTGAAAGGTTGAATGAGAATTTGCATCGAATTGTTGCTGGAATTCATACTCACATTTTCTCATATTCACATACGCAAAGATCAAGTTTGACCAAAAGTTGACCAAATTTAACCACGGTTGACTTGAGTTGACTAGTTTCGAAAAGAATTTTGAAATAATTAAATGAAATTATTTAATTAAATGTAGTATTTACTTCTAATTAATTAAACAAAGTTATTTAATTAAATGAGAAGCTATTCCTAATTAATTAAATGAAGTTATTTAATTAAATAAGAAAAGTGTCTCTAATTAATTAAACATTATTTAATTAAATAGAAAAAGTAATTATGAAAGCATATCTTATTTTATTAAATTAAATATCTCAACAAAATCTCTGTTCAGTTCAAAAAGGGAAATTTCCAGTTCACTATTGATAAAAAATGAGTGAAATCAGTTAACTCCTTTTTTTTACTCAAATTGAATCAGTTAACTCCTTATTTTACTCATTAAATCTGTTAACTCCCTTTAATTTGGAAATCTCCCTTTATGATTGAAATTGATCTCAACCGTTGATTAATTCCAAGAAAGTCTATTTAAGAGACCCTCATCTCTTCATTTTGAAAGGTTGAATGAGAATTTGCATTGAATTGTTACTGGAATTCATACTCACATTTTCTCATATTCACATACACAAAGATCAAGTTTGACCAAAAGTTGATCAAATTTAACCACGGTTGACTTGAGTTGAGTAGTTTTGAAAAGAATTTTAAAATAGTTAAACAAAATTATTTAATTAAATGGAGTACTTACTTCTAATTAATTAAACAAAGTTATTTAATTAAATGAGAAGCCATTCCTATTTAATTAAATGAAGTTATTTAATTAAATAAGAAAAGTGTCTCTAATTAATTTAAAATTATTTAATTAAATAGAAAAAGTAATTATGAGAGCATATCTCATTTTATTAAATTAAATATCTCAACAAAATCTCTCTTCAGTTCAAAAAGGGAAATTTCCAGTTCACTATTGATAAAAAATGAGTTAAATCAGTTAACTCCTTTTTCTACTCAAATTGAATCAGTTAACTCCTTATTTTACTCAAATTAAATCTGTTAACTCCCTTTAATTTGGAAATCTCTCTTTATGACTGAACTTCACCTTTAATCCTGACAGTTGATTGCAATCGATCTCAATTGTTGATGAAATCTAGGAAAGTCTATTTAAGAGACCCTCATCTTTTCATTTTGAAAGGTTGAATGAGAATTTGCATCGAATTGTTGCTGGAATTCATACTCACATTTGCTCATATTGACATACGCAAAGATCATGTTTGACAAAAAAGTTGACCAGATTTAACCACGGTTGACTTGAGTTGACTAGTTTTGAATAGAATTTTGAAATAATTAAATAAAATTATTTAATTAAATGGAGTACTTACTTCTAATTAATTAAATAAAGTTATTTAATTAAATGAGAAGCCATTTGTAATGCCCTCCCAAGGGATCTAAAGAATTAACTTAGAATTTCACTAAGTTTGGTAACATTTTTTTTTTTTTTTTAAATAACATGAAATTAAATACCACATATAACTTGTACATAATAATAGAAGCAATAGCAATGTCCATCTAAAAGTAAACATAACATACATAACCGATTTCATTCTTTAAGAATCCCTTAATGTTGAGTTACATCTAAATTAACTAACATACATGAGTCCATCTAGTACAACATCCACATGAAATAATAATGATAAGTTCAATTTTTATACATTACATTTCTAAATGCTCAATCATCCACTGTACATGTCACAGGGTATGAAGGCTTAAAAGAATATACGTATTTGAAATAAGGTACATTATCCTATTCTAATCCATGATATATCAAAGACAATCACATGATACACATGATACATCATCATAGAATACATATACATCCATTGTAAGATCAAACATAACTAACTAGGTGCACGGTTCTTCCCAACCGTTAAAAGCATCATTAGACCATTGTGGGCCCTAGCCATCCCTCCGTGCATAACATCCCAAATCACCGAAGAGATCATCGATTTTAACATAGTAGGAATGTCACTCCTAACATATATAACATCATATGTAGAAAGAAATCTAACATGCAAATATAAGCATAAGATAACATCATCTAACATATGCTAATCATCAATGAAAGGATACATATCCACCATCATGAAGGACACATAAGCCCGATGTCTCAATGAATTTCAAATGATAAGAGTGGAAAATACACTACCACCTGACCACGTGGTACGTAAGTGGTCCACTTCCACCATGCTGAGGAGACAATCTCAAGTCCCAAACAGGCTATCCATAACACATAACACAAACCTCTATAGTCTAGGAATCCTAAAAGTATACTAACTCAAAGGTTCCAATCACGAAACTGATATCTACTTCCCAGAGGCACACAATGACATGTAGGAACCTACTATGCAAGCGAGAAAGTGTCATCGCATTTATCACGTATAAGTTACCCTGGCATTTAGATAAACTCCATGGGTCCATATTGATCTCATGCGGCCACTAGTATCCTCTCATACTGATAAGGCATACTATGGAATGCAAGGTCGCAACCATGCGTTCTCAGTACTCCCATCCTAGCTTATACAAGCACTCAAGGCATGGGCGAGAACCAAAACTCTTATCTTTTTAAGTTCTTTCAGTTAGTATTAGGTGTGAATGTTATCACTTATTAATCCAACTTACAATGAGTTACCCTGGCAGCCTCTTAGGGCCCCAACCCCCATTGCAAGCCACTTCCTGTCACTACATGCAGATATCCTACCCTAATGGTCATAGAATCATAAATCTCAAAATCACAAAAATAATCCGTAATAAAATCATCAAATATGCATAAAAGCATCTAATCTCCATGAGCAAACATCCATAGAAAATCATGACCACAACAGCTCTTTATTGGCAACTGAAGCATCACTGATAATCAAAAGTATCCAATGGTTCTCAATAACCAATATATATCTCAAACACACTGATCGAAGAATCCAAAAATGGTTGAGTCAAACATGTCACAACATGACATCATTAAGGATAAATCCACATTTTAGTCCCATCATGGCGACTAGAAAATAACCAAGGATAACTGATCGATGACCAAAAATAATGGTTAGGTGAAGTGTCTCATAAATAAGAATCTTAACTATAACAATCAGTATTCACATCCAATACACAGAGCATTCCATCACATAACCATGGTTGGGATATAAGATCGAGATTAAAACATCATCATGGCATCACAGTCACATAACCCCCAAGCATCTGGTAGATGTCTTATACTGGTCAACACTAGTCAACCCAAAACCCAAAACAATAGCATAAGGAATACACAATGTAAACACATGTTTTGGTTTTGCTAATTTTTTTTGAATTTTAAAAGTCTCAGTTTACGTTTTCCCAAGTTATATCAAGTGGAAAAATTTCACATTTTTCCTAACCCAAGTATTCGTTTGATAGATAAAAGTTTCTCCATCAGAGTCAATTTTCTAATTGATTTATATGACATTGTTTGAAAATTGACATTCTCAATGAATCAAAAAAACTTCGATTATATATATTCTAATAATTAATCTTAAAAAAAACTAAGTTTGATTAAATTAATTGTTAATATCTCTTCATAATTGACAAGCATAATAGCAATATTTTAATCATTAAAAGAGTGATCCATTAATTGAGAACTTTATAATAATCATTTATAGTTAATAATATATATATACATATATACTTATATCTATATACTTGTATATATATATATATACTTGTATGTATATATATATATACATAAATATACATCTATACATATAAGAAATGACATTTTATAAAACAAAATATAATAATCAAACCGCAATTCGCAAATTGAAAAATTGCGTCACAACCTTGGAAGTCAATTCATATATATCTATATCACTGCATAGAGGAGGTACCGTGTAGGCCTGTTGTCGCAGGCCTACGACAGTGTCACAGAGCCTGCGGCAGCAGTGCCGCCAGCCTCTGCCACATATACATAGTGGGGTGGGGGTACGGGCTCGGCCCTCCCCGCCCGCCTCAATTTGCATTAAATTTTTTTTTTTTTTCTTAAAATCGCTTATGCGTTCTCTATTCGCGAGTATGCGATTCAATTTTTAAATAAAGTTCAACGTTTTTCAAAAAAACATTTTAGATTAATGATTTTCATTTTTTATTATTATTAAATATCTACATTATATATACATATGTATGTATATATATATGTCTATATGTGTGTGTGTGTGTGTGTGTGTGTGTGTGTGTGTGTGTGTGTGTGTGTGTGTGTGTGTGTGTGTGTGTGTGTGTGAGTGTGTGTATATATATATATACTTGTAGAATTAAAAAAAAACATCACAGCATATAATCATGTATACATATATATATATATATATATATATATATATATATATATATATATATATATATATATATATATATATATATATATATACATATATACATACATACATACATACATACATACATACATACATACATATGTATGTAGATAAAAAATATAAACATGTATATACACGGTTTATTTAGAAATTCTAATTTTCAAAAATTTCCTATAAACTTTGATCTCAAATTTATCCAATAATTAATCTAATGGGTTTGGCTATGAATTAACCCTAGCCTCGTTTTCTTTTTTTAAAAAAAATTCATGCATATAAAATTCTCAAATAAATTTAATAGCTCAAATTGAAAATGCATACAATAAAAATATGAAATTCCTCAAAAGACATATGGAAGACATGAAGAAGATAGGAATGCATGATGCAGAAATAGCATAAGAAAAATCACAAGAATCTACCCAGATTCTGATGCTAATTCACTTTTCCTCAAAAAACCCGTAGAGCAAGCTCCCTTCTTCAAAGTTCTTGAGTCCTCCAATGCTCCAATTGCTCTCCACCCTCTCTCCCTAAGCTTCTATGAATGCCTGAATATGAAGAGCTCTCAAGAAACCTTTGGAATGCTTCTTGAAACCGCTGAAAGGTGTCACCAACTAAGCATGGGTCTTTTCCCACCTTTTTGGTGAGTCATAGAGTTGTAGATACCTAGTGCTTAATTGATTCACTAACCCCCGTGTTGCTGACACATGTTAATTCCCATGCAAGCTTATAACTCCAATATTTTCTATTTAAATTTTATAATTTTCATTTTAATTTTTATAACTTTTATTATTATTATTATTTTATTATTACTTTATTATTATTTTATAATTATTATTAATTTTAATTTATAGTTTTCTTTTATTTAAGTCCTTTCCTCAATAATTCACATTTAATTAATCACAATCAAAATATCAATGATCATGATATTTTATTAATTTTATCAAATAAATAATTTATTAATTAAATCTATTTAAGACTTAGTTAATGGAAAATTCACCATAGACGTCCAAGATAAAATATGAAAACCCATCATAGAACAATCATACAAAATAAATTTAAAGGGTTAAAAATATGAAATATGTCATCCGACACATTCGGTGGGTATTCAACTCTGATACTTCTCCTAACTCACTAGGACAAATGGTTTTTTTTTTTTAGGTTTGGGATTTGGACTTGAGAATTTATCTCCCTTCTCTTATCATTGAGATAGTATAATAGGGTACGCTCATCCTAGCAATTCAGGAAAGTCGATACTCGATACCTGCAACCTGCAAAAAAACCATGCATGTATATACAATATATATTATGCTAAGCTAAATAGAGAATGGTAGGAAGTGGTGCATCGTGTAGATCCTGACTAAGCAGGTGACTACGACTCCCTTCCTTAACCACATCAAAAATTCCATACAATAAGAAAACACACACACAATACACATACAAGTATGGGGTAAGTAACCATAATAAAACACATGAGATAATAAACCATCTAACTAATCATCATTAATAATTGAAAATAATGTAATGATCATCATACAAACATGAACTGTAAAGTCAAAATCATCTCATCATATTTCAAATGAATCCCTATCATAATATCTAATAGTGTCAAAACAACACCACTAAACTATCACCATAAAACTAGTCCATCAAAGTCCGATAATAATAGCAACAATAAGTTTAGAAAAGATGTGAACGAGGGTAGGCACTACACCATTCCTAATTAATTAAATGAAGTTATTTAATTAAATAAGAAAAGTGTCTCTAATTAATTAAAGATTATTTAATTAAATAGAAAAAGTAATTATGAGAGCATATCTCATTTTATTAAATTAAATATCTCAACAAAATCTCTCTTTAGTTGAAAAAGGGAAATTTCCAGTTCACTATTGATCAAAAATGAGTTAAATCAGTTCCCTCCTTTTTCTACTCAAATTGAATTAGTTGACTCCTTATTTTACTCAAATTAAATCTGTTAACTCTCTTTAATTTGGAAATCTCCCTTTATGACTGAACTTCACCTTTAATCCTGACCATTGATTAAAATCCATCTCAACCGTTGATGAATTCCAGGAAAGTCTATTTAAGAGACCCTCATCTCTATATTTTGACAGGTTGAATGAGAATTTGCATCGAATTGTTGCTGGAATTCATACTCACATTTGCTCATATTCACATACGCGAATATCAAGTTTGACCAAAAGTTGACTAGATTTAACCACGGTTGACTTGAGTTGACTAGTTTCAAAAAGAATTTTAAAATAATTAAACAAAATTATTTAATTAAATGGAGTACTTACTTCTAATTAATTAAACAAAGTTATTTATTAAATGACAAGTCATTCCTAATTAATAAAATGAAGTTATTTAATTAAATACAAAAAGTGTCTCTAATTAATTAAAGATTATTTAATTAAATAGAAAAAGTAATTATGAGAGCATATCTCATTTTATTAAATTAAATATCTCAACAAAATCTCTCTTCAGTTCAAAAAGGGAAATTTCCAGTTCACTATTGATAAAAAATGAGTTAAATCAGTTAACTCCTTTTTCTACTCAAATTGAATCAGTTCACTCCTTATTTTACTCAAATTAAATCTCTTAATAATTTGAAAATCTCCCTTTATGACTGAACTTCACCTTTAATCCTGACGGTTGATTGAAATCGATCTCAACCGTTGATGAATTTTAGGAAAGTCTATTTAAGTGACCCTCATCTCTTCATTTTGAAAGCTTGAATGAGAATTTGCATCGAATTTTTGTTAGAAATCATACTCACATGTGCTCATATTCAATTAAGCAAAGATCAAGTTTGACCAAAAGTTGATCAAATTTAACTACGGTTGACTTGAGTTGACTAGTTTTGAAAAGAATTTTGAAATAATTAAACAAAAATATTTAATTAAATGGAGTACTTTTTTCTAATTAATTAAACAAAGTTATTTAATTAAATGAGAAGCCATTCCTAATTAATTAAATGAAGTTATTTAATTAAATAAGAAAAGTGTCTCTAATTAATTAAAGATTATTTAATTAAATAGAAAAAGTAATTATGAGAACATATCTCATTTTATTAAATTAAATATCTCAACAAAATCTCTTTTGAGTTTAAAAAGAAAAATTTCGAGTTCACTATTGATTAAAAATGAGTTAAATTAGTTAACTCCTTTTTCTACTCATATTAAATCAGTTAACTCCTTATTTTACTCAAATTACATTTGTTAACTCCCTTTAGTTTGGAAATCTCCCTTTATGACTGAACTTCACGTTTAATCCTGACCGTTGATTGAAATCAATCTCAACCATTGATGAATTCTAGGAAAGTCTATTTAAGAGACCCTAATCTCTTCATTTTGAAAGCTTGAATGAGAATTTCTATCGAATTGTTGTTGGAATTCATACTCACATTTGCTCATATTCACATACGCAAAGATCAAGTTTGACCAAAAGTTTACTAGATTTAACCACGGTTGACTTGAGTTGACTAGTTTCGAAAAGAATTTTGACATTATTAAACAAAATTATTTAATTAAGTGGAGTACTTACTTTTAATTAATTAAACAAAGTTATTTAATTGAATGAGAAGCCATTCCTAATTAATTAAATGAAGTTATTTAATTAAATAAGAAAAGTGTCTCTAATTAATTAAAGATTATTTAATTAAATCAAAAAAGTAATTATGAGAGCATATCTCATTTTATTAAATTAAATATCTCAAAAAAATCTCTCTTCAGTTCAAAAAGAGAAATTTCTGGTTTACTATTGATCAAAAATGAGTTAAATCAGTTAACTCTTCTTTTTACTCAAATTGAATCAGTTTGTAACGCCCCGCTCGGGAACCCAAGAGAATTAAACCTAACATGTTACAATGTTTACTGAACTATTTTTTTTTTTGAAGTTTAAACAACATCAAGATAACATTAATGCGGAAGCAATAAGAACATACATAACAAATACACATTTGCAAATATAGATATAGTTTCAATTCCTCAAGGATTCCTTTACGTTGAGTCACTTTTAATAATTTTTAAATTAATTAGTTTATGTTCCAAGTATAATGTCTCAAGATCATAAAGAAATAATAGATACATAATCACATAAGCAAATGCATAAGTATAACAATACAATTAAAGTACATCCACTAAATAACATCCACTGCACATGTCGCAGGGTATGAGAAAATAGATACAATACATCAAAATACATGATCACATATATATACATCATCTGAAAAGAAGTCTGTAAGATAAGAAATAAGAATGATAAAGGTACATCTTCTG
Source organism: Cupressus sempervirens (assembly GCA_028749045.1). NCBI lineage: Eukaryota > Viridiplantae > Streptophyta > Pinopsida > Cupressales > Cupressaceae > Cupressus > Cupressus sempervirens. The sequence continues at coordinate 120,879,305 of CM053783.1, forward strand.
CAATGAACATCCAATAGCTGGCAATGTGAAGGGGAACCCAAATGGTAAGAAGGCACTACCTCCCGACCATGTGGTTACCTAGTCAGGCTTCCACTCCCACCGTGCAGGGAAGATAATGAACGATCCACATACGGCTATCAAACATAAAACATTCCTAGGCAAGGTACCCCTAATAGCCAGAACTACCTCAAAGGTAACACATGCTATTCAACAAGATAAAATAATCCAAAAGTAAGAACACTCAAACCAATACCGACACCACATAGCCAAACATCATTCACAAACCAAGTATAAACCAAATACCAATATCATAAGATAAAGTCAATGAAAGAAATCCTCCTCAAGTCAAAACCCACATATCAAGAGTACATCATCCATGAAACACCAATCATCCTCAATGAAAGTAAATATCCATTATAAACACATCCAACAATAAGTACACCACTAGAGGCACACAAAATCCACAAAGATCTACAGAGGGGACTCGGGCTACATACTAGGGAGTGTCATCACATGGCTGCTTGAGTTACCCTGGACTGATATCTTAATAGACCCCAAACCCTCAAGCATTGAGTTACCCTGGACTGGTTACTCTGAACCCCGGACCCTCAACATCACACATATGGAAACTAGAAAGCCCTCTCAAGAAGACGAGGCACTCTCCTCATTCCCATCCTTAGTCTATACAAGCACTCAACGCATGGGTAGATCAAAAATCTGTAACTTATCTTTTTAGTGTGTTTTCCCCTCAAAAGTTTTAATTACTAGATTATCACTTATTACATAACTTGCATTAGGTTACCCTGGTACTGACCACTTTGGGTCCAAGACCCCTATGCAAGCTACTCCCAAGTCACGTACCTAGACAACCTCTTCTAAACACATAAAAACACAGTTGTGTCCCATACCACAACATTCATAAAGATCAAACTCGGTTTCTTAACAGACAACCTAATAACAAGATGGTTCTCCCATCTAAGTACACATAAATGCTCCATAAGGTAACCCTCATAAATATAATTTTCAATTTGAATCACATAACACATCATAACATCTAGCCACATAAATGGTGTCAAAGAAAACTCACAAAGCCCCTGGTGTATGTCCTAGACTGGTCAACATCTAATCAACTCCACAATCCCAAAGCATAGACCATACAAGCAAAACAATACAGTTTTATAGTTTGAGTTACAAGTAAAGTTTCAGTTTTGTGTTCAATGTATGTTTTTCAAGTATACAAGATTCTTAATATCGCCCTTATAACTTAACCCAATCATTTATTTGAATAAAGCATAGAGTTACCCCTAATTGATTTAAATTAAATTTTAGTAATAATTTAGCATAACTATTTACCAATATTATTAAAGCAATATCTATTGATCTTTGAGTAAAATAATTGTGATTAAAAATCAATGTCATTAATAAAATCAATTCACTTCTTAAATAATTTCCATTATTTAACAATCTCAAATAAAATAGTAATTATATTACTATCATTAATTAATTATTAAATTATTAAATGTTAATAAGATTTATCAATAAAATTATTAACAAATAATAATTTAAATTTAACATAATCTAAACTTAACAATTTAAATTTAATAATTTATAAATTTTATTTTTATATGATTCAAATTTAACGATTTAAAAATCATTTAATAAATTAAAAATTAATATAATATAAATTTAATAATTTATAATTTTAATTTAATTAAATTTTAATAATAATAAAATTATAATAAAAATAGCTTTATAAAAAAATACTATATATAAAAATAAAGCCGTTGGCTTTATTAGCCATGTGGTCAACCTTAAAAAGGTTGTCGCAGGCTTTTATAAGCCAGCCATGTGGTAGTTTTAATAACGCCGCCCGCAAACGCATCGCAGTACACTGCGATTCCTGCAGACGCATGGGAAGTGCCGCTAGGGGTAGGTAAGGTAATTGTTATATATTCATTTATTTTCAATTATTTGAAAATTTAGTTTTATTTTATTTTAAATAAACTTTTTAAAATATATTACCAGTTAAATATATATATAAATTCAGTTTAAATTCCTTTAAAATTTCTATAATATTATCTTAAATAAATAATTTATTATTATTATTATTATTATTATTAAATATAAAGAAATACAGTCTCATAGAGAAAATAATTCTCACCATTTGAATATTGGTAATAGGGCACGCTCATCCTGGCAATTCAGGGAAGTCAATGCCCGGTACCTGCACCCTGCATAAAAGACGAGCATGTACATGCATATAATATATCTAAACTAAACAGACAATGGCAGGGAGTTGTTCATCGTGTAGATCCCGACTAGCAGGTGACTACGACTCCCTCCCTTAACCACATCAAACACATCAGACAGAAAGATAAAATAAACACGTGCACCATACACATGCAAGTATGGGGTAAGTATCGTAAAAATCACAAGTCTAACATCAAATGCATACATATAATAATGTATCTCTATCAATACAACATAATCATCATTAAAGACATCATGTTAACATTTTTATAAAAGATCATCAGAATATCATTAACAACACATGAATGAAATCAACTAAGCAACAATAACTGATACATTTGTGATCAAAGTCATGAAATAATATCATAATATTACAAATCTAGTATCTCTAAAACTAATCAAAGCATAAAATCAGCCTAAAAGAATTTGACAATGATAACAGAAATGCGATCTAGGTACACAGTTAACTCCTTATTTCACACAAATTAAATTTGTTAACTCCTTATATTTTGGAAATCACCCTTTATAACTGAACTTCACCTTTAATCCTGACCATTGATTGAAATCGATCTCAACCGTTGATGAATTCCAAGAAAGTTTATTTAAGAGACCCTCATCTCTTCATTTTGAAAGGTTGAATGAGAATTTGCATCGAATTATTGCTGGAATTCATACTCACATTTGCTCATATTCAGATACACAAAGATCAAGTTTGACCAAAAGTTGACCAGATTTAACCACGATTGACTTGAGTTAACTATTTTCAAAAATAATTTTGAAATAATTAAACGAAATTATTTAATTAAATGGAGTACTTACTTCTAATTAATTAAACAAAGTTATTTAATTAAATGAGAAGGCATTCCTAATTAATTAAATGAAGTTATTTAATTAAATAAGAAAAGTGTCTCTAATTAACTAAAGACTATTTAATTAAATAGAAAAAGTAATTATGAGAGCATATCTCATTTTATTAAATTAAATATCTCAACAAAATCTCTCTTCAGTTCAAAAAGGGAAATTACCAGTTCACTATTGATCAAAAATGAGTTAAATCAGTTAACTCCTTTTTCTACTCAAATTGAATTAGTTAACTCCTTATTTTACTCAAATTAAATCTGTTAGCTCCCTTTAATTTGGAAATCTCCCTTTATGACCGAACTTCACCTTTAATCCTGACCGTTGATTGAAATCGATCTCAACCGTTGATGAATTCCAGGAAAGTCTATTTAAGAGACCCTCATCTCTTCATTTTGAAAGGTTGAATGAGAATTTGCACCAAATTGTTGCTAGAATTCATATTCACATTTGCTCATATTCACATACGCAAAGATCAAGTTTGACCAAAAGTTGACTACATTTAACCACGGTTGACTTGAGTTGACTAGTTTCGAAAAGAATTTTGAAATAATTAAATGAAAATTTTTAATTAAATGGAGTACTTAGTTCAAGTTAATTAAACAAAGTTATTTAATTAAATAAGAAAAGTGTCTCTAATTAATTAAAGATGATTTAATTATATAGAAAAAGTAATTATGAGAGCATATGTCATTTTATTAAATTAAATATCTTAACAATATCTCTCTTCAGTTCAAAAAGGGAAATTTCTAGTTCACTATTGATAAAAAATGAGTTAAATCAGTTAACTCCTTTTTCTACTCAAATTGAATCAGTTAACTCCTTATTTTACTCAAATTAAATCTGTTAACTCCTTTTAATTTGGAAATCTCTCTTTATGACTGAACTTCACCTTTAATCTTGACCGTTGATTGAAATCGATCTCAACCGTTGATGAATTCCAAGAAAGTCTATTTAAGGGACTGTCATCTCTTCATTTTGAAAGGTTGAATGAGAATTTGCATCGAATTGTTGTTGGAATTCATACTCACATTTGCTCATATTCACATACACAAAGATCAACTTTGACCAAAAGTTGACCAGATTTAACCACGGTTGACTTGAGTTGACTAGTTTCGAAAAGAATTTTGGAATAATTAAACAAAATTATTTAATTAAATGGAGTACTTACTTCTAATTAATTAATCAAAGTTATTTAATTAAATGAGAAGCCATTCCTTATTAATTAAATGAAGTTATTTAATTAAATAAGAAAAGTGTCTCTAATTAATTAAAGATTATTTAATTAAATAGAAAAAGTAATTATGAGAGCATATCTCATTTTATTAAATTAAATATCTCAACAAAATCTCTCTTTAGTTCAAAAAGGGAAATTTCTAGTTCACTATTGATCAAAAATGAGTTAAATCAGTTAACTCCTTTTTCTACTCAAATTGAATCAGTTAACCCCTTATTTTACACAAATTAAATATGTTAACTCTCTTTAATTTGGATATCTCCCTTTATGACTGAACTTCACCTTTAATCCTGACCGTTGATTGAAATCGATCTCAACCATTGATGAATTCTAGGAAAGTCTATTTAAGAGACCCTCATCTCTTCATTTTGAAAAATTGAATGAGAATTTGCATCGAATTGTTGCTGGAATTCATACTCACATTTTCTCATATTCACATACGCAAAGATCAAGTTTGACTAAAGGTTGCCCAGATTTAACCACGGTTGACTTGAGCTGACTAATTTCGAAAAGAATTTTGAAATAATTAAACGAAATTATTTAATTAAATTGAGTACTTACTTCTAATTAATTAAATAAAGTTCTTTAATTAAATGAGAAGCCATTCCTAATTAAATAAGAAAAGTGTCTCTAGTTAATTAAAGATTATTTAATTAAATAGAAAAAGTAATTATGAGAGCATATCTCATTTTATTAAATTTAATATCTCAACAAAATCTCTCTTCAGTTCAAAAAGGAAAATTTCCAATTCACTATTGATCAAAAATGAGTTAAATCAGTTAACTCCTTTTTCTACTCAAATTGAATCAGTTAAGTCCTTATTTTACTCAAATTAAATCTGTTAACTCCGTTTAATTTGGAAATGTAATGCCCCGCCAAGGGATCCAAAGAATTAACCTAAAATTTCACTAAGTTTAGAAACAATTTTTTTTTTTCATGATAGTAAACATCACATATAACTTATGCACATTAACAGAAGCAATAGCAATGTCCATCTGAAAGTAAACATAACATACATAATAGATTACATTCTTTAAAATCTCTTAATGTTGAATTACATACACAAATCCATCTAGTACAACATGCTCATGAAATGATAAGTCCAATGTTTATACATTACATTTCAAATACTCAATCATCCACTGTACATGTCATAGGGTATGACAAGCTCAAAGAATATACATATGTAGAATAAGGTACATCATCCTATTCTAATCCATGATACATCAAAGTAGAGATAATCACATGATACAACATCATAGAGAACATATACATCCATCATAAAGATCAAACATAATAAACTAAGTGTACGGTTCCTCCCAAATGTTAATAGCATCATTAGACCATTGTAGATCCTAGCCATCCCTCCATGCGTAACATTCCAAATCATTGAAGAGATCATTGGTATTAACATAGTAGGAATGTCACTCTTAATAAATACAACATCATATGTAGAAGTAATCTAACATGCAAATAAAAGCATAAGATAATATCATCTAACATATGCTAATCATCAATGAAAAAGGATACATATCCACCATCATGAAGGACGCATCAACCACGATGTATCAATGAATCTCAAAATGATAAGAGTGGAAAATACACTACCACCCGACCGCGTGGTACCAAAGTGGTCCACTCCCACCGTGCTGAGGAGATAATCTCAAGTCTCAAATAGGCTATCAAAATCACATAGCACAAATCTCCATAAGTCCAAGAATCCTAAAAGTATACTAACTCAAAGGTTCCAAACACAAAATCTGACATCTAATCCCAAAGGTATACAATGACATGTAGGAACCTACTATCCGAGCGGGAAATTTTCATCACATTTATCATGTTCAAGTTATCCTGGCAGTTAGCTAAACTCCACAGGTCCATATTGATTTCATGCGGCCACTAGTATCCTCTCATACTGACAAGGCATACTACGGAATGCAAGGTCGCAACCATGCGTCTCACTACTCCCATCCTAGCCTATACAAGCACTCAAGGCATGGGAGAGAACAAAAATCTTATCTTTTTAGGTTCATTTTGTTAGTATTAGGTGTGAATGTTATCACTTATTAATCCAACTTACAATGAGTTACCTTGGCAGCCTCTTAGGGCCCCGGCCCCATTGCAAGCCACTTCCCATCACTACATGCAGATATCCTACCCTAATGCTCATGGACTCATAAATCTCAAAATCAAAAAAGATAATCCATAATAAAATCATCAAATATGCATAAAAGTATCAAATCTCCATGAGCAAACATCCATAGAAAATCATGAACACAATAGCTCTCTATTGACAACTGAAGTATCACTGATAATCAAATATCCAATGGTTTTCAATAACCAAAATATATATCTCAATCATACTGATCGAAGACTCCAAAAATAGTTGAGTCAAACATGTCACAAAATGACATCATCAAGAATAAATCCACATCTCAGTCCCATCATGGCGACTAGAAAACAATCAAAGATAACTGAGCGATGACCAAAATAATGGTTAGGTCAAGAGTCTCATACACAAGAATCTCAACTATAACAATTAGTAATCACATCCAATACATAGAGCATTCCATCACAAACCATGGTTGGGTTTATAAAGATCGAGATTAAAATATGATCATGACATCACAATCACATAACCCCCAAGCCTCTGGTAGACGTCCTATACTGGTCAACACTAGTCAACCCAAAACCCAAAACAATAGCATAAAGAATACACAATGTAAACACATGTTTTGGTTTTGCTAAGTTTTCAAATTTGAATTTAAAAGTCTCAGTTTACGTTTTTCTAAATTATATTAAGTGGAAAAATTTCACATTTTTCCTAACCCATGTATTTGTTTGATAGATAAAAGTTTCTCACCATATATATATATATATATATATATATATATATATATATATATGTTTGATTGATAGTCTGTGTATATATATATACCCGCAGAGTTTATCACCATCATAGCACACACACACACACACACACACACACACACACACACACACACACACACACATATATATGTGTGTGTGTGTGTGTGTGTGTGTGTGCAGATTCACAGTTTACTTAGAAATTCTAATTTTCAGAATTTTCCTTTAAATCTTTGATCTTCAAATTTATCCAATAAATAATCTAATGGGCTTGGCTATGAATTGAAACATTAGCCCCGTTTTCTTTCATATCTATGCATATAAATATTTCCACATAAATTCAATTGCCCATATTGAGAATGCATACAATAAAAATATGAAATTCCTCAGAAGACATATGGAAGAGATGAAGAAGACAGGGAATGCAAGATGTGGAAATAGCATAAGTAAAATCACAAGAATCTACCCGAATTCTGATGCTAATTCGCTCTTCCTCAGAAAACCCACAGAGCAAGCTCCCTTCTTCAGAATTCTCGAATCCTCCAATGCTCCAATTGCACTCCAAACTCTACGTCTAAGCTTCTAGGGATGTCTGAATATAAAGAGCTCTCAGGAAACCTCTAGAATGTTTCTAGAAACAGCTGGAAGGTGTCACCAACTAAGCATGGGTCTTTTCCAACCTTCAATATGAGCCATAGGGTTGTAGACACTACGTGCTTAATTAATGCACTAACCCCCGTGTTGTTGACACATGAGAAATAGAAAAGTGTGTTAACTCCCATGCAAGCTTATAACTCCAATTTACTTTTTATATAATTTTTATATAAATGTTTATAACTTTTATTTTAATTTTTGTAACTTTTATTATTTTATTATTATTAATTATTAATTTTTAATTTTCTTTTATTTAATTCTTTTCTCTCAATTAATTCTCATTTAATTAATTATACTCAAAATATCAAAGATCATGATATTTTATTAATTTTCTCCAAAATAATTAATTTATTAATTAAATCTATTTATTAAGACTTAATTAATAGAAAATTCACCATAAACTTCCAAGATAAAATATGAAAACCCATCATAAAATAAATCATACAAAATCAGTCTAAAGGGTTAAAAATCACGAAATATGTCATTCGACACATTCAGTGGATACTCAACTCTGATACTTGTCCTAACTCACTAGGACAAATGGTTTAAGGGTTTGGGATTTGGACTTGAGAATTTATCTCCCTTCTCTTATCATTGAGATAGTATAATAGGGTACGCTCATCTTGGCAATTCAGGGAAGTCAATACCCGGTACCTACAACCTGCAGAAAAACTATGCATATACATACAATATATAATGCTAAGCTAAATAGACAATGGCAAGAAGTGGTGCATCGTGTAGATCCCGGCTAAGTAGGTGACTACGACTCCCTTCCTTAACCACATTAGAAACGTCATACAATATGAAAACATGCACACCATACACATGCAAGTAAGGGGTAAGTATCCATAATAAAATACATAAGATAATAACCATCCATCTAATCATCAATAATAACTGAAAATAGTATAATGATCATCACGTATGCATGAAATGTAAAATCTAAATGATCTCATCATATAACCACTGAATCCATAACATAATGTCTAATAGTTTAAAAACAATACCAATAATCCATCAACATAAAACTAGTCTATCATAGTCTGATAATAATAACAATGTCTAGAAAAGATGTGAATGAGGTTAGGCACTACATCCACCCCCCCTTAGGTTAGGCTTACTCCTGGAAGGCTACAAACAAGTAGGGATATAACTCCCTCAATGTAGCTGCATCCTCCCAAGTAGCTGAAGAATCATCAGTAGGGTCCCATTGAACCCTTACCTACTCGATGGTTCGACCCCTGAGGTTCAACCCCCGCTGCTCCAGAATACGAACCGGCTCCAAAGCCAGCTGCCCGTCCTCTACCTGCAATGCATTCCAATCAAGAACATGCATAATATCAGAAATATACTGCCTAAGCACTGAAACATGGAAAACATCATGAATGCGAGCTAGGCTCGGTGGTAGAGCAAGACAAAAAGCAACCGGGCCAATCCTCTCTAGAATCTTGAATGGTCCCACAAAATGAGGTGCTAGCTTAGAACCCTTTCCATATTGGATTGGACTCTTTTGCGGTTGCACTCTCAAGAAAATCTTATCACCCACGGCAAACTGCTTATCAGTCCTATGAGCATCAACATACTTCTTCTGCCTATCCTGTGCCATAGTCAAATGCTCACAGATACACACTACCTGTTGCTCCATATCACGAAGCATCTAAGGACCCAATAGGATGTGATCCTCAAGACTATCCCAACTCAATGGTGTATGACAAGGACCTCAATATAATGCTTGAAATGGTGCCATACCAATAGAACTATGATACCTGTTGTTGTACACAAACTCCACTAGGTAGAGATAATCCTCCCAATGTGTCTTCCTATCCATCACATACATCTATAACATATCCTCAAAAACCTCATTCACCCTCTCTATCTGACCATCAGTCTCTAGATGATACGTCGAACTGAAGTTTAGTTACGCTCCAAGCTCATGCTGCAGCAATGTCTAGAATGTAGATGTGAATACAGGATCCCTGTCAGAAATGATCTTTCTAGGAATACTATGTAGTCTCACAATGTCACGCATGAAGACATTAGCTATAGAAGTTGCTATGTAGGAAGACCTAATCAGTGAAAAATGTGCCACCTTAATCAACCGATCAACGGTGACCATGATAGCATCATGACGTCGAACTGTCATAGGTAATCCTACAATAAAATCCATGGAGATGATATCCCACTTCCAAGAAGGAATGAGATTAGGCTGCAAAAGTCTAGTCAGGTGCTGATGTTCTGCCTTAACTCTCTGACACTCAAGGCACCTAGCCACAAAATCAGCAATATCTCGCTTCATCCCAGACCAAAAGAACAAACGTCTCAAATCAACATGCATCTTCTTCACACCTGGATGTGCTGAGTAAGGTGTACGATGGGTTTTTACTAGTATCAAGGTGCAAAGCTCATCCAAAAATGGCACATAAATCCTCCCAAAAGATCAAGTTTGACCAAAAATTGACCAGATTTAACCATGGTTGACTTGAGTTGACTAGTTTTGAAAAGCATTTTGAAATATTTAAACGAAATTATTTATTTAAATGGAGTCCTTACTTCTAGTTAATTAAAAAAAGTTATTTAATTAAATGAGAAGCCATTCCTAATTAATTAAATGAAGTTATTTAATTAAATAAGAAAAGTGACTCTAATTAATTAAAGATTATTGAATTAAATGGAAAAAGTAATGATGAGAGCATATCTCATTTTATTAAATTAAATATCTCAACAAAATCTCTCTTCAGTTCAAAAAGGGAAATTTTCAGTTCACTATTGATAAAAAATGAGTTAAATCAGTTGACTCCTTTTTCTACTCAAATTGAATCAGTTAACTCCTTATTTTACTCAAATTAAATCTATTAACTCCCTTCAATTTGCAAATCTCCCTTTATGACTGAACTTCACCTTTAATCCTGACCGTTGATTGAAATCGATCTCAACCATTGATGAATTCCAGAAAAGTCTATTTAAGAGACCCTCATCTCTTCATTTTGAAAGGTTGAATGAGAATTTGCATCGAATTGTTGCTAGAATTCATACTCACATTTGCTCATATTCACATACACAAAGATCAAGTTTGACCAAAAGCGTACCAGATTTAACCACAGTTGACGTGAGTTGCCTAGTTTTGAAAAGAATTTTTAAATAATTAAACGAAATTATTTAATTAAATGGAGTACTTACTTCTAATTAATTAAACAAAGTTATTTTATTAAATGAGAAGCCATTCCTAATTAATTAAATGAAGTTATTTGATTAAATAAGAAAAGTGTCTCTAATTAATTAAAGATTATTTAATTAAATAGAAAAAGTAATTATGAGAGCATATCTCATTTTATTAAATTAAATATCTCAACAAAATCTTGCTTCAGTTCAAAAAGGAAATTTTTCAGTTCACTATTGATAAAAAATGAGTTAAATCAGTTAACTCCTTTTTCTACTCAAATTGAATTAGTTAACTCCTTATTTTACTCAAATTAAACCTGTTAGCTCCCTTTTATTTGGAAATCTCCCTTTATGACTGAACTTCACCTTTAATCTTGACCGTTGATTGAAATTGATCTCAACCGTTGATGAATTCCAGAAAAGTCTATTTAAGAGACCCTCATCTCTTCATTTTGAAAGGTTGAATGAGAATTTGCATTGAATTGTCGCTAGAATTCATACTCACATTTGCTCATAGTCACATACACAAAGATCAAGTTTGACCAAAAGTTGACCAGATTTAACCACAGTTGACTTGAGTTGACTAGTTTCAAAAAGAATTTTGAAATAATTAAACAAAATTATTTAATTAAATGGAGTACTTACTTCTAATTAATTAAACAAAGTTATTTAATTAAATGAGAAGCCATTCCTAATTAATTAAATGAAGTTATTTAATTAAATAAGAAAAGTGTCTCTAATTAATTGAAGATTATTTAGTTAAATAGAAAAAGTAATTATGAGAGCATATCTCATTTTATTAAATTAAATATCTCAACAAAATCTCTCTTCAGTTCAAAAAGGAAAATTTTCAGTTCACTATTGATCAAAAATGACAATTAACTCCTTTTTCTACTCAAATTGAATCAATTAACTCCTTATTTTATTAGAATTAAATCTGTGAACTCGCTTTAATTTGGAAATCTCCCTTATGACTGAACTTCACCTTTAATCTTGACCGTTGATTGAAATCGATGTCAACCGTTGATGAATTCCAGGAAAGTCTATTTAAGAGACCCTCATATCTTCATTTTGAAAGGTTGAATGAGAATTTGCATCGAACTGTTGCTGGAATTCATACTCATGTTTGCTCATATTCACATATGCAAAGATCAAGTTTGACCAAAAGTTGACCAGATTTAACCACGATTGACTTGAGCTGACTAGTTTCAAAAAGAATTTTGAAATAATTAAACGAAATTATTTAATTAAATAGAGTACTTACTTCTAATTAATTAAACAAAGTTATTTAATTAAATAAGAAGCCATTCCTAATTAATTAAATGAAGTTATTTAATTGAATAAGAAAAGTGTCTCTAATTAATTAAAGATTATTTAGTTAAATAGAAAAAGTAATTATGAGAGCATATCTCATTTTATTAAATTAAATATCTCAACAAAATCTCTCTTCAGTTCAAAAAGGGAAATTTCCAGTTCACTATTGATCAAAAATGAGTTAAATGAGTTAACTCATTTTTCTACTCAAATTGAATCAGCTAACTCCTTATTTTACTCAAATTAAATCTGTTAACTTCCTTTAATTTGGAAATCTCCCTTTATGACTGAACTTCACCTTTAATCCTGACCGTTGATTGAAATCGATCTCAACCATTGATGAATTCTAGGAATGTCTATTTAAAAGACCCTCATCTTTTCATTTGAAAGGTTGAATGAGAATTTACATCGAATTCTTGCTGGAATTCATACTCACGTTTGGTCATATTCACATACGCAAAGATCAAGTTTGACCAAAAGTTGACCAGATTTAACCATGGTTGACTAGTTTTGAAAAGAATTTTGAAATAATTTAACGAAATTATTTAATTAAATGGAGTACTTACTTCTAATTAGTTAAACAAAGTTATATAATTAAATGAGAAGCCATTCCTAATTAACTAAATGAAGTTATTTAATTAAATAAGAAAAGTGTCTCTAATTAATTAAAGATTACTTAATCAAATAGAAAAAGTAATTATGAGAGGATATCTCATTTTATTAAATTAAATATCTCAACAAAATCTATCTTCAGTTCGAAAAGGGAAATTTTCAGGTCACTATTGATAAAAAATGAGTTAAATCAGTTAACTCCTTTTTCTACTCAAATTGAATTAGTTAACTCCTTATTTTACTCAAATTAAATCTGTTAACTCCATTTAATTTGAAAATCTCCCTTTATGACTGAACTTCACCTTTAATCCTAACCGTTGATTGAAATTGATCTCAACCGTTGATGAATTCTAGGAAAGTCTATTTAAGAGACTCTCATTTCTTCATTTTGAAAGGTTGAATGAGAATTTGGGTCGAATTGTTGCTGGAATTCATACTCACATTTTCTCATATTCACATACAAAAAGATCAAGTTTGACCAAAATTTGACCAGATTTAACCATGGTTGACTTGAGTTGACTAGTTTCAAAAAGAATTTTGAAATAATTAAACAAAATTATTTAATTAAATGTAATGTCCCGCCAAGGGATCCAAAGAATTAACCTAGAGTTTCACTAAGTTTGGTAACATGTTTTTTTTTTTTTACATGAAAGTAAATACCATACATAACTTATTCACAATAACAGAAGTAATAGCAATGACCATCTAGAAATAAACATAACATAACATAACAGATTACATTCTTTAAAGATCCCTTAACATTGAATTACATAGAAGAATCCATCTAGTAGAACATCCACATGAATTAATAATGATAAGTCCAATGTTTATACATTACATTTCAAATACTCAATCATCCACTATACACATCATAAGGTGTGACAAGCTCAAAGAATATACATATGTAGAATAAGGTACATCATCCTATTCCAATCCATGATACATCAAAGTAGAGATAAACACATGATACACATGATAGAGAACATATACATCCATCATAAAAAATCAAACATAATAAACTAAGTGCACGGTTCCTCCCAACCATCAATAGCATCATTAGACCATCGTGGATCCTAGCCATCCCTCCATGCGTAACATCCCAAACCACCAAAGAGATCATCGGTATCTACATATTAGGGATGTCACTTCTAACATATACAACATCATATGTAGAAAGTAATCTAACATGCAAATAAAAGCATAAGATAACATCATCTAACATATGATAATCATCAATGAAAAAGGATACATATCCACCATCATGAAGGATGCATCAGCCACAATGTGTCAATGAATCTCAAATGATAAGAGTGGAAAATACACTACCACCCGACCGCATGGTACCTAAGTGGTCCACTCCCACCGTGCTAAGGAGATAATCTCAAGTCCCAAACAAGCTATCAAAATCACATAGCACATATCTCTATAAGTCTAGGAATCCTAAAAGTATACTAACTCGAAGGTTCCAAACACAAAATCTGACATCTAATCCCAGAGGCACACAATGACATGTAGGAACCTACTATGCAAGCAGAAAAGTGTCGTCACAATTATCACGTACAAGTTACCCTTTCAGTTAGCTAAACTCCATGGGTCCATACTGATTTCATGCGGCCACTAGTATCCTCTCATACTGACAAGGCATACTATGGAATGCAAGGTCGCAACCATGCATCTCACTACTCCCATCCTAGCCTGTACAAGCGCTCAAGGCATGGAAAGAACAAAACACTTATCTTTTTAGGTTCATTCAGTTAGTATTAGATGTGAATGTTATCACTTATTAATCCAACTTACAATGAGTTACCTTGGCAGCCTCTTAGGGCCTCGGCCCCCATTGCAAGCCACTTCCCGTCACTACATGCAGATATCCTACCCTAATGCTCATGGGCTCATAAATCTCAAAATTACAAAATATAATCCATAAAATCATCAAATATGCATAAAAGCATCAAATCTCCATGAGCAAACATTCATAGAAAATCATGAACACAATAGCTCTCTATTGGCAACTGAAGTATCACTGATAATCAAAACTATCCAATGGTTCTCAATAACCAAATTATATCTCAATCATACTGATTGAAAACTCCAAAAATGGTTGAGTCAAACATGTCACAACATGACATCATCAAGAATAAATCCACATCTCAATCCCATCATGGTGACTAGAAAATAATCAAGGATAACTGATCGATGACCAAAATAATGGTTAAGTCAAGTGTCTCATAAATAAAAATCTCAACTATAACAATCAGTATTCACATCCAATACATAGAGAATTCCATCACAAACCATGGTTGGGTTTATAAAGTTTGAGATTAAAACATCATCATGACATCACAATCACATAACCCCCAAGCCTCTGGTAGACGTCCTATAACTGGTCAACACTAGTCAACCCAAAACCCAAAACAATAGCATAAAGAATACACAATGTAAACACATGTTTTGGTTTTGCTAAGTTTTCAATTTTGAATTCAAATGCAAA
The DNA here is from genome assembly GCA_028749045.1 of Cupressus sempervirens. Taxonomy (NCBI): domain Eukaryota; kingdom Viridiplantae; phylum Streptophyta; class Pinopsida; order Cupressales; family Cupressaceae; genus Cupressus; species Cupressus sempervirens. The sequence goes on from CM053783.1 coordinate 120,894,748, forward strand.
AGTCTCAGTTTATGTTTCCAAGTTTAGAGAAAGAATTAGAGAAACATTTTGTACGTTTTTTTTTTTCCATGTATTATTTTTGGTTGGATAAAAATTTCCCTTTATAAAACTAAAATCCGATTTTCAATTACAATATTCTGTTGAAATTGTTCCCCACCAACTTGTAATTAAATTTCATATACTTTATATATTTTATAATTTAAAACTATTAATTAATTTTTAATAGTTAAATTATAAAATTATAAAATTATTCATTATTATAAAAAAAGAATTCTTAAATCTTTTATCAAATAATTTTAAATTTATTAATAACATATTTACATATTACATATAAACATATATATATATATATTTATATTTAAATATATATATACATACATATATAATATATAAATATTTATTATTATCAAATAACATTGATATTTATTATTATCGCATTTTATAAAATCAAATAACATCGAGTTCAATTGAAACGATATAACATATGAAAATTGATTACGATTTCATTTATATCAAATGTTAAAAGAACTTTTAAACAAGCATATATACGTGACCCGTGGATCGCAGGGTACACTGTAGTTGCAGGTACACTGCAGACCGCAGGTACTCTGCGGTACCACAGTCCGTTTGGCATTGCCGCCGGTGGGGGTGGGAAAAAAATCACGTCCCCTTTGCCCATTCACATTTTAAATTATTATTTTAAATGTTGCTTTTTATTAAAATGCCTTCCTTGATCGCGATGCATCATTCGCTCACTGTGAAATATGTGACATTCGGATTTTTAATGAAATATATATTTATATGTATATATGCATACGTATATGTATATATATATATGTGTGTGTGTGTGTGTGTGTGTGTGTGTGTGTGTGTGTGTATATATATATATATATATATATATATATATATATATATATATATATATATATATATATATATATATATATATATATAGAATTTAATCAAATATCACAGTTTATAGACATATATATAATTAAATTTATATATATATATATATGTATTCAGATTTGGAAATATAAATATATATAAATTTTAGTTCTCAAAATTTTCCTATAAGTTTTTAAATCACAAAATTATCCAAATATTAATCTAATGGATTTGGCCAAAATTTAAACCCTAGCCCCATCTTCCTTTTAGATCTATGCAAATAAAATTCTCAAATAAATTTAATTGCCCATATTGAAAATGCATAAAAATATGAAATTCCTCAAAAGACATATGGAAGACACGAAGAAGACAGGGAATGCAAGATACGGAAATGGCATAAGTAAAATCACAAGAATCTACCTGGATTCTGATGCTAAATCGCTCTTCCTCAGAAAACTCGCAGAGCAAGCTCCCTTCTTGAGAACTCTCGAATCCTTTAATGCTCCAATTGCACTCCAAACGTTGTATCTAAGCTTCTAAGAATGCTTCAATATAAAGAGCTCTCAGAAAACCTCTAGAATGCTTTTAGAATCAGCTAGAAGGTGTCACCAACTAAGCATGGATCTTTTTCAACCTTTTTGATGAGTCATAGGGTCATAGACACCATGTGCTTAATTGATGCATTAACCCTCATGTTGTTGACACATGAGAAATAGAAAAGTGCATTAATTCCCATACAGCTTATAACTCCAATTTACTTTTTATATAATTCTTATTTAAATTTTATAACTTTCATTTTAATTTTTTATAACTTTTATTTTAATTTTTATAACTTTTATTATTATTATTTATTTATTACTTTATTATTATTTTATAATTATTATTAATTTTAATTTTTAATTTTATTTTTATTTAATTCTTTTTCCTCAATTAATTCTCATTTGATTAATTATAATCACAATATTAATTTTCTCAAATAAATAATTTATTAATTAAATCTATTTATTAAGACTTAATTAATAAAAAATTCACCATAGACCTCTAAGATAAAATATGAAAACTCATCATAGAACAAATCATACAAAATCAGTCTAAAGGGTTAAAAATCATGAAATATGTCATTCTGACACATTCGGTGTTTACTCAACTCTGATACTTGTCCTAACTCACTAGGACAAATGGTTTAAAGATTTGGGATTTGGACTTGAGAATTTATCTCCCTTCTCTTATCATTGAGATAGTGTAATAGGGTACGCTCATCCTGGTAATTCAAAGAAGTCGATACCTGGTACCTACAACCTGCAGAAAAACCATGCATGTACATACAACATATAATGCTAAGCTAAACAGAAAATGGTAAGAAGTGGTGCATCGTATAGATCCTGACTAAGCAGGTGACTATGACTCCCTTCCTTAACCACATCAGAAACGCCATACAATAAGAAAACATGCACAGGATAAACATGTAAGTATGGGATAAGTATCCATAATAAAATATATGAGATAATAAACCATCTAACTAATCATCATTAATAACTGAAAATAATGTAATGATCATCATACATACATGAAATGTAAAGTCTAAATGATCTCATCACATAACATTGAATCCATAACATAATATCTGATAGTGTCAAAACAATACCACTAAACCATCAACATAAAACTAGTCCATCAAAGTTTGATAATAATAGCAACAATGAGTCTAGAAAAGATGTGAATGAGGGTAGGCACTACATTAAATGGAGTACTTACTTTTAATTACTTAAACAAAGTTATTTAATTAAATAAGCAGCCATTCCTAATTAATTAAATGAAGTTATTTAATCAAATAAGAAAAGTGTCTCTAATTCATCAACGGTTGAAATCGATTTCAATCAACGGTTAGGATTAAAAGTGAAGTTCAGTCATAAAGGGAGATTTCCAAATTAAAGGGAGTTAATATATTTAATTTGAGTAAAATAAGAAGTTAACAGATTCAATTCGAGTAGAAAAAGGAGTTAACTGATTTAACTCATTTTTTATCAATAGTGAACATGAAATTTCTCTTTTTGAACTGAAGAGAGATTTTGTTGAGATATTTAATTTAATAAAACGAGATATGCTCTCATAATTACTTTTTCTATTTAATTAAATAACCTTTCATTAATTAGAGACACTTTTCTTATTTAATTAAATAACTTCATTTAATTAATTAGGAATGGCTTCTCATTTAATTAAATAATTTTGTTTAATTAATTAGAACTAAGTACTCCATTTAATTAAATAATTTCGTCTAATTATTTCAAAATTCTTTTCAAAACTAGTCAACTCAAGTCAACCGTGGTTAAATCTGGTCAACTTTTGGTCAAAATTGATCTTTGCATATGTGAATATGAGCAAATGGGAGTATGAATTCCAACAACAATTTGATGCAAATTCTCATTCAACCTTTCAAAATGAAGAGATGAGGGTCTCTTAAATAGACTTTCCTGCAATTCATCAACGGTTGAGATCGATTTCAATCAGTGGTTAGGATTAAAGGTGAAGTTTTGTCATAAAAAGAGATTTCCAAATTAAAGGGAGTTAACAGATTTAATCTGAGTAAAATAAGGAGTTAACTTATTCAATTTGAGTAGAAAAAGGAGTTAATTGATTTAACTCATTTTAGATCAATAGTGAACTAGAAATTTCCCTTTTTGAACTGAAGAGAGATTTTGTTGAGATATTTAATTTAATAAAATGAGATATGCTCTCATAATTACTTTTTCTATTTAATTAAGTAATCTTTAAATAATTAGAGACACTTTTCTAATTTAATTAAATAACTTCATTTAATTAATTAGGAATGGCTTCTAATTTAATTAAATAACTTTGTTTAATTAACTAGAAGTAAGTACTCCATTTAATTAAACAATTTCGTTTAATTATTTCAAAATTCTTTTCGAAACTAGTCAACTCAAGTCAACCATGTTTAAATCTGGTCCACTTTTGGTCAAACTTGATCTTTGCGTATGTGAATATGAGCAAATGTGAGTATGAATTCTAGAAACAATTCGATGGAAATTCTCATTCAACCTTTCAAAATGAAGGGATGAGGGTCTCTTAAATAGACTTTCCTGGAATTCGTCAACGGTTGAGATCGATTTCAATCAGCGATCAGGATTAAAGGTGAAGTTCAGTCATAAAGGGAGATTTTCAAATTAAAGGGAGTTAATAGATTTAATTTGAGTAAAATAATGAGTAAACGGATTCAATTTGAGTACAAAAAGGAGTTAACTGATTTAACTCATTTTTTATCAATAGTGAACTGAAAATTTCTCTTTTTGAACTGAAGAGAGATTTTATTGAGATATTTAATTTAATAAAATGAGATATGCTCTCATAATTACTTTTTCTATTTAATTAAGTAATCTTTAATTAATTAGAGACACTTTTCTTATTTAATTAAATAACTTCATTTAATTAATTAGGAAAGACTTCTCATTTAATTAAATAACTTTGTTTAATTAATTAGAAGTAAGTACTCCATTTAATTAAATAATTTCGTTTAATTATTTCAAAATTCTTTTTGAAACTAGTCAACTCAAGTCAATCGTGGTTAAATCTGGTCAACTTTTAGTCAAACTTGATCTCTACGTATGTGCATATGAGAAAATGTTAGTATGAATTCCAACAAAAATTGATGCAAATTTTCATTCAACCTTTCCAAATGAAGAGATGAGGGTTTCTTAAATAGACTTTCCTGGAATTCATCAACTGTTGAAATCGATTTCAATCAGCAGTCAAGATTAAAGGTGAAGTTCAGTCATAAAGGGAGATTTCCAAATTAAAAGGAGTTAACAGATTTAATTTGAGTAAAATAAGGAGTTAACTGATTCAATTTGAGTAGAAAAAGGATTTAACTGAGTTAACTCATTTTTTATCAATAGTGAACTGGAAATTTCCCTCTTTGAACTGAAAAGTGATTTTGTTGAGATATTTAATTTAATAAAATGAGATATGCTCTCATAATTACTTTTTCTATTTAATTAAGTAATCTTTAATTAATTAGAGACACTTTTCTTATTTAATTAAATAACTTTATTTAATTAATTAGGAATGGTTTCTCATTTAATTAAATAACTTTGTTTAATTAATTAGAAGTACTCCAATTAATTAAATAATTTCGTTTAATTAATTTAAAATTCTTATCAAAACTAGTCAACTCAAGTCAACCATGGTTAAATCTGGTCAACATTTGGTCAAACTTGATCTTTGTGTATGTGAATATGAGCAAATATGAGTATGAATTCCAGCAACAATTCAATGCAAATTCTGATTCAACCTTTCAAAATGAAGAGATGAGGGTCTCTTAAATAGACTGTCTTAGAATTCATCAACGGTTGAGATCGATTTCAATCAGCGGTCAGGATGAAAGGTGAATTTCAGTCGTAAAGGGAGATTTCCAAATTAAAGGGAGTTAACAGATTTAATTTGAGTAAAATAAGAAGTTAACTGATTCAATTTGAGTAGAAAAAGGAGTTAACTGATTCAACTCAGTTTTTATCAATAGTGACCTGGAAATTTCTCTTTTTGAACTGAAGAGAGATTTTGTTTAGATATTTAATTTTATAAAATGAGATATGCTCTCATAATTACTTTTTCTATTTAATTAAATAATCTTTAATTAATTAGAGACACTTTTCTTATTTAATTAAATAACTTCATTTGAATAATTAGGAATGACTTCTCATTTAATTAAATAATTTTGTTTAATTAATTAGAAGTAAGTACTCCATTTAATTAAGTAATTTCATTTAATTATTTCAAAATTCTTTTCGAAACTAGTCAACCATGGTTAAATATTGTCAACTTTTGGTCAAACTTGATCTTTGCGTATGTGAATATAAGCAAATGTGAGTATGTATTCCAGCAAAAATTCGATGCAAATTCTTATTCAGCCTTTCAAAATAAAGAGATGAGGGTCTCTTAAATAGACTTTCCTGGAATTCATCAACGGTTGAGATCGATTTCAATCAGCGGTCAGGATTAAAGGTGAAGTTTAGTCATAAAGGGAGATTTCCAAATTAAAGGGAGTTAACAGATTTAATTTGAGTAAAGTAAGGAGTTAATGATTCAATTTGAGTAGAAAATGGAGTTAACTGATTTAACTCATTTTTGATCAATAGTGAACAGGAAATTTCCTTTTCTTAACTGAAGAGAGATTTTGTTGAGATATTTAATTTAATAAAATGAGATATGCTTTCATAATTACTTTTTCTATTTAATTAAGTAATCTTTAATTAATTAGAGACACTTTTCTTATTTAATTAAATAACTTTATTTAATTAATTAGGAATGGCTTCTCATTTAATTAAATAACTTTGTTTAATTAATTAGAAGTAAGTACTCCAGTTAATTAAGTAATTTCATTTAATTATTTTGAAATTCTTTTTCCAAACTAGTCAACTCAAGTCAACCCTGGTTAAATCTGGTCAACTTTTGGTCAAACTTCATCTTTGCATATGTGAATATGAGCAAATGTGAGTATGAATTCAAAAAACAATTCGATGCAAATTCTCATTGAACTTTTCAAAATGAAGAAATGAGGGTCTCTTAAATAGACTTTCTTGGAATTCATCAATGGTTGAGATCAATTTCAATCAGCTATCAGGATTAAAGGTGAAGTTTAGTTATAAAGGGAGATTTCCGAATTAAAGGGAGTTAACAGATTTAATTTGAGTAAAATAAGGAGTTAACTGATTCAATTTGAGTAGAAAAAGGAGTTAACTGATTTAACTCATTTTTTATCAATAGTGAACTGGAAATTTCCCTATTGGAACTGAGGAGAGATTTTATTGAGATATTTAATTTAATAAAATGAAATATGCTCTCATAATTACTTTTTCTATTTAACTATGTAATCCTTAATTAATTAGAGACACTTTTCTTATTTAATTAAATAATTTCATTTAATTAAATAGGAATGGCTTCTCATTTAATTAAATAACTTTGTTTAATTAATTAGAAGTAAGTACTCCATTTAATTAAATAATTTCATTTAATTATTTCAAAATTCTTTCTGACACTAGTCAACTCAATTCAACCGTGGTTAAATCTGGTCAACTTTTGGTCAAACTTGATCCTTGAGTATGTCAATATGAGAAAATGTGAGTATGAATTCTAGCAACAATTTGATGCAAATTCTCATTCAACCTTTCAAAATGAAGAGATGAGGGTCTCTTAAGTAGACTTTCCTGGAATTCATCAATGGTTGTGATCGATTTCAATCAGTGGTCAGGATTAAAGGTGAAGTTCAGTCATAAAGGGAGATTTCAAAATTAAAGAGAGTCAACAGATTTAATTTCAGTAAAATAAGTGGGTACTGATTCAATTTGAGTAGAAAAAAGAGTTAACTGATTTAACTCATTTTTTATCAATAGTGAACTGAAAATTTCCCTCTTTGATCTGAAGAGAGATTTTGTTGAGATATTTAATTTAATAATATGAGATATGCTCTCATAATTACATTTTCTATTTAATTAAATAATCGTTAATTAATTATAGACACTTTTCTTATTTAATTAAATAACTTCATTTAATTAATTAGGAATGGCTTCTCATTTAATTAAATAACTTTGTTTAATTAATTAGAAGTAAGTACTACATTTAATTAAATAATTTCATTTAATAATTTTAATATTCTTTTTGAGACTAGTCAACTCAAGTCAACCGTGGTTAAATTTGGTCTTTCTTTGGTCGAATTTGATCTCTGCGTATGTGAATATGAGCAAATGTAAGTATGAATTCTAGCAACAATTCGATACAAATTCTCATTCAACCTTTCAAAATGAAGAGATGAGGATCTCTTAAATAGACTTTCCTAGAATTCATCAACGGTTGAGATTGATTTCAATCAACTTTCAGGATTAAAGGTGAAGTTGAGTCATCAAGGGAGATTTCCAAATTAAAGAGAGTTAACATATGTAATTTGAGTAAAATAAGGGGTTAACTGATCCAATTTGAGTAAAAAAAAGAGTGAATTGATTTAACTCATTTTTTATCAATAGTGAACTGAAAATTTCCTTTTTTGAACTGAAGAGAGATTTTGTTGTGATATTTAATTTAATAAAATGAGATATGCTCTCATAATTACTTTTTCTATTTAATTAAATTATTTTTAATTAATTAGAGACACTTTTCTTATTTAATTAAATAACTTCATTTAATTAATTAGGATTCAACGGTTGAGATCGATTTCAATGAACGGTCAGTATTAAAGGTGAAGGTCAGTCATAAAGGGAGATTTCGAAATTAAAGGGCGTTAACAGATTTAATTTGAGTAAAATAAGGAGTTAACTAATTCAATTTTAGTAGAAAAAGGAGTTAACTGATTTAACTCATTTTTTATCAATAGTGAATTGGAAATTTCCCTTTTTGAACCGAAGAGAGCATTTGTTCAGATATTTAATTTAATCAAATGAGATATGCTCTCATAATTACTTTTTCTATTTAATTAAATAATCTTTAATTAATTAGAGACACTTTTCTTATTTAATTAAATAAATTCATTTAATTAATTAATAATGGCTTCTCATTTATTTTAATAACTTTGTTTAATTAATTAGAAGTAAGTACTCCATTTAATTAAATAATTTTGTTTAATTATTTCAAAATTCTTTTTGAAACTAGTCAACTCAAGTCAATTGTGGTTAAATTTGGGCAACTTTTAGTCAAACTTGATCTTTGCGTATGTGAATATGAGCAAATGTGAGTAGGAATTCTAGCAACAATTCGATGCAAATTCTCATTAAACCTTTCAAAATGAAGAGATGAGGGTCTCTTAAATAGACTTTCCTGGAATTCATCAACGGTTGAGATCGATTTCAATCAATAGTGAACTAAAAATTTTCCTTTTTGAACTGAAGAGAGATTTTGTTGAGATATTTCATTTAATAAAATGAGATATGCTCTCATAATTACTTTTTCTATTTAATTAAATAATCTTTAATTAATTAGAGATACTTTTCTTATTTAATTAAATAACTTCATTTAATTAATTAGGAATGGCTTCTCATTTAATTAAATAACTTTGTTTAATTAATTAGAAGTAAGTGCTCCATTTAATTAAATAATTTCATTTAATTAATTCAAAATTCTTTTCGAATCTAGTCAACTCCAGCCAACCGTGTTTAAATTTGGTCAACTTTGATCTCTGGGTATGTGAATATGAGCAAATGTGAGTATGCATTCTAGCAACAATTTGATGCAAATTCTCATGCAACCTTTCAAAATGAAGAGACGAGGCTCTCTTAAATAGATTTTCTTGAAATTTATCAACAATTGAGATTGATTTCAATCAGCCGTCAGGATTAAAGGTGATGTTCAGTGATACAGGAAGATTTCCAAATTAAAGGGAGTTAACAGATTTAATTTGACTAAAATAAGGAGTTAAATGATTCAATTTGAGTAGAAAAAAGAGTTAACTTATTTAACTCATTTTTGATCAATAGTAAATTGAAATTTTCCCTTTTTGAACTGAAGAGTGATTTTGTTGAGATATTTAATTTAATAAAATGAGATATGCTCTCATAATTACTTTTTCTATTTAATTAAATAATCTTTAATTAATTAGAGACACTTTTCTTATTTAATTAAATAACTTCATTTAATTAATTAGGAATGGCTTCTCATTTAATTAAATAACTTTGTTTAATTAATTAGAAGTAAGTACTCCATTTAATTAAATAATTTCGTTTAATTATTTCAAAATTCTTTTCGAAACTAGTTAACTCAAGTGAACCATGGTTAAATCTGGTCAACTTTTGGTCAAACTTGATCTCTGCGTATCCAAATATGAGCAAATGTGAGTATGAATTTCAGCAACAATTCGATGCAAATTCTCATTCAACCTTTCAAAATGAAGAGATTAAGGTCTCTTAAATAGACTTTCCTGGAGTTCATCAACGATTGAGATAGATTTCAATCAACGATCAAGATTAAAGGTGAAGTTAAGTCATAAATGGAGATTTCCCAATTAAACGGAGTTAACAGATTTAATTTGAGTTAAATAAGGAGTTAACTGATTCAATTTGAGTAAAAAAATGAGTTAACTAATTTAACTCATTTTTTATCAATAGTGAACTGAAAATTTCCCTTTTTGAACTGAAGAGAGATTTTGTTGAGATATTTAATTTAATAAAATGAGATATGCTCTCATAATTACATTTTCTATTTAATTAAATAATCCTTAATTAATGAGAGACACTTTTCTTATTTAATTAAATAACTTCATTTAATTAATTAGGAATGGCTTTTCATTTAATTAAATAACTTTGTTTAATTAATTAGAAGTAAGTACTCCCCTTAATTAAGTAATTTCGTTTAATTATTTCAAAAAAAATTTCAAAACTAATCAACTCAAGTCAACCGTGGTTAAATCTGGTGAACTTTTTGTCAAACTTGATCTTTGTGTATGTGAATATGAGCAAATGTGAGTATGAATTCCAGCGACAATTCGATGCAATTTTTCATTCAACATTTCAAAATGAAGAGATGAGGGTCTCTTAAATACACTTTCCTGGAATTCATCAACGGTTGAGATTAATTCTATCAACGGTCAGGATTAAAGGTGAAGTTCAGTCATAAAGGGAGATTTCTAACTTAAAGGGAGTTAATAGATTTAATTTCAATAAAATATGGAGTTAACTAATTCAATTTGAGCAGAAAAAGGAGTTAACTGATTTAACTCATTTTTGACCAATAGTGAACTGAAAATTTCCTTTTTTGAACTGAAGAGAGATTTTGTTGAGATATTTAATTTAATAAAATGAGATATGCTCTCATATTTACTTTTTCTATTTAATTAAATAATCTTTAATTAATTAGAGACACTTTTCTTATTTAATTAAATAACTTCATTTAATTAATAAGGAATAGCTTCTCATTTAATTAAATAACTTTGTTTAATTAATTAGAAGTAAGTACTCCATTTAATTAAATAACTTAGTTTAATTATTTGAAAATTCTTTTTGAAACTAGTCAACTCAAGTTAATCGTAGTTAAATTTGGTCAACCTTTGGTCAAACTTGATCTCTGCGTATGTGAATATGAACAAATGTGAGTATTCATTCCAGCAACAATTTGATGCAAATTCTCATTCAACCTTTCAAAATAAAGAGATGAGTGTCTCTTAAATAGACTTTCTTGGAATTCATTAATGATTGAGATTGATTTCAATCAACGGTTAGGATTAAACGTGAAGTTCAGTCATAAAGGGAGATTTTCAAATTAAAGGGAGTTAACAGATTTAATTTGAGTAAAATAAGGAGTTAACTGATTCAATTTGAGTAGAAAAAAGAATTAACTCATTTAACTCATTTTTGATGAATAGTGAACTGCAAATTTTCTTTTTTGAGCTGAAGAGAGATTTTGTTGAGATATTTAATTTAATAAAATGAGATATGCTCTCATAATTACTTTTTCTATTTAATTAAATAATTTTTAATTAATTAAAGACACTTTTCTTATTTAAATAAATAATTTCATTTAACTAATTAGGAATGGCTTCTCATTTAATTAAATAATTTTTTTAAAATTAATTAGAAGTAAGTAATCCATTTAATTAAATAATTTCATTTAATTATTTCAAAATTCTTTTCGAAACTAGTCAACTCAAGTCAACCGTGGTTAAATCTGGACAACCTTTGGTCGAACTTGATCTCTCTGTATGTGAATATAAGCAAATATGACTATAAATTTCAGCAACAATTTGATGCAAATTCTCATTCAACCTTTCAAAATGAAGAGATGACGGTCTCTTAAATAGACTTTCCTAGAATTCATCAACCGTTGAAATCGATGTCATTCAACGCTCAGGATTAAAGGTGAAGTTCAGTCATAAAGAGAGATTTCCAAATTAAATGGAGTTAACAGATTTAATTTGAGTAAAATAAGGAGTTAACTGATTCAATTTCAGTAGAAAAAGGAGTTAACTCATTTAACTCATTTTTGATCAATAGTGAACTGGAAATTTCCCTTTTTGAACAGAAGGGAGATTTTGTTGAGATATTTAATTTAATAAAATGAGATATGGTCTCATAATTACTTTTTCAATTTAATTAAATAATCTTTAATTAATTAGAGACACTTTTCTTATTTAATTAAATAACTTCATTTAATTAATTATGAATGGCTTCTCATTTAATTAAATAACTTTGTTTAATTAATTAGAAGTAAGTACTCCATTTAATTAAATAATTTAGTTTAATTATTTCAAAATTATTTTTTAAACTAGTCAACTCAAGTCAACCGTGGTTAAATTTGGTCAACCTTTTGGCAAACTTGATCTCTGCGTATGTGAATATGAGCAAATGTGAGTATGAATTCCAGCAACAATTCAATGCAAATTCTCATTCAACCTTTCAAAATGAAGAGATGAGGGTCTCTTAAATAGACTTTCTTGGAATTCATCAACTGTTGAGATCGATTTCAATCAACGGTCGGTATTAAAGGTGAAGTTCAGTCATAAAGGGAGATTTCTAAATTAAAGGAAGTTAACAGATTTAATTTGAGTATAATAAGGAGTTAACTGATTCAATTTGAGTAGAAAAAAGGAGTTTACTGATTTAACTCATTTTTTATCAATAGTGAACTAAAAATTTTCCTTTTTGAACTAAAGAGAGATTTTGTTGAGATATTTCATTTAATAAAATGAGATATGCTCTCATAATTACTTTTTCTATTTAATTAAATAATCTTTAATTAATTAGAGACACTTTTGTTATTTAATTAAAAAACTTCATCTAATTAATTAGCAATGGCTTCTCATTTAATTAAATAACTTTGTTTAATTAGTTAGAAGTAAGTACTCCATTTAATTAAATAATTTCGTTTAATTATTTCAAATTTTTTTCTGAAACTAGTCAACTCAAGTCAACCATGGTTAAATCTGGTCAACTTTTAGCCAAACTTGATCTCTGGATTTGTGAATATGAGCAAATGTAAGTATAAATTCTAGCAATAATTCAATGCAAATTCTAAATCAACCTTTCAAAATGAAGAGATGATGGTCTCTTAAATAAACTTTTCTTTGAATTCATCAACGGTTGAGATCGATTTCAATCAACGGTCAGGATTAAAGGTAAAGTTATCTCATAAAGAGAGATTTCCAAATTAAAGGAAGTTAACAGATTTAATTTGAATAAAATAAGGAGTTAACTGATTCAATTTGAGCAGAAAAAGGAGTTAACTCATTTAACTCATTTTTGATCAATAGTGACCTAGAAATGTCCCTTTTTGATCTGAAGAGAGATTTTGTTGAGATATTTAATTTAATAAAATGAGATATGCTCTCATAATTACTTTTTCTATTTAATTAAATAATCTTTGATTAATTAGAGACACTTTTCTTATTTAATTAAATAACTTCATTTAATTAATTAGAAATGACTTCTCATTTAATCAAATAACGTTGTTTAATTAATTAGAAGTAAGTAATCCATTTAATTAAATAATTTCATTTAATTATTTCAAAAAAAATTCTGAAACTAGTCAACTCAAGTCAACCGTGGTTAAATCTAGTCAACTTTTGGTCAAACTTGATCTTTGCGTATGTGAATATGAGCAAATGTGAGTATGAATTCCAGCAACATTTCGGTGCAAATTCTCATTCAACCTTTCAAAATGAAGAGATGAGGGTCTCTTAAATAGACTTTCCTGAAATTCATCAAAGGTTGAGATCGATTTCAATCAACGGTCAGGATTAAAGCTGAAGTTCAGTCATAAAGGGAGATTTCTTAATTAAAGGGAGTTAACAGATTTAATTTGAGTAAAATAAGGAGTTAACTGATTCAATTTGAGTAGAGAAAAGAGATAACTGATTTAACTCATTTTTGATCAATAGTGAACTGAAAATTTTCCTTTTTGAACTGAAGAGAGATTTTGTTGAAATATTTAATTTAATAAAATGAGATATGCTTTCATAATTACTTTTTATATTTAATTAAATAATCTTTAATTAATTAGAGACACTTTTCTTATTTGATTAAATAACTTCATTTAATTAATTAGGAATGGCTTCTCATTTAATTAAATAACTTTGTTTAATTAATTAGAAGTAAGTACTCCATTTAATTAAATAATTTCGTTTAATTATTTTAAAAAAAATTTGAAACTAGTCAACTCAAGTAAACCGTGGTTAAATCTGGTCAACTTTTGGTCAAACTTGATCTATGCGAATCTGAATATGAGCAAATGTGAGTATGAATTCCAGCAACAATTCGATGCAAATTCTCATTCAACTTTTCAAAATGAAGAGATGAGGGTCTTTTAAATAGACTTTCTTGGAACTCATCAACAATTGAGATCGATTTCAATCAACGGTCAGGATTAAAGTTGAAGTTCAGTCATAAAGGGAGATTTCCAATTTAAAGGGAGTTAACAAATTTAATTTGAGTAAAATAAGGAGTTGACTGATTCAATGTTAGTAGAAAAAGGAGTTAACTCATTTAACTCATTTTTTATCAATAGTGAACTGAAAATTTCCCTTTTTAAACTCAAGAGAGATTTTATTGAGATATTTAATTTAATAAAATGAGATATGCTCTCATAATTAATTTTTTATTTAATTAAATAATCTTAAATTAATTAGAGACACTTTTCTGATTTAATTAAATAACTTCATTTAATTAATTAGGAATGGCTTCTCATTTAATTAAATAACTTTGTTTAATTAATTAAAAGTAAGTACTCCATTTAATTAAATAATTTTGTTTAATTATTTCAAAATTCTTTTCGAAACTAGTCGATTCAAGTCAACCGTGGTTAAATTTGGTCAACCTTTGGTCAAACTTGATCTTTGCGTATGTGAATATGAGCAAATGTGAGTATGAATTCCAGCAACAATTCAGTGCAAATTCTCATTGAACCTTTCGAAATGAAGAGATGAGGGTCTCTTAAATAGACTTTCTTAGAATTCATCAACGGTTGAGATCGATTTAAATCAACAGTCAGGATTAAAGGAGAAGTTCAGTCATAAAGGGAGATTTCTAAATTCAAGGGAGTTAATAGATTTAATTTGAGTATAATAAGGAGTTAACTAATTCAATTTGAGTAGAAAAAGGAGTTAACTGATTTAACTCATTTTTGATCAATTGTGAACTGGAAATTTCCCTTTTTGAACTGAAGAGAGATTTTGTTGAGATATTTAATTTAATAAAATGAGATATGCTCTCATAATTACTTTTTTTATTTAATTAAATAATCTTTAATTAATTAGAGACACTTTTCTTCTTTAATTAAATAACTTCATTTAATCAATTAGGAATGGCTTCTCATTTAATTAAATAACTTTGTTTAATTAATTAGAAGTAAGTACTCCATTTCATTAAATAATTTTGTTTAATTATTTAAAAATTCTTTTCGAAACTAGTCAACTCAAGTCAATCGTGGTTAAATCTGGTCAACTTTTGGTGAAACTTGATCTTTGCGTATGCGAATATGAGCGAATGTGAGTATGAATTTCGGCAACAATTCGATGCAAATTCTCATTCAACCTTTCAAAATGAAGAGATAAGGGTCTCTTAAATAGACTTTCTTTGAATTCATCAATGGTTGAGATCGATTTCAATCAGTGCTCAGGATTAAAGGTGAAGTTCAGTCATAAAGGGAGATTTCCAAATTAAAAGGAGTTAATAGATTTAATTTAAGTAAAATAAGCAGTTAACTGATTCAATTTGAGTAGAAAAAGGAGTTAACTGATTTAACTCAATTTTTTATCAATAGTGAACTAGAAATTTTCTTTTTTGAACTGAAGAGAGATTTTGTTGAGATATTTAATTTAATAAAATGAGATATGCTCTCATAATTACTTTTTCTATTTAATTATATAATCTTTAACTAATTACAGACAATTTTTTTATTTAATTAAATAACTTCATTTAATTAATTAGGAATGGCTTCTCATTTAATTAAATAAGTTTTTTTAATTAATTAGAAGTAAGTACTCCATTTAATTAAATAATTTTGTTTAATTATTTCAAAAAAAAATTTTAAACTAGTCAACTCAAGTCAACCATTGTTAAATCTTGTCAACTTTTGGTCAAACTTGATCTTTGCGTATGTGAATATGAGCAAATGTGAGTATGAATTCCAGCAACAATTCGATGCATATTCTCATTGAACCTTTCAAAACAAAGAGATGAGGGTCTCTTAAATAGACTTTCTTGGAATTCATCAACGGTTAAGATCGATTTCAAACAGTGGTCAGGATTAAAGGTGAAGTTCAGTCATAAAGGGAGATTTCCAAATTAAAGGGAGTTAACAGATTTAATTTAAGTAAAATAAGGAGTTAACTGATTCAATTTGAGTAGAAATAGGAGTTAACTGATTTAATTATTTTTTGATCAATACTAAACTGGAAATTTCCCTTTTTGAACTGAAGAGGGATTTTGTTCAGATCTTAATTTAATAAAATGAGATATGCTCTCATAATTAATTTTTCTATTTAATTAAATAATCTTTAATTAATTAGAGACACTTTTCTTATTTAATTAAATAACTTCATTTAATTAAATAGGAATGGCTTCTCATTTAATTAAATAACTTTGTTTAATTAATTAAAAATAAGTGCTCCATTTAATTAAATAATTTTATTTAATTATCTCAAAATTCTTTTCGAAACTAGTCAACTCAAGTCAATCGTGGTTAAATCTGATCAACTTTTGGTCAAACTTGATCTTTGCGTATGTGAATATGAGAAAATGTGAGTATGAATTCCAGCAACAATTCGATGCAAATTCTCATTCAACCTTTCAAAATGAAGAGATGAGGGTCTCTTAAATAGACTTTCCTGGAATTCATCAACGATTGAGATCGATTTCAATCAATGGTTAGGATTAAAGGTGAAGTTCAATCATAAAGGGAGATTTCCAAATTAAAGGGAGTTAACAAATTTAATTTGAGTAAAATAAGGAGTTAACTGATTCAATTTGAGTAGAAAAACAAATTAACTGATTTAACTCATTTTTTATCAATAGTGAACTGGAAATTTCCTTTTTGAACTGAAGAGAGATTTTGTTGAGATATTTAATTTAATAAAATGAGATATGCTCTCATAATTACTTTTTCTAGTTAATTAAATAATATTTAATTAATTAGAGACAATTCTTATTTAATTAAATAACTTCATTTAATTAATTAGGAATAGCTTCTCATTTAATTAAATAACTTTGTTTAATTAATTAGAAGTAAGTACTCCATTTAATTAAATAATTTTATTTAATTATTTCAAAATTCATTTCGAAACTAGTCAACTCCAGTCAACTGTAGTTAAATCTGGTCAACTTTTGGTGAAACTTGATCTTTGCGTATGTGAATATGAGCAAATGTGAGTATGAATTCCAGCAACGATTCGATACGAATTCTCATTCAACCTTTCAAAATGATGAGATGAGGGTCTCTTAAATAAAGTTTCTTGGAATTCATCAACAGTTGAGATTGATTTCAATGAGGAGTCATGATTAAAGGTGAAGTTCAGTCATATAGAGAGATTTCCAAATTAAAGGGAGTTAATAGATTTAATTTGAGTAAAATAAAGAGTTAATTGATTCAATTTGAGTAGAAAAAGGAGTTAACTCATTTTTGATGAATAGTGAACTAGAAATTTCCCTTTTTGAACTGAAGAGAGATTTTGTTGAGATATTTAATTTAATAAAATGAGATATCCTCTAATAATTACTTTTTCTATTTAATTAAATAATCTTTTATTAATTAGAGACACTTTTCTTATTTAATTAAATAACTTCATTTAATTTTTGGCATAAAGTTATTTGCCATTAGTGACAATACTCATAGTTCAAACTGAGTAATACTGTGCAGACCGAATGATGGCAAGACAGTTTAAACCGAGCACTAGCAACACAGATCAAACTGAGCACTAGAGACATAGTTCAAATCGAGCACTTAAGACACAGTTCAAACCGAGCATCAAAGACACAGTTTTAACTGAGTAAAGTTGCACTTAGTGTCAACCGAGTAAACTTGCACATAGTATTAACCGAGTGAGGAAGAACTCAGTGATAACCAAGCTCGAAAGGTTATTGAAGAAGTTAGTTTCCACCGAGTGACACTATATCTACTGAGTCACCAATGGTTACCGAGTTCCAGGCAACATTGTATGACTAGTATGAACCGAGCCCCTACCTCTACTGAGTGCATGACGATGCCGAGTAACCTAGAGGATGCCGCGTATCAGAAGGTCATCAAGTCTGTCTGAAGAACCTGAGTTTATTTCACTATTTGGCTGACTCAGTTATATTTTGTTTACTTGTTTTTGGCCAACCTTGCATGAATAATTATTGGAATGGTATATATATATATATAATGTATTATATCATTCAATAGATATATACAATTGACACATTCAAGAATACACAAGAGATAGAACATTGCAAAAAAGGAGTTACATAACATATGATATGCGAATTCATCAGCAGAAAAGAATACTCAGCAAGGTCTACCAGGAGCGGAAATGATTTCATCAATCACAGAAGGTGATCTACAATAAAGAACTCAGTCAAATTGTAAGTTGATCTGTTGGTTCATCCTAACAGGTGAATCATTTTTGTAAATCCTTTAACAGGGTAGACTTAACAGTCTTTATTCAAATCTCCTAACAGAGTGCATACTTGTAAAGTATGTTTGTAAATCCTCTAACCAGGTGGATCTAGCATTCCTCTGTGCTCCTAACAAGGCAGATCACCAGAAGTGATCATTGTAAGCCTTAATTGGCCAACTTCATAATGCAGTAACAAAGCTTTGTGGGTATCATGCCCACCCTAGTTTTACTTTCTATTTTTGGAAGGTTTCTGGGTCACCAAATCTCTGTGCATATATGGTTTAAATGTTTAATAGTTTTTTTTTATGCAGCAGCATAGATGAGTAAATGTTGTGTATGGTTGACTTAAAAAGTTTTATTGTTACTGATTCACCCCTCCCCTCTCAGTAACCTATTATATCTTGAATATTTCCAACAATTGGTATCAGAGCCTTTTTGTTCTCAGGACAAAGTTTGATAGCTTGAGCAAAGATCTAAGTTATGGAGATATTTAGATTGGAGAGAGTTATTGAAAATCAAAAGTTAGATCTAGAAATGGCCATGGTTCAACTCAAAGAAGCAAAGGAGCATCTTTCTCAATCCCTAAAAAGAAGAAAGGAACTTGCAAGACAACTAAATGACCATCACTATGTTGAAGAAAAGATTGAAAATTTGTTACCATCAAGTAGTTCAAAAGAAGCTGACAAGGCAATCAAAGAACTTCTAGAAAAGAATGGATCTCTGCAAGAAGAGGTAAGAAAGCTTAAAAGAGAGCAAGAAATACAGTCAATTAGGCTATGTGGAGTTTTGGAACAAAGAAACAAAGCACAAGAAGAATTGGAAGATAAAAGCCATAATCAATCCCATCAGCATGAAGACCTTATAGACCAACTCTTTAATGCAAATGAAGAAATTAGGATTCTCAGAGTATAAAATGAAAGTCTGCAGAATGATTTAAGAACTGAGAGACAAATCAATGAAAGCTTAGAAAATAATCTAATCTCTAAAAGGCAAGTCAATGAAAGAATGATGAAATCCCAAGCAGATATGAATCAATTAAATCAACAAAATAAGGAAAATCTTTATAGACATAAAGGTAAAGATGGTCTTGGATACAAAGAAGAAGGTGAATCCTCCAAACAAGGTGAACAAAGGAATAAAAAACCCACTTGTAATCACTGTGGCAAGTTAGGTCATACATCAAACAAATGTTGAAGCAATGGAAAAGCAAAATTCAATGGTAAATGCTTCAATTGCAATCAGCATGGTCGCAAAGCAAATGAGTTCAAGGAAAAACCAAAATTTGAAGGCAACTGTCACAAATGCAAAAAACATGGTCACAAGGCATTCCAATGTAGATCCAAATCATTCAATCCAGCTAAATAACTTGTCAAAGCCATATTTGGATGGGACTACAACACCTGGTGCAGATGTCACTATTGTGGAGAATATGGACATACTAGCATAAATTGTGCAAGACATCACCTAAGGAAGAAGCACACTACTGTAAGGTGCTACACATGTACAGAACTTGGTCATATAGCTAGAAATTACATGAATATAGAAAGAATTGAAGATGAGAAGAAAATCAAAGTAGACAACATTCAGAAGCAAATGAAGCAACAGTGGATTCCAAAATCTACCGAACAAGATAAGTCAAGAAATGGCAATATCACTCAAGAAATGAGTGATTCCACCATTTCCAATTAATATTCATAAAAGAAAGTATGGAACTGCATCCTCCAAGAATTATCCTAAACAATTCCACAAGAAGAAAGATGATCAGAACAGTATTCAGATACACTTTGATCCTAGTCTTAACCAAGTTCGGTTAGGTGCAATAAAGTTTCATTTACCGAGTTATATCAACTGAGCAAGGTAGGTTCCTGACCTTATCGAGTTAGGTCAGTGCATCAATGTTTTCTTTTGATCACCGAGTTGATGGTATCTATCGAGCAAGTGGATGACAACCTATCATTTCATCTACCATTGTACCAAGCATTTATGATGAATGTTTTGTCAAAAAGGGCAAAATTTGATCTCATTCTTCACTATGAACTTTGAGCTAAGTTATCTTCTGTGATTCCAGAGCAAGCTTAAAGCAATTTCAAGCAAATTTTTTAAAAGTCAAAGAATCTGTTTAGAATTTCTCTTCACTTACCGAGCAACAATGGCATCTGGAAGTAGCAGCTCCAAGGCAAAGAGAGGCTCAGAAATGCTGGTTAAAGGTGTGGAATGGAAGGCACCGAACTTCAAATTGGCACTAGCAATTGCAGAATCACTTGACCCTAATGGTGCTCAGTCTCAAATTCCTCCAAAGGTACTCCTTATAAATGACATTCGCTCTCATTTCAAATGTTCCATTCAAGAACTTGGAAACCTAGAAATTGATAATGCCCTAGGAGAAATGAGCATAGATGGAAATTTGAAGCCCGAGCATAAGAATCTTGAAACAAAAGGGTTAACCCACATTCCACATTTGCCAAGAAATTTTCAAATTAAATGGTTTAGGTATGTACTCAGTCGAGTTCACAACGGGCAATTGTGGTTAGAGAAACCAATGCTTATCACAAAGAAAATGATCAACAAGATTACTGGCCTTCCCATATTGAGCAAAGCTAAGACTACCAAAACCCTAGGTTGGGAAGAATTGCAAAGGCTAACCCAAGCAGAATGGGATGGTAGAGGACTTAAGCTCAGTACAGTAGTTGACACTGAATTAAGATTGGTATTCACATCATTGCTCATAAAATTTACAGTTCCAGCCATCCAAACAGTGTACCTTGCGAAGCAATAGATTTAGCATATAAGGTAGTAAAGAAGAATGTTGAGTTTGATCTGTCTAAATTACTTTTGTCTCAATTTAACAAAAATATGGAAAGCATAAGGACTTCAAAGAACAATTCCTGCAAATTTGGTTCACTTTTGATCTGTTTATTTTTCTATGTTCAAAAGTCTTTTCCATCAAAAGAATCAATTGTATGGAGAAAAGATATTTCCATTCTTTATCAAATAAATGAGTTCATTGCAGAGTTAGGAGAAAATTTTGACAGTTTTTTGGATAATTACTTTGAAGATTTTAAGGAAAGAATGAACAATAGGTTCTGGATTCCACCAAAACTGGTTGAGGAATATAAAGAAGATGTATGCTTTATGGTAGATTGTGACAAAGTATACATACAGGCAGTCAGGCTCTGTTGCATGGGTGAAACCTCTTCCTTATGAGGTTAATATTGATGAAACCAGAGATATCATAGAAGAACTAGTGAATGAACCAGTAGACCCAAAGCAACCAGTCTTTGGAACTTATGATGAAGCTAAAGCCAGAATTGAGCTTTCAATCAAAATCCCTCAGGTCATTAGCAAAGGAAAGAGGAAGATTGCAAAGCTAAAAACAGAACTTGGTCCTCTGATGATTACTGAAGGGAAAGGAGAAGATGATGAAGAAGAAGAGGAAACTAAGTCAAAAAAAGAAGAGGAGCCTCAACGGAAGAAAGGTAAGGTGATTATCACCAAACCTAAAAATCAAGCTACTGCAGTCTTCTCTAGGAGAACAAGATAGGGGAAGAAGGAACCTGTATTTTTCAAGCCTCCACTCACATTTGAAGCAAGGTTGAAGCAATTAGAAGAAGGTACTAGCTTCACAAACTTCAAAGCATTGAAGTTTGAGACAAGAACAGAACAGGAGAAAATGCAGATTGAGGAGTTGGTATTGAATAAAATGGGAAGATGGAAATACTCTCTAGACGAGATTGCCTCTCAGATCCCTAAAGAGCTATTGGAGAGGTTACAACCAAGATGGGAAATTGCAACCAAAACTATCAAAGATATCTTTGAGCAAACCCTGAAAAATCTCCTGCCGAGTCTCACTGATGCAGAAGTAAAGAAATCACTGAAACATCATGAAGGTAATATAATGATTAGATTCCACACTTGTTTGATATTAATCAAAGACATTGAGCATGTTGTCAATGATGAAACAAACATGTGGAAACATGTCTATCATCTACATAAATCCAATGAGGACATTATTGAAATCAAAGTCGATGATAGCAGTGATGATGATGACATTGAAGATATTCTAGGGGATCTGCATTCAATGATGATAAATGTTGAGGAAGAATTCACGGAAGATAAAATGGAGGAAGACGACAAGGAAATGGAGGAAGAAGAAGCTGATCAAGCTAAGGAGGAAGATGATCCTATAAAAATTGTAACCAAAGTCATTTCATCTCTTCCTCACTCTCCACCTAAAGCAGCTACATCAACTGTGGACATAACCTCTACTAGTGAGATTGTGTGCACAACAGCTTCATCAATTTCTCAATCTTCACCTATCTCCTCTCAGCTTTGGGCACCATCTATGCAAGTGTCTACCACTTCATTAACCAAGCTACAGCCTACTTCATGAACCGAGGCATCATCAGCTACAATAGTAAGTTCATCAGACATATCAACCTCTACTGCAGAGTGTACAGTAAGTGTACCCACTAGTACTTCAATTTTGACAACTTCATCTGCTCCAATTTTTGCATTTGTTAGTTCTCCCATATCAACCTATACATCAATCTTGGGAAGAACATCAATTTTTGATACTCTTAGCACTTCTCTCAGTTTTCCTCTAGCTAGTCCTATTCTAGTTTTGTCAGCCAGTCCAACCTCATCAACTATTGTTTCAAATTCAAAGGGAAAAGGTGAAGTAACTGCAGGAAAAGCAAAAAAATACATGATTTCCAGCAAGGCAGTGCATGAGGAAATAGATTTGGATAAGGACATTGTCATTCCTAAGATAGATCTAGATAATGCATCAGTTGATGAAATGAGAATGATCAGTCAACTATTAGATCATAAGTCAAAGAAAAAACAACTGAGGCATGAGAGAGACCAAGAATATAGCATTATTGAAAGTGCTAAGAATATTCTAACAGAAGCTATTGGTGTTGAAGTAGATTCTACTCAACACATTTTGAATCAATTAGAAGAGGTTGTATATAAATTTAATGAGGATACCTCCGGCCAAGAAAAAATGATTGAAAAGGCAGAGAAGAAATTTGACAATAAGGTGCTTGAGCACATTGCTCAACATATTGCATTAAAATAGGTAGAACTGTCTACAATTTTGAGTAATTTTGAACATTCCTTTAATAATGTAACTTCACTTTTTGGAAAACTATGTGATGTTACCGAGTATACTAGGGAAATCAAAGAAAAGTTGAATAAAATTGATGAGGATATGAAGGTCAGTGCACAAATGTTGCAGCTTGACCACAGTTCAAGTTCATCCCATCATCTCAGAATAAGATTTTTGTCAGAGAAATAGGCAGAATTATTGAGAGAGGAAGCAAGGATCAGGTGTACTCTGATTGACATCCAAAATATGATCCTTCCTGTCATGGACACAATACAGAAGCATATTGCCCATTCCAAAATATTGATTCATGACAAAACTTCTCAATTGCAGATCATATGATTGAACTATCTGCAGAAGTTCAAATAGCACTCTCCACCAGCAAAATTTTGCAAGAAAATTGAGATAAGACATTGACTCTTATTCTCAAGGTACATTCTAAGTTTATCTCTCATTTTGGACTCTCTGTGTAAATACATATTGTTTAACTTGGCATTATTGTCAAAAAGGGGGAGATAGCACACTCCAAGAGATAAAGAAATAATTGTGCAAGAAATATGTGTAATGACTTGTAAATACTGTGCATATTGTATGGGGGAGATACATGTAAGAAAAATATGTGTAAATAAGACTTGCAAAGAGCAATTTTAAAAAAAAATTCAGAACTGTATATTCCTTTTTGCACATAAACTTTGAATCATAATTGTTTTTGTCACTAATGCTAAAGGGGGAGATTGTTGGCATAAAGTTATTTTCCATTAGTGACAATACTCACAGTTCAAACTGAGTAATACAGTGCAGACCGAATGATGGCAACACGGTTCAAACCGAGCACTAGCAACATAGATCAAACCGAGCATTGGAGACACAGTTCAAATCGAGCACTGAAGACACAGTTCAAACCGAGCATCAAAGACACAGTTTTAACCATGTAAAGTTGCACTTAGTTTCAACCGAGTAAAGTTGCACTTAATGTCAACTAAGTAAAGTTGCACTTAGTGTTAACCAAGTAAAGTTGCACTTAGTATTAACTGAGTGAGGAAGCACTCGGTCATAACCGAGCTCAGGAGGTTATCGCAGAAGTTAGTTTCCACCGAGTAACACTATATCTACCAAGTCACCAATGGTTACCAAGTTTTAGGCAACATTGTATGACTAGTATGAAAAAAGCCCCTACCTCTACCGAGTGCATGACGATGCCGAGTAACGTAGTGGATACCGTGTATCAGAAGGTCACCAAGTCTGTCTGAAGAACCCGAGTTTATTTCACTATTTGGCCGAATCAGTTATATTTTGTTTACTTGTTTTTGGTCAACCTTGCATGAATAATTATTGGAATGGTATATATATATATATAATGTATTATATCATTCAATAGATATATACAATTGACACATTCAAGAATACACAAGAGATAAAATATTGCAAAAAAGGAGGGACATAAGATATGATATGTGAATTCATCAGCAGAAAAAAATACTCAGCAAGGTCTACCAGGAGTGGAAATGATTTCATCAATCACAGAAGGTGATCTACAATAAAGAACTCAGTCAAATTGTAAGTTGATCTATTGGTTCATCCTAACAGGTGAATCATTTTTGTAAATCCTTTAACAGGGTAGACTTAACTGTCTTTATTCAAATCTCCTAACAGAGTGCATACTTGTAAAGTATGTTTGTAAATCCTCTAACTAGGTGGATCTAGCAATCCTTTGTGCTTCTAACAGGGCAAATCACCAGAAGTGATCATTGTAAACCTTAACCGACCAACTTAATAATGCAGTAACGAAGCTTTGTGGGTATCATCTCCACCCCTGTTTTACTTTCTATTTTTGGAGGGTTTCTGGGTCACCAAATCTCTGTGCATATATGGTTTAAATGTTTAATAGTTTTTTTTATGTAGCAGCATAGATGAGTAAATGTTGTGTATGCTTGACTTAAAAAGTTTTATTGTTACGGGTTCACCCCTCCCCTCTTAGTAACTTATTATATCTTGAATATTTCCAACATTAATTACTTAGGAATGGATTCTCATTTAATTAAATAACTTTGTTTAATTAATTAGAAGTAAGTACTCCATTTAATTAATTAATTTCATTTAATTATTTCAAAAAAAATTCGAAACTAGTCAACTCAAGTAAACCGTGGTTAAATCTGGTCAACTTTTGGTCAAACATGATCTTTGCCTATGTGAATATGAGAAAATATGAGTATGAATTCTAGCAACAATTCAATGCAAATTCATATTCAACATTTCAAAATGAAGAGATGAGGGTCTCTTAAATAGACTTTCTTGGAATTCAACAATGGTTGAGATCGATTTCAATCAGCGGTCAGGATTAAAGGTGAAGTTCAGTCATAAAGGGAGAATTTCAAAGTAAAGGGAGTTAACAGATTTAATTTGAGTAAAATAAGGAGTTAACTGATTCAATTTGAGTAGAAAAAGGAGTTAACTAATTTAACTCATTTTTGATCAATAATGAACTGGAAATTTCCCTTTTTTAACTGAAGAGAGATTTTGTTGAGATATTTAATTTAATAAAATGAGATATGCTATCATAATTTCTTTTTCTATTTAATTAAAGAATCTTTAATTAATTAGAGACACTTTTCTTATTTAATTAAATAACTTCATTTAATTAATTAGGAATGGTTTCTCATTTAATTAAATAACTTTTCTAATTAATTATAAGCAAGTACTCCATTTAATTAAATAATTTCGTTTAATTATTTCAAAACTTTTTTCGAAACGAGTCAACCCAAGTCAATCGTGGTTAAATCTGGTCAACTTTTGATCAAACTTGATCTTTGTCTATGTGAATATGAGAAAATGTGAGTATGAATTCCAACAACAATTCGACGCAAATTCTCATTCAACCTTTCAAAATGAAGAGATGAGGGTCCCTTAAATAGACTTTCCTGGAATTCATCAAAGGTTGAGATCGATTTCAATCAATGGTTAGGATTAAACGTGAAGTTCAGTTATAAAGGAAGATTTTCAAATTAAAGGTCGTTAACAGATTTAATTTGAGTAAAATAAAGAGTTAACTGATTCAAGTTGAGTAGAAGAAGGAGTTAATTGATTTAACTCATTTTTTATCAATATTGAACAGAAAATTTCACTTTTTGAACTGAAAAGAGATTTTGTTGAGATATTTAATTTAATAAAATGAGATATGCTCTCATAATTACTTTTTCTATTTAATTAAATAATCTTTAATTAATTAGAGACACTTTTCTTATTTAATTAAATAACTTAATTTAATTAATTAGGAATGGCTTCTCACTTAATTAAATAACGTTGTTTAATTAATTATAAGTAAGTACTCCATTTAATTAAATAATTTTGTTTAATTATTTCAAAATTCATTTCGAAACTAGTCAACTCAAGTCAACCGTGGGTAAATCTGGTCAACTTTTGGTCAAACTTGATCTTTGCATATGTGAATATGAGAAAATGTGAGTATGAATTCCAGCAACAATTCGATGCAAATTCTCATTCAACTTTTCAAAATGAAGAGATGAGGGTCTCTTAAATAGACATTCCTGGAATTCATCAACGGTTGAGATCGATTTCAATCAATGGTCAGGATTAAAGGTAAATTCAGTCATAAAGGGAGATTTTCAAATTAAAGGGAGTTAACAGATTTAATTTGAGTAAAATAAGGAGTTAACTGATTCAATTTGAGTAGAAAAATGAGTTAATTGATTTAACTCATTTTTTATCAATACTGAATTGAAAATTTCCTTTTTCTAAGTGAAGAGAGATTTTTTTGAGATATTTAATTTAATAAAATGAGATATGCTCTCATAATTACCTTTTTTATTTAATTAAATAATCTTTAATTAATTAGAGTCACTTTTCTTATTTAATTAAATAACTTCTATTAATTAATTAGGAATGGCTTCTCATTTAATTAAATAACTTTGTTTAATTAATTAGAAGTAAGTACTCCATTTAATTAAATAATTTTGTGTAATTATTCAAAAATTCTTTTCAAAACTAGTCAACTCAACTCAACCGTGCTTAAATCTGGTCAACTTTTGGTTAAACCTGATCTTTGCATATGTGAATATGAGCAAATGTGAGTATGAAATCCAGTAACAATTCAATGCAAATTCTCATTCAACCTTTCAAAATTGAGAGATGAGGGTCTCTTAAATAGACTTTCCTGGAATTCATCAACGATTGAGATCGATTTCAATCAACGGTCAGGATTAAAGGTGAAGTTCAGTCATAAAGAGAGATTTCTAAATTAAAGGGAGTTAACAGATTTAATTTTAGTAAAATAAGGAGATAACTGATTCAATTTGAGTAGAGAAAGGAGTTAACTCATTTAACTCATTTTTTATCAATAGTGTACTGGAAATTTACCTTTTTGAATTGAAGAGAGATTTTCTTGAGATATTTAATTTAACAAAATGAGATATGCTCTCATAATTACTTTTTCTATTTAATTAAATAATCTTTAATTAATTAAAGACACTTTTCTTATTTAATTAAATAGCTTCATTTAATTAATTAAGAATGGTTTCTCATTTAATTAAATAACTTTGTTTAATTAATTAGAAGTAAGTAACCCATTTAATTAAATAATTTCGTTTAATTATTTCAAAAAAAAATTCAAAACTAGTCAACTCAAGTCAACCGTAGTTAAATCTGGTCAACTTTTGGTCAAACTTGATCTTTGCATATGTGAATATAAGCAAATGTGAGTATGAATTCTAGCAACAATACGATGCAAATTCTCATTCAACCTTACAAAATGAAGAGAAAAGGGAGTTAACAGATTTAATTTGAGTAAAATAAAGAGTTAACTAATTGAATTTGAGTAGAAAAAGGAGTTAACTGATTTAGCTCATTTTTTATCAATAGTGAACTGGAAATTTCCCTTCTTGAATTGAAGAGAGATTTTGTTGAGATATTTAATTTAATAAAATGAGATCTGCTCTCATAATAACTTTTTCTATTTAATTAAATAATCTTTAATAAATTAAAGACATTTTTCTTATTTAATTAAATAACTTCATTTAACTAATTAGGAATGGCTTCTCATTTAGTTAAATAACTTTGTTTAATTAATTAGAAGTAAGTACTCCATTTAATTAAATAATTTCGTTTAATTATTTCAAAATTCTTTTTAAAACTAGTCAACCCAAGTCAACCGTGGTTAAATCTGGTCAACTTTTGGTCAAACTCTATCTGTGCGTAGGTGAATATGAGTAAATGTGAGTATGAATTCCATCAACAATTCGATGCAAATTCTCATTGATCCTTTCAAAATGAAGAGATGAGGGTCTCTTAAATAGACTTTCCTGAAATTCATCAACGGTTGAGATCGATTTCAATCAACAGTCAGGATTAAAGGTGAAGTTCAGTCATAAAGGGAGATTTCCAAATTAAAGGGAGTTAACAGATTTAATTTGAGTAAAATAAGGAGTTAACTGATTCAATTTGAGTAGAAAAAGGAGTTAACTAATTTAATTCATTTTTGATCGATAATGAACTGGAAATTTCTCTTTTTGAACTAAAGAGAGATTTTGTTGAGATATTTAATTTAATAAAATAAGATATGCTCTCATAATTACTTTCTCTATTTAATTCAATAATCTTTAATTAATTAGAGACACATTTCTTATTTAATTAAATAAATTCATTTAATTAATTAGGAAAGACTTCTCATTTAATTAAATAACTTTGTTTAATTAATTAGAAGTAAGTACTCCATTTAATTAAATAATTTTGTATAATTATTTCAAAATTCTTTTCGAAACTAGTCAAATCAAGTCAAAAGTGATTAAATCGAGTTAACTTTTAGTCAAACTTGATCTTTGCGTATGTGAATATGAGCAAGTGTGAGTATGAATTCCAGCAAAAATTCGATGCAAATTCTTATTCAACCTTTCAAAATGAAGAGATGAGGACTCTTAAATAGACTTTTCTGAAATTCATCAATGGTTGAGATCGATTTAAATAAATGGTCAAGATTAAAGGTGAAGTTCAATCATAAAGGGAGATTTCCAAATTAATGGGAGTTAACAGATTCAATTTGAGTTAAATAAGGAGTTAACTAATTCAATTTGAGTAGAAAAGGTAGTTAACTCATTTAACTCATTTTTG
The DNA here is from genome assembly GCA_028749045.1 of Cupressus sempervirens. Lineage (NCBI taxonomy): Eukaryota > Viridiplantae > Streptophyta > Pinopsida > Cupressales > Cupressaceae > Cupressus > Cupressus sempervirens. The sequence continues at coordinate 120,924,441 of CM053783.1, forward strand.
ATCAACAGTAAACTGAAAATTTTCCTTTTTCAACTGAACAGAGATTTTGTTGACATATTTAATGTAATAAAATGAGATATGCTCTCATAATTACTTTTTCTATTTAATTAAATAATCTTTAATTAATTAGAGACACTGTTCTTAGTTAATTAAATAACTTCATTTAATTAATTAGGAATGGCTTCTCATTTAATTAAATAATTTTTAGTAATTAATTAGAAGTAAGTACTGCATTTAATTAAATAATTTCAAAAAAAAATTCGAAACTAGTCAACTCAAGTCAACCATGGTTAAATCTGGTCAGCTTTTGGTCAAACATGATCTTTGCGTATGTGAATATGAGCAAATGTGAGTATGAATTCGAGCAACAATTCGATTCACATTCTCATTCAACCTTTCAAAATGAAGAGATGAGAGTCTCTTAAATAGACTTTACTAGAATTCATCAACGGTTGAGATCAATTTCAATCAACGGTCAGGATTAAAGGTGAAGTTCAGCCATAAAGGGAGATTTACAAATTAAAGGGAGTTACCAGATTTAATTTGAGTAAAATAAGGATTTAACTGATTCAATTTGAGTAGAAAAAGGAGTTATCGGATTTCACTCATTTTTGATCAATAGTGAACTAGAAATTTTCCTTTTTCAATTGAAGAGAGATTTTGTTGAGATATTTAATTTAATAAAATGAGATATGCTCTCATAATTACTTTTTCTGTTTAATTAAATAATCTTTAATTAATTATAGACACTTTTCTTATTTAATTAAATAACTTCATTTAATTAATTAGGAATAGCTTCTCATTTAATTAAATAACTTTGTTTAATTAATTCAAAATAAGTACTCCATTTAGTTAAATAATTTTGTTTAATTATTTCAAAATTCTTTTTGAAACTAGTCAACTCAACTCAACCGTGGTTAAATTTGGTCACCTTATGGTCAAACTTGATCTTTGCGTATGTGAATATGAGCAAATGTGAGTATGAATTCCAGCAACAATTTGATACAAATTCCCATTCAACATTTCAAAATGAGGAGATGAGGGTCTCTTAAATAGACTTTCTTGGAATTCATCAACTGTTGAGATTGATTTCAATTAGCGGTCAGTATTAAAGGTAATGTTCAGTCATAAAGGGAGATTTCCAAATTAAAGGGAGTTAACAGCTTTAATTTGAGTAAAATAAGGTGTTAACTGATTCAATTTGAGTAGAAAAAGTAGTTAACTGATTTAACTCAAATTTCATCAATAGTGAACAGAAAATTTCCCTTTTTGAACTAAAGAGAGATTTTGTTCAAATATTTAATTTAATAAAATGAGATATGCTCTCATAATTACTTTTTCTATTTAATTAAATAATCTTTAATTAATTAGAGACACTTTTGTTATTTAATTAAATAACTTCATTTAATTAATTAGGAATGGCTTTCATTTAATTAAATAATTTCGTTTAATTAATTAGAAGTAAAGACTCCATTTAATTAAATAATTTCATTTAATTATTTTAAAATTCTTTTCGAAACTAGTCAACTCAAGTCAATTGTCATTAAATTTGGTCAACTTTTGGTCAAACTTGATCTTTGCATATTTGAATATGAGCAATTGTGAGTATGAATTTCAGCAACAATTCGATGCAAATTCTCATTCAACCTTTCAAAATGAAGAGATGAGGGTCTCTTAAAAAGACTTTCCTTAAATTCATCAACAATTGAGATCAATTTCAATCAGCGGTCAGGGCTAAAGTTGAAGTTGAAGTTTAATTAAATAAGTTCATTTAATTAATTAGGAATGGCTTCTCATTTAATTAAATAACTTTGTTTAATTAATTAGAAGTAAGTACTCCATTTAAATAAATAATTTCGTTTAATTATTTCAAAATTCTTTTCGAAACTAGTCAACTCAAGTCAACCATGGTTAAATCTGGTCAACTTTTGCTCAAACATGATATTTGCGTATGTCAATATCAGCAAATGTGAGTATGAATTTCGGCAGCAATTTGATGCAAATTCTCATTCAACCTTTCAAAATGAAGAGATGATGGTCTCTTAAATAGACTTTCTTGGAATTCATCAACGGTTGAGATTGATTTCAATTAACGGTTAGAATTAAAGGTGAAGTTAATTCATAAAGGGAGATTTCCAAATTAAAGGGAGTTAACAGATTTAATTTGAGTAAAATAAGGAGTTAACTGATTCAATTTGAGTAGAAAAAGGTGTTAACTGATTTAACTCATTTTTGATCAATAGTGAACAAAAAATTTCTCTTTTTGAACTGAAAAGAGATTTTGTTGAGATATTTAAGTTAATAAAATGAGATATGCTCTCATAATTACTTTTTCTATTTAATTAAATAATCTTTAATTAATTAGTGACACTTTTCTTATTTAATTAAATAACTTCATTTAATTAATTAGGAATGTCTTATCGTTTAATTAAATAACTTTGTTTAATTAATTATAAGTAAGTACTCTATTTAATTAAATAATTTCGTTTAATTATTTCAAAAAAAAAATTGGAACTAGTCAACTCAAGTCAACCATGGTTAAATCTGGTCAACTTTTGGTCAAACTTGATCTTTGCGTATGTGAATATGAGCAAATGTGAGTATAAATTCCAGCAACAATTTGATGCAAATTCTCATTCAACCTTTCAAAATGAAGAGATGAGGGTCTCTCAAATAGACTTTCCTGGAATTCATCAACAGTTGAGATCGATTTCAATCAACGGTAAGGATTAAAGGTAAAGTTCAGTCATAAAGGGAGATTTCCAAATTAAAGGGAGTAAACAAATTTAATTTGAGTAAAATAAGGAGTTAACATATTCAATTTGAGTAGAAAAAGGAGTTAACTCATTTAACTCATTTTTTATAAATAGTGAACTGAAAATTTCCCTTTTCTAACTGAAGAGAGATTTTGTTGAGATATTTAATTTAATAAAATGAGATATGCTCTCATAATTACTTTTTCTATTTAATTAAATAATCTTTAATTAATTAAAGACGCTTTTATTATTTAATTAAATAACTTCATCTAATTAATTAGGAATGGCTTCTCATCTAATTAAATAACTTTGTTTAATTAATTAGAAGTAAGTACTCCATTTAATTAAATAATTACGTTTAATTATTTAAAAATTCTTTGCGAAACTAGTCAACTCAAGTCAACCATGGTTAAATCTGGTCAACTTTTGGTCAAATTTGATCTTTGCGTATGTGAATATGAGCAAATGTTAGTATGAATTCTAGCAACAATTCGATGCAAATTCTCATTCAACCTTTCAAAATGGAGAGATGAGGGTCTCTTAAATAGACTTTCCTGAAATTCATCAATGGTTGAGATCGATTTCAATCAACGGTCAAGATTAAAGGTGAAGTTCAGTCATAAAGAGAGATTTCCAAATTAAAGGGAGTTAACAGATTTAATTTGAGTAAAATAAGGAGTTAACTGATTCAATTTGAGTAGAGAAAGGAGTTAACATATTTAACTCATTTTTTATCAATAGTGTACTGAAATTTTACCTTTTTCAACTGAAGAGAGATTTTGTTGAGATATTTAAATTAATAAAATGAGATATGCTCTCATAATTACTTTTTCTATTTAATTAAATAATTTTTAATTAATTAGAGACACTTTTGTTATTTAATTAAATAACTTCATTTAATTAATTAGGAATGGCTTCTCATTTAATTAAATAACTTTGTTTAATTAATTAGAAGTAAGTAACCCATTTAATTAAATAATTTCATTTAATTATTTTAAAATTCTTTGCAAAACTAGTCAACTCAAGTCAACTGTGGTTAAATCTGGTCAACTTTTGGTCAAACTTGATCTTTGTGTTTGTGAATATGAGGAAATGTGAGTATGAATTCTAGCAAAAATTCGATGCAAATTCTCATTCAACCTTTTAAAATAAAGAGAAAAGGGAGTTAACAGATTTAATTTGAGTAAAATAAGGAGTTAACTGATTTAATTTGAGTAGAAAAAGGAGTTAACTGATTTAACTCATTTTTGATCAATAGTGAATTAGAAATTTTACCTTTTTGAACTGAAGAGAGATTTTGTTGAGATATTTGATTTAATAAAATGAGATATGCTCTCATAATTACTTTTTCTATTTATTTAAATAATCTTTAATTAATTAGAGACTCTTTTCTTATTTACTTAAATAACTTCATTTAATTAATTAGGAATGACTTCTCATTTAATTAAATAAATTTGTTTAATTAATTCGAAGTAAGTACTCCATTTAATTAAATAATTTTATTTAATTATTTCAAAATTCTTTTCGAAACTAGTCAACTCAAGTCAACCGTGGTTACATCTGGTCAACTTTTGGTCAAACTTGATATTTGCGTATGTGAATATGAGCAAATGTGAGTACGAATTCTAGCAACAATTCGATGCAAATTCTCATTCAACCTTTCAAAATAAAGAGATGATGGTCTCTTAAATAGACTTTCCTGGAATTCATCAACGGTTGAGATCGATTTCAATCAACAGTTAGGATTAAAGGTGAAGTTCAGTCATAAAGGGAGATTTCCAAATTAAAAGGAGATAATAGATTTAATTTGAGTAAAATAGGGAGTTAACTAATTCAATTTGAGTAGAGAAAGGAGTTAACTTATTTAACTCATTTTTGATCAATAGCGAACTGCAAATTTCCCTTGTAGAACTGAAGAGAGATTTTATTGAGATATTTAACTTCATAAAATGAGATATACTCTCACAATTACTTTTTCTATTTAATTAAATAATCTTTAATTAATTAAAGACACACTTCTTATTTAATTAAATAACTTCATTTAATTAATTAAGAATGGCTTCTCGTTTAATTAAATAACTTTGTTTAATTAATTAGAAGTAAGTAACCCATTTAATTAAATAATTTCGTTTAATTATTTCAAAATTCTTTTCAAAACTAGTCAACCATAGTTAAATCTGGTCAACTTTTTGTCAAACTTGATCTTTGCGTATGTGAATATGAGCAAATGTGAGTATGAATTCCAGCAATAATTCGTAGCGAATTCTCATTCAACCTTTAAAAATGAAGAGAAAAGGGAGTTAACAGATTTAATTTGAGTAAAATAAGGAGTTCACTGATTCAATTTGAGTAGAAAAAGTGAGTTAACTAATTTAACTCATTTTTGATCAATAGTGATCTGGAATTTTCCCTTTTAGAACTGAAGAGAGATTTTTTTGAGATATTTAATTTTATAAAATGAGATATGCTCTTATAATTACCTTTTCTATTTAATTAAATAATCTTTAATTAATTAGAGACACTTTTTTTATTTAATTAAATAACTTCAGTTAATTAGTTAGGAATGGCTTCTCATTTAATTAAATAACTTTGTTTAATTAATTAGGAGTAAGTACTCCATTTAATTAAATAATTTCATTTAATTATTTCAAAATTCTTTTCGAAACTAGTCAACTCAAGTCAACCATGGTTAACTATGGTCAACTTTTAGTCAAACTTGATCTTTGCTTATGTGAATATGAGCAAATGTGAGTGTAAATTCATGCAACAATTCGATGCAAATTCTCATTCAACCTTTCAAAATGAAGAGGTGAGGGTCTCTTAAATAGACTTTCCTGGAATTCATCAACGGTTGAGATCGATTTCAATCAATAGTCAAGATTAAAGGTGAAGTTCAGTCATAAAGTCAGATTTCCTAATTAAAGGGAGTTAACAGATTTAATTTGAGTAAAATAAGGAGTTAATTGATTCAATTTGAGTAGAAAAAGGAGTTAGCTGATTTAACTCGTTTTTGATCAATAGTGAACTGGAAATTTCCCTTTTTGAACTAAAGAGAGATTTTGTTGAGATATTTAATTTAATAAAATGAGACATGCTCTCATAATTACTTTTTCTATTTAATTAAATAACTTCATTTAATTAGTTAGGAATGGCTTCTCATTTAATTAAATAGCTTTGTTTAATTAATTAGAAGTAAGTACTCTATTTAATTAAATAATTTCATTTAATTATTTCAAAATTCTTTTTGAAACTAGTCAACTCAAGTCAACCGTGGTTAAATCTGGTCAACTTTTAGTCAAACTTGATCTTTGGTTATGTGAATATGAGCAAATGTGAGTATAAATTCGTGCAACAATTCGATGCAAATTCTCATTCAACCTTTCAAAATGAAGAGGTGAGGGTCTCTTAAATAGACTTTCCTGGAATTCATCAACGGTTGAGATCGATTTCAATCAATAGTCAGGATTAAAGGTGAAGTTCAATCATAAATAGAGATTTCCAAATTAAAGGGAGTTAACAGATTTAATTTGAGTAAAATAAGGAGTTAACTGATTCAATTTGAGTAGAAAAAGGAATTAGCTGATTTAACTCATTTTTGATCAATAGTGAACTGGAAATTTTCCTTTTTGAACTGAAGAGAGATTTTGTTGAGATATTTAATTTAATAAAATGAGACATGCTCTCATAATTTCTTTTTCTATTTAGTTAAATAATCTTTAATTAATTAGAGACACTTTTCTTATTTAATTAAATAACTTCATTTAATTAGTTAGGAATGGCTTCTCATTTAATTAAATAACTTTTTTTAATTAATTAGAAGTAAGTACTCTATTTAATTAAATAATTTCGTTTAATTATTTCAAAATTCTTTTCGAAACTAGTCAACCGTGGTTAAATCTGGTCAACTTTTGGTCAAACTTGATCTTTGCATATGTGAATATGAGAAAATGTGAGTATGAATTGCAGCAACAATTCGATGCAAATTCTCATTCAACCTTTCAAAATGAAAAGATGAGGGTCTCTTAAATAGACTTTCCTCGAATTCATCAACGGTTGAGATCGGTTTCAATCAATGGTTAGGATTAAAGGTGAAGTTCAGTGATAAAGGGAGATTTACAAATTAAAGAGAGTTAATAGATTTAATTTGAGTAAAATAAATATTTAACTCATTTAACTCATTTTTTATCAATAGTGAACTGGAAATTTCCCTTTTTGAACTGAAGAGAGATTTTGTTGGGATATTTAATTTTAAAAAAGAGATATGCTCTCATAATTACTTTTTCTATTTAATTAAATAATCTTTAATTAATTAGAGACACTTTTCTTGTTTAATTAAATAACTTTATTTAATTAGTTAGGAATGGCTTCTCATTTAATTAAATAAATTGCTTTAATTAATTAGAAGTAATCCATTTAATTAAATAATTTCGTTTAATTATTTTAGAATTCTTTTCGAAACTAGTCAACTCCAGTCAACCATGGTTAAATCTGGTCAACTTTTGGTCAAACTTGATCTTTGTGTATTTGAATATGGGGCATATGCACCGAGTTGTGGTGCCAAAAAGGTGACAAGGAAATTTTTTTTTCCTATTTTAAAAAGCGCGTCCGCGCTATAGTCCGCATGTGCTATGGCTTGGGCAACCCAAGCCATAGCACGTGCGCGCTATAGTGCGTACGCGCTATAGCACATATGCGCTTTAAAAAAAATAAAAAGTATATATTATGGGTTGCAAACCCATTTCATCAACATTTTCTTCTACTCCTACAGCGAGCAGCGCATACGCAAGTTGAAGACTCAACATTTGCGCCACTATTTTCTAAAATGCCTCCTCTTCAACGAAATCCAAGACCACAAGCACACCCACGACAACATCGTAAGTGATATAAACCTAACTTTGCATTGTTTGATATATTTTTCATATTATTTTCTAAGTTTTTTATATTCTTTTGTAGGGTTTTTACAAATTTCATTTAGATTTGTTTATTTATTTGAATTTCAATTGATTTTTTATCAGGAAATGTTCATAATCAACCAGAAAATCCACAAGAACATTAAAACTCTCAAGAACCCCAAAACTAAAACCCTTCTCAAGAAGAAGAACAAATTCCACAACCCGAACCAATTGCAAGACCTCCACCAGGCACACAAGAAAATATAAGAAATGAAATAGAGAGAGGCAAAACTCAATTAGAAGGAATCATTGCTCGGTTGAAAGAATCTGGACAAACCAATCCAATGAGAGCTCAATTGGCATCATCTCTTGAATCCATTAACACTCAGATAGCCTCAGTTAGTGGTCAGTTAGATATTTGGCGGGCTAAGAGGGATGGACAAAAAAGATTTTATGCAAATAAATTGTCATATGAAGATGTTAGAAAAAAGGAAATACCAAAAGGTAGTATATGTGCATTATTTAGAAAACCCAGTGAGCAAAATACTTTTAGAGAGGGTATTAAATGATTCCCCATCCATTGGTGCCTACATGATGCTATTAGAAATAATTTTTGGGATGGATGGTGGATGGTTTTTGATGCCCCTCCTTGCAACAATCATGAGGTCCCCATGTGTTTTTTGAAGAAATTATATTGTGAGTTTGTCCTTGAGGAGATCCCCAATTATTTTGATATGTTAGACTCCCAGGGTAGAGGTGGGGGGTTATCATTTGAGAGGCCCGGAGCACGTTGTGACCCTAATGTAGTTAGGGCACCCGTGGTCCATCCACAACGTGAGCATGTGATTATTCCTTCAGTTGTGAAGGAACGTGTAGAGGCCAACACTCTAGGGACCATTAATGCTTTGACACAGACCCTCATCCATTCCACGAGCCCATTAGTTGAGGGGTAGCCTTCTATACATCGTGGTCACATGTGCACTTCATGCAGATCCCTATGCACATTTAGCACTCATGTCGGAGATGGTGCAGATGATGGGCTTGTCACCGATCAATTCCTGAATGAGACATTTGGCATTGACACACAGGTAAATTACTAATTTGATCACATTTCATACATATAGTGAATGATTAATTAATTAACATTTATTGACATTGTTCAAAATTTAGGGTCAAAGTGTTCCTGGGCCTAGCAGTGATCCTCCAGGGCCATTTTTTGTCCCTTCGACGAGTCCTGAGGTATGTATCAATTTAATAATTTTAATTAATATATATATTTATTATGTAATCATATTAAGGATTGACCAAAAAAAATATGCATGTGCATCAGTTCTCCATAGGACCCTCAACCTTTACCACAGACGCAGAGCAGAGACATCATACGACCTTCACACAGGTACAATTGTTTCATGTTAATTTAATTCATTTGATTATATTTATTGCATGTTTCATGTTAGATATAACATGTATTGTATGACATGCAGCTCATGGTGTCGGACACACCTCCTCATCTGCGACAGTCTGTTGATAGTGGAGTGGCCGCAGCTATGGCTAGCTCACAGCCACTGACGGAGGTATGAAAGAATTTTCTTCGTTTTAGTTGTTGTTTATAATAGTTAATCTCAAAATTTCTAATGTTATTTATAAGTGATTATATTTATTGAATTTTTGTAGGGTCTTGTCATGCCTGATCATCCACGAGCATTTGAGGTGGACTTACAAAGTGACTATTTGTTGGTGGTAAGAAAATAATTGATTTTGTGAGCACATATATTTGATTTCAACATATAATAAATATTGATTCATATCTACTTTCTTTGTATCAGTTGGACCTGGAGAAGAGCCTCAACAAGAGGTCAAGTGAGCGTGTTAGGAGGGCCCCATCATCTCCACTGTCTCCCTCCACACGACGGCAAAGGACGTCGAGAGACTTGTTTCCTTCCCCTCATGGGAAGGAAAAGATGTAGTTGAGATATTTGATACATATATATAGAGACTTGTTTCCTTCCCCATGTATATATTTAGGCATCTGAGAGACATATTCGATACACATTTGATGTACATATGACATTCTATATTTGATGTATGACATATTTGATGTATGCCATTATTGGTTAATATATGATATGTTTGTTCATATACGACATTATTGGTTATCATAATATATTATGTGTTTGTTAATGTATATGACATTATTGGTTATCATTTTATATTATATGTTTGTTCATGTATGATGTTAAATTAGATATGTTTGTGTATGACATTAAATTAGATATGTGCATGTATGAAATTAAATTCAATTGCTAGAGAGTTTCCATTATGTCTACCAACTAGTAGATGTTCTTTTTTGCTTTATTACTATTTCTCAAAAACTGCAAAGAAGCTATTTCTGGTGAATAGTTGTAAACAATTATGATCATTGACTTCATGTACTCATGGCTTTGGCTGCAAACACTTGTAACTTTGGCTATAAGCATCCATGGCTTTGGCTATGTGCACTAGTGGCTTTGGCTATGAGCATTTATGGCTTTGGTTGTAAGCACAATATAGCCTTGGCTGTAGGTTGTCTTTCTTGCTGCATGTCAAAGTTACCTTCAAGAATATCATTAGTCTAAGATCATTACAATTAAAATACTATGACATAATACCTTAGAAATAATAGTCTTTAACCCATTACTTTAATTGTTAAAACATCATGTAGTATCTACTGTAGTCCTTCTACTCAAATATGTTTTCAAAAATACTTAGTATGGCAAATAAATGTCTATGGAAAGCTTGTCAAATAGGATATTGAAGAACTAAATGTGGATAGTCATTAGTACCCATCAATAAGAACACAGACATCTTTCTCAAGCAATCCATATGACATTAGCAAGTAATTTATAAATTTCCTTTGCAAATAACTAGAAGATGCTATGAATCTTAATACAGAGTTAATCACGAACTCATTATTCCATCCAAGAAGCATATATCACCCTAAGCCAATTAACTGACAGGATAAAAATTAATTCAATTTCAACAAAATTTTGAGTATAACAAGCATCTTAGGGATTCTTACAAGAATTAACACGATGTTCACAAGAGCATTACAAGTTCTTGTAATGCTATTTCACATATTGTAATCATATTCAGTTTTGAATGGCCATTTGTGTTACAAGCATAAATGTTCTTTAAGGTCTTTTAATTCTAGACATGAATTTTATTATGAAGCTTTTTTATGACAACCCACTCAATGCATATATTGCTGTTCCACATTATGCTAATTTGACTTTCATTGGTTGATTTGGGTCTAGACATGACGTTATTCACTACCTTTTTTATATATTATTTTTTTGTAGTGAGGTTCTGGCCTGAATGAATGTATTAATCATCGAAGTTGTGAACCTTGGTCGAGATCCTTACAAATATATTTTCAAATTGGACCTCAAATAGTTTTCTCAGTCAGCCCCTATACACAGATACTGAAATTGTAGTTAATTAAAAAATTAATACTGAATTAACATAAGTTTAATTGAGAAGTATTATGTACCTCAATAGGCTAGATTATTATTGACCGGGAAGCTTTATCTTAGAGCAGTTGGTTTCCTAAATCTTTAGCTCAATGACAGTCTTATGGAATGTGGAATTAGGTCTGCTAGCTAAGGAACGTTCTTTAAAAGGTAGAGGAAACTCAAGACTCACATGTTTCCAATCAATATAAATGTTTAAATCGCTTCTCTAATTTTTTTTATTTATGATCTTCTTAAAACTTAACTTTCTAAATGCATTGATGGGGAAATAAAGATCTTCTAGGAACTAAAGGCTAATCATGTTTAATACTTACAATTCTCTATTTTTATCTAATAATTTAAAAAAGATTGTACAAGTGTTTTCAAAGAGCAACACTTGTCACTAACATCATAAGAAGGAATATCCAAGGAGTCTTACCACTGATCCCCCACCACAAAATTCCACTACTAAAGAGATAGTAACAATGATCATCCCTAGTCTCTCCCTTATCATAAAATGATTACCATCAAAATTTGCATTTTCAATTGCATCATGTGCATTGAAGCGATAGTAACATTTTCACTCTCTTACCTAATGTCTCCCATTTCTGAAACTCCTGGGGAAGGGCAAGGCCATCTTCTCAGTAGTTCAAAATACAACGAGTTCCATTTTTTCACATATTGATAATCGTCGACTTAAAGTATAGTCAAAGTATTGACAGCCCATAGATATGCCCCGTCAAAGATCACAACCCTATGGTATTTAGTGACCCTTAGGGACATTTTGGTTCAGCATGCCTGAGAATGTTTGAGCATTGAAGGGGAAAAGAAGAGGTTGGGGATAGGGTTTATCCGGCCACCCAGAGCTAATGGAGCAGACAGTTTGATCCCACGATGAAAGATGAGAGAGATTTGGCAGTTGGCAACTTTGTACTGGCCAACACTACAAGTTTCAGCATCACCCGAGATGGAATTGTAGAATGAAAATGGAATGTGATCTCCAAAAAGAGAGAGAGGTTATTGTAGGCCTCTACAACACAGTCCTATAGGAATTGGAATCTCATCCATATCTTGCACGAGCTCCGAGATATGCCCCGTCAAAGATCGCAGCCTTGTGGCATTTAGTGACCCTTAGGGACATTCTGGTTCGGCGTGCCTGAGAACGTTTGAGCACTGAAGGGGACAAGACAAGGTTGGGGATAGGGTTTACCCGGCCACCCAGAGCTAATGGAGCAGACAGTTTGATCCCATGACGAAAGATGAGAGAGATTTGGCAATTGGCAACTTTGTACTGGCCAACACTACAAGTTTCAGCATCACCCAAGATGGCGTTGTAAAATGAAAATGGAATGTGATCTCCAAAAAGTGAGAGAGGTTATTGGAGGTCTCTGTAAAAAGGTCCTATAGGAACTAGAATCGCATCCATACCTCACACGAGCTTCGAGATATGCCCCATCAAAGATTGCAGCCCTATGGCATTTAGTGACCCTTAGGGACATTCTGGTTCAGTGTGCCTGAGAACATTCGAGCACTAAAGGGGATAGGGTTTACTTGGCCACCCGGAGCTAATGGAGTAGACAGTTTGATCCCATGATGAAAGATGAGAGAGATTTGGCAGTTGGCAACTTTGTACTGGCCAACACTACAAGTTTCAGCATCACCCGAGATGGCATTGTAAAATGAAAATGGAATGTGATCTCCAAAAAGTGAGAGAGTTTATTGTAGGTCTCTGCAACATAGTCTTGTAGGAATTGGAATCTCATCCATATCTTGCACGAGCTCCAAGATATGCCCCGTCAAAGATCGCAGCCCTGTGGCATTTAGTGACCCTTAGAGACATTCTGGTTCGGCGTGCCTGAGAACGTTTGAGCACTAAAGGGGATGAGACAAGGTTGGGGATAGGGTTTACCCAGCCACCCGAAGCTAATGGAGTAGACAGTTTGATCCCACGATGAAAGATGAGAGAGATTTGGTAGTTGGCAACTTTGTACTGGCCAACACTACAAGTTTCACCATCACCCGAGATGGCGTTGTAAAATAAAAATAGAATGTGATCTCCAAAAAGTGAGAGAGGTTATTGTAGGTCTCTGTAACATGGTCCTATAGGAACTAGAATTGCATCCATACCTCACACGAGCTCCGAGATATGCCCTGTCAAAGATCGCAGCCCTATGGCATTTAGTGACCCTTGGGGGCATTCAGGATTGGCGTGCCTGAGAATGTTCAAGCACTAAAGGGGATAGGATGAGGTTGTGGATAAGGTTTACTCGGCCACTCGAAGCTAATAGAGTAGACAGTTCGATCCCACGATGAAAGGTGAGAGAGATTTGGCAGTTGGCAACTTTGTACTGGCCCACACTGCAAGTTTCAGCATCACCCGAGATGGTGTTGTAAAACAAAAATGGAGTGTGATATCCAAAAAGTGAGAGAGGTTATTGTAGGTCTCTACAATATGGTCCTGTAGGAATTGGAATTACATCCATACCTCACATGAGCTCCAAGATATGCCCCATCAAAGATCGCAGCCCTATGGCATTTAGTGACCCTTGGGGACATTCTGGATTGACGTGTTTGAGAACGTTCAAGCACTGAAGGGGATAGGACGAGGTTGGGGATAGGGTTTACCTAACCATGCAAAGCTAACAGAGTAGACAGTTCAATCCCACGAGGAAAGGTGAGAGAGATTTGGCAGTTGGCAACTTTGTACTAGCCGACATTGCAAGTTTCAGCATCACCTGAGATGGCATTGTAAAATGAAAATGGAGTGTGATCTCCAAAAAGTGAGAGAGGTTATTGTAGGTCTCCAAAAAGAACTTTTAAAAATGCAAAAAAAGTGGGGGTTCCTTTGTATGGTTTGGGAGTTTGACCATTAAAACTAGAAATTGTCCTAGTAGTAAGTGCTGGTAACAGTTTTGAAATTTGATTGTTGAGTGTTGAGAAACCTCAAGTTTGAGATTTTTCTTGTTGGTTTGAGTCCATAATAACCATTTCCATCTGAAAATTTGAGTGTTGAAACCATTTAAGAAGTATTTTCATAGTTTTCCCTAAAATTTGAGTGCATAAAAAGGGGTATGTGATTGCTCCCAAGGTGGATTTAGTGTTTTCTCCAAACAAGAGTTGCATTTTATGTTTGAAGTCATCTAATATAACCAAAGTGAAGGTTTTTGAACCATTTTGGGGTTCTAGAGACGTTCCAAAGTAAGAGTTCTAGAAAGCCCTAGGGTAAAGGGGCTAGAAAGGAGGGTTTTGTAAAAACCATTTTAAAGTTGATCATGAGACCAAAAAAATAGAAGAATCCTTGAATTTGAGTCGTGTCTTAAGACTTTTTTGTGTCATGGGAGTTCCAAAATTCAAGGGATTGTGAGTTGCTTTGTAAATGGCCTCAAACTAGGCCTAGTTGGCAGACTGAAATAGCTAGTTTTGAGTGATATTTTACAAAACAAGTGTAGTTGGTTTTGGAGTATATTTTAGAGTGAGAAAAAGGGTATTTTAATCACCCAATAGTTTAGGAAGTTCTGTGGAAAATTTTGGAGAAAACAACAAATTAGTGACTAGCAAGGGCTAGTTGGAACAAGTTAGATGAGATGTTTTGAGATGATCCAAGGTGTTGAGGTCATGATATGATGCCAAGGATGAGTTTTGTTACTTGCATAGGGTGTTCCAACCAAGCTACAAATGCATAGGATAGGACCTTGTAAGGTACTTGCAAATTATGGTTCTAATGCCGACAAAATAGAACTCCCACCAAACTTGGAAATTTACCTTATCTTTAATGCCAAGGACTAAGTTCAATATAAAGGGCCTACATTCATAGAAGGACAAACAAAATCAAAGGTTGAAGAAGTCACTATCCCATTATAATCTCAGCCAAAAGCTGAAAAGGTTATGGATTCAAGAATCAAGAAGAAGACTTGTCATGGCACCTATATGGAGTATGTTATCAAATGGAAGGATCAACCAGAATCTAAAGTAACATGGATAGATGAGAGTGATTTTGGAAAGAATGGTATTCCTATGAAATTCCTTCAGATTTATCCACCATGAGTTCTTTGTCACATAGTCAATTGGTGTGCATAGATCCTAGGGAAGGGGATAGTTGGGAGATATCCTCTTGGGAATAGGGTCAAGAAGAAACCCTATAGGATCAGAAGAAGTCATTGGTTAGTTTGGGCATAGTGGCCTAAACTAGCAGGGTGAGTCTCCTTACATTACTGTTGGTTAGAGAATTCCAATTTTTATTTGTTCAAGGCTAAGAGACATATAAAAAACTACATTTTCAATTATGATCTCAAGGCCTGCATGGCAGTCCAAGTACATGGATGGATGATGAAATAATTATTCTTGAATTGGCTAGACCACTTTGTAAGAACAATTACATGTGGGGTGTTTCTCTCAAATAGGTGTCTTCTAGTATTTGATGATCATGGAATCCATATGACATGGAAAATAATTGATAAAGCAAAGAAGTTGGGCATAGATTGTGTGTCACTTGTAGTGTATACCATCTATAGGTGTCAATCATTGGATGTTAGTTTTTTCTCACTATTAAAATCTTACTTAAAACATATTTGGAATGTGTGGTTGGCTAGGAACCCTCAAATCAATATTGGTCGTGAGGAGTTAGGAATGTTATCTAGCAAAGCCTCCAATTTGGCACTTACACCCGATAATATAATGAGTCGTTTCCATAGGATAGGGATATGGTCTTTGAATAGGGAGGTTTTAGTGAATGATATAGGCCCAAGAAAGTGCTTCATTGTTGATGAGGATGGAAAATAGGGATCTAAACCACAACCCACAAGTAGTGGATCAGAAGAAACAACTACTGTAGATGATGC
Source organism: Cupressus sempervirens (assembly GCA_028749045.1). Classification (NCBI taxonomy): domain Eukaryota; kingdom Viridiplantae; phylum Streptophyta; class Pinopsida; order Cupressales; family Cupressaceae; genus Cupressus; species Cupressus sempervirens. Next base: position 120,940,415 of record CM053783.1, read on the forward strand.
AAATATTGATGAGTTGTAAAGCGAGGGGGAGGAAATCACTATTGAATCCTTCCTAAAAATCAATGGCTTATTAGATGAACCAATTAACACTTTGTTGAGGAGTTATGGACAAAATATGAAGGGACTAGGTACAATTGCACCTAAAAATACCCAACCAAAAAACCTGAACCAGCCAGTGGACTATTATAGGAGATAAAACCTTGAGCATACAACAAACATTGATATTAGATTAAGCTTGCTAATGCAAGATTCACGACTAGATTGGTTGTAGGAGGTTGTCACAAACCTTGGGTAACCAAATACTTGTGGGGATGAAAATGTTTCCCTTTTAATTCCATCCCCACCACATGTTGACCCCAAGGACGTCATCTAATGCTTTGCAAATGGTGGCAACCATGATAAAAGAAATAGTTAACAATTTTTTGATACCCAGGCCCAAAATGACTATGATGGAGATGTTGATTTTATAGGTTACATGCCACTAGACAGAAAACAACATAGTGGTTTACCCAGTAGATTCCTATAGCTACCAAAGAAAAGGATACAAAATTCTAAGGAACAAGAGAGACTAAGAAGTTATTTGAGGCTAATGCACTTTACATGAAGGAGAAGATCAGGGATAAGAAAGATGGGAGAGAGGAAAAGATTGCAAGAAATGAGATCTTAGATGCTATAGAGAGGGGAAAATGAGTTGCGGAGAAGGTTGCACTAAACGAATAGAAGAGGAAAGAAAGAGAGGATAATCTAAATGTTTGAAAGAGATATAGACCAAATATTGGAGGTGCACCTTCAACAACTATAGAAATTATATTTACAACACTAGTGGAAGGAGATGTAATTGCACTAGCCCTAGAATCAATTAGTATGCCCAACATACCTCTTCTCCCATAGCATAAATCACATTCTGATATGTTCAATGCTCTAATCCCTAGATTAGGAAATATTCTTACTTAATAAGTGTAACCCCAAGCATTGTCACCATAGTTAGAAACAAATGGTGAGAGTCCCAATCAACTAGTGAAAAAAATGACTAAGTTGATGGAGCTGAATCCTACATTACACACATCTCCTAGTAGTGGACAGGAGGATGTTGGGATTGGGAGCATAGCACCTATTCCCTTTCCCAGTTTTATGGACAATTGATGGGAACTCAAGTAGATGGGAGAAATTCCAATTTTTTTGAAGCGATAAAGTTTTGTGATGTATTTAGAATATCTAAGATAGACTTATTTTTTATGTGAACTAAACCATTCTTACATTACTATTTAAATGTATTTGTATTCTTATAATAGTTTGATTGTTGGTCATGGTGTAAAATATGTAAAGTTTAGAAATATAAATAGTTCATTATAGAGATATTATAGAATTAATTTATTTTAAATAATAGAAATAATCATAACAAATAGATAGAAATAAAAAATAATAATTTTATACAAAAAGTTTTAATTTATTTTGAATAATTAAATAATAGAAACATCGTAGAATTAATAATTCAGTATAATCATAACAAATAGACACTAAACAATCCCAAATTCAAACATACGAAGGTCCAACTAGAATAATGACTTTAAATAACCAAATACCAAAGCCAAACAAAGGAAATGGGACTTTTACCTTCAATGAATAAATTACATGAAGAAGGGTGGCTGGCTGTTTGGAAATCTACTTATTTTTCTTCTCTCCCTCCTGTCATCCAAGAGAACATGCAATGAAAGAAAAATATCGTCACAATAAGAAAATATGAAAAATATTGTTCTAGCTTAAAAAAAATTGGAGACATCAAAACATAAAATCTAGATTCTAAACAAATCAAAACATAAAATCTATGATTTAAACTAAATCTCATCACTTACGCATCATAACAATATGGTCCACCTTAGTCATGTGGACAGTCTTGGGGAAGAGGTTGCAACAATATATTTGGATCCAATTGATCACTCTTTCTCTCTCTCTCTCTCTATATATATTCAATCTAATGAGCCAATTGGATCTGCTCGACATTTTAATGTCTCAAGTATTGCCTCGTGGTCTGACTCGCGAACTCTCCAAAGATTCTTATTATGTGGTTTTCCACCATATTTTATCAAGTGGACATTTGATGCGACAACAAGATTTGAATAATGAATAATCTTCCTCTCTGTTTGCCAATCCTCGAATAACCACAAGTTAGGGTTCTTCATAGAATATCATCTAAGCCATGTGTCGGTTACAACCACCACATCGACATGGTACTCTAAACCTTCACCATCTATAACCGAGTGATCCAATTTTTGTTTGGCTTGAACACAATGACACAAATAATAATCTATCCCTTCTTCATTGTCTTTAGGTGCAATAACAGCAAAAACATGGCCTGCAGTGACAAATGTACAAAATGTGGTCATTAATTCAGAAAATACTTGCATAAAAGTTATAAAGTTACATATTGAAATTACAAAGATATATAAATATATATATATATTACCAGGTTGCACTAGATCAGACAAGTGATCAAAGTCAATAGACGATTCCATCTGTACCATTTCTAGTGCTTGTGGGGGACGATAGGTGTCAATTGGGTCCAAAACCCGTATATCCCATTTGTCCACCCATTCAGTCGACTCACAGTCATCCCAATTTTCCTCTACACATGATGGACAATAGCATGCCATTTTTTGTGTGTGGATACTCCATGAACCTGCATCAGAGCTTCTAAAAGAGTGCAACTCACTGGATCCTGTTAGTGTGCAACAATCCTGATATGGTGCAATGTTAGTATTATCTATCAACCAAAAAAATCTACGAACCGTAGACTCGCTTTCCTTACCTGGACCCATTATAGCGTTACACCACTGGATGATGGATTTTGCATCTGTTAATATTGCTCCATCTTTGTACTTTAGTTCTTCACGAGCTAAGGCTCTTTTGATGCATGCACCTGCACCATCATGCTCTCCCTTTCCATGACTAGCCTCTATGAAATTCCACATGTATTGAATTCTACACAACTTGTGCATCCTGCTCAACCAATAGAACATCTGTGCATTCTTGAATTGAGATGCACAATTATCTGACCAAATAATGTGCTAACGATATGTGATGCCCCTGTTAGCCAAATCTCCATAAAATAGTTGAAAACAACCATGTATGAACTCTGTAGAATGTGATCGATCATCGCTGATGTAAAAATGGTACTCCCTCAAAATCTTCCTGTCATCCTCTATACTTGTAGGTGAATGCATGAATGTTATGTGAACAAATATGGAAACCTGTTGAGAAGTATAATACTTTGCTTGCACCTCATTTTGTGGTTGTAGTCTGTAGTTCTTTGCGAAATCTACAATTGAAAAAATGGTATCCAGTGGAAACGTATCCTTGCACAACTTGAATTACAAATCCAGCCATCGAGCTCTATGGGTATGCCTTGCATACTCATAAATAATGTTTTCACGAAAAATCTTCATGAACTGATACACTAGAATATTTTCAATGAATAAATCACATCTTTTACCATGTTTCCCATCTTTTAGAGCATATGTCACTGTCTTAAATTTTCCATAATCTACTATTTCATTTCCAATTGCATGTGTACTATCCATATGTTGACAAGTTGACAAAAGTTGCAAAGAACCACAAAATAAGCACGTACCATCCAAGCATGATGTCTTGTAAAATTTTTGGCCGTCCCTTATTTCACATAAAATGTTGGATATGAATTCCCTTGAAGATCTTGGTGGCTCATTTATGTCACAATCCTGCAAAACAAACTGAGAATGCAAAATTACGCATATATGCCTAAAAACATCAAAATGGTTAGAAAATTCAATATGTATCCTACAACAAGAAGTTGTGTGTATGTGATTTATCTTCACATAAAAAGGTTTACCCATCTCAAAAAATCTTTGACTTATTCGAATTTGAGGATACATACCAATAAATTTTACAAAAAATTGTGTCTGAGTTGTGTCCAAAAAATGTTTCGCATGTGGTTCGCGATTTTGGCTACCAATCCTCCTTCTTACAACATCTCTTTGATTAGGGAAAACACGTGTGTTATTTTTTCAAAAATCTTCGATCAATGATTTCAAGGCTTCACTAATTTTTTTATCCTTTCGCGGTAGTCTACCGCTAAATATCCATAACTCATTTTTTGTTGGATCTTCCAATCTCTCATGCCTTAGCATGGCTCTTCTTATAATACCTCTACCAATTTTTAATGTTTTGCTTGTCTTTCTCATGAGTCGAGCTTTCTTCATTTGGCTACTTACTATTGTCGATGTAAGTACTCATCTTGCGATATTACTATCTTTGGTGCGTGATTTAGAACCCACTTTGTCATAAGCATTCATTAGATTCTTTACAATGTTTTTTTCATTTGAATCATCCATCGTTCTTAGCCCAAGAATCTTCATGATAGGCCTAAATTTTAAATTCCTCATCATTTCAACAAATAATTGGCATTGACCTGTAATATTTAATTCATCAAAAAATAATCTCCACATACGATTAACTTTTCTTTGACAAGTATGATTTCTAATCTTGTCAGGCATTGATTTCAAAATGTTACTATCAATATCAATCAAATATTTTGGTCTTCTAAAATGAATTCTAGAAGGTGTTATAATCTCTTCAATTCTCTCAACATTTTGAACATCAACATAAGGTTGAGTGTATTGCGTACCTTGAACCAAAGATGATGTACCTTGACAATAAGATGCAAAAGATGGAATATCACCTACTTGATGTGTTGATGTTGTGCCTTCAACATGACATGATGGACTGTGTATATTGTTGGATCTACAAATTGGTGTCTCTTCAACACGAGAGGATGATATGACTTCAACATTGGAAGATGGTGTAGCGGACGATATGACTCCAACATTAGAAGATGGTGTAGCTTCACAATTCAATTGTCTTCTTGAGCATAACAGTCTCATTCGTTCTCTTTGTCTTTCCAATTCTTCCTCTTTGTTTCTTGGTACTGGTGGTTCTTGATCCTCTTCGAAAGTCAATTCTTCATTATTGCTTTGCAATTTTATTTGCTCACGTAGTAATTTCATTTTATCTCTTTTAATTGTCAAATCTCTCTCCCTATCTTCATTTGTTTCATTTTTTGGTTTCTTCCTTGGCATGATGATGATTTCTACATGTCAAATTATTCAAACATTTAAATTACTTAAAATATGTAAATTACAAATTATTCAAATACATATAAAATTTATAATTATTTGAATGAATACACAATATATATATAAAACAACTTGTCAAATTTCTAACCATTTCGAAATAACATTTCATTGAAACATACAAATTTCAATGAATTCACTATATATTAAACAACATGTCAAATTATAATCAAATTTGTATCTATATATCAACAAACAATATTTAAAATAGATTGCACTAACCTTTTCTATACAAGGAATATTCAAAAAGTCTTCAAATTGTGTATTCAATGATTGAATTTGGTGTTTGCTAGCTTCCAAAAGTGTTTGCCATCTTGAAATAGTGTTTGTTAGCTTGAAATAGTGTTTGCCACCTTGAAAGAGTGTTTTCTGTGTTGAAACCCACGATTTTTGTCAGGATAACAGAGTGCAGAACAGAAAAAAAGCAAAGAATGAATGAAATGGGCCCCAAAGTTTCTTTTTAACCATTTTTAGGTGATTTCACATAGTGCGTACGTGCTATAGCGCGTACGCACTATATGAGAACACATCACACTCCACCCTCCCTACTCTCTCTCTCTCTCCGTACTCTCTCTCTCTTCCTACTCTCTCTCCCCTCTCCCATCCCCTACACACACTCTCTCTCTCCTCTCCCATCCTTTACTCTCTCTCCCTCTCCCTCTCCCACCGCCTACTCTCTCTATCTCTCTCACCCTCTCTCCTCTCCCATCCCCTACTCTTTAGATCTCTCACACACACTCCCATCCTCCCTCTCCCATTTCTTACTCTCTCTCTCTCTCTACCACCTCCTACTCTCTCTCACACTCTCTCCCATCCCCTACTCTCTCTTACACACACTCCCATCCGCCCCTCTCTCCCATCCGCTACTCTCTCTCTCTCTTGGGATACTCTCTCTCTCCCCTCTCCCATCCCTTACTCTCTAGATCACTCACACGCACTCCCATCCCTCTCTCCCACTCCCTCTCCCACCACCTACTATCTCTCTCTCTCTCAAGTTCTCTCTCTCCCTCTCTCTCCCATCCCCTATTCTTACTCTCTCTCTCTCTCCAATCCCCAACTCTCTCTCACACTCTCTCCCATCCCCTACTCTCTCTGACACTCTCTCTCATCCTTTCACTCTATCTCTCTCATCTCGTACTCTCTCTCTCTCTCTCTCTCTTTGCCACCTCCTACTCTCTCTCACACTCTTTCTCATCCTTTCACTCTGTCTCTCCCATCTCGTACTCTCTCTTTGCCACCCCCTACTCTCTCTCACACTCTCACACTCTCTCCTATCCCCTACTCTCTCTCTTTCACACACACACACACCCACACACAAACACACACACTCCCATCCCCCCTCTCTCTTATCTCCCATCCTCTACTCTCTAGATTTGTCACATGCACTCCCATCCCTCTCTCTCCTCCTCTCCCACTCCCTCTCCCAGGTCACCTACTATTTCTCTCTCTCAAGTTCTCTCTCTCCCTCTCTACTCTCTCTCTCCCATCCCCTACTCTTACTCTCTCTCTCTCCCATTACCAACTCTCTCTCACACTCTCTCCCATCCCCTACTCTCTCTCACACTCTCTCTCATCCTTTGACTCTATCTCTCCTATCCCATACTCTCTCTCTCTACCGCCCCCTACTCTCTCTCTCACTCTCTCCCATCCTTTCACTCTGTCTCTCCCATCCTTTCACTCTGTCTCTCCCATCCCAGTACTCTCTCTCTACCACCCTCTACTCTCTCTCACACTCTCTCCCATCCCCTACTCTCTCTCTTTCACAGACACACACACTCTTATCCCCCCACTCTCTTCTCTCCCATCCCCTACTCTCTACATCTGTCACGCACACTCCCATCCCCCCTATCTCTCTCCCTCTCCCTCTCCTACCGCCTACTAGATCTCTCTCTCTCAAGTTCTCTCTCTCCCTCTCTACTCTCTCTTTCTCTCCCATCCCATCCCTTACTCTCTCTCTCTCTCTCTCTCTCTCTCCCATCCCCTACTCTCTCTCACACTCCCATCCCCTAATCTCACTCTCTCTCTCTCCCATCCTGTACAAGCTCTCTCTGCCACCACCTACTCTCTCTCACACTCTCACACTCTTTCCCATCCCCTACTCTATCTCTCTTACACACATTCCCATTCCCCCTCTCTCTCTCTCCCTCTCCCACTCCCTCTCCCACTGCCTACTTTCTCTCCCCCATCCCGTACTCTCTCTCTCCCCTCTCCCATCCCCTACTCTCTCTCTTTCATAGACACACACTCCCATCCCCCCCTCTCTCTCTCCTCTCCCATCCCCTACTCTCTAGATTTGTCACACACACTCCAATCCCCCCTCTCTCTCCCTCTCCCACTCCCTCTTGCACCACCTACTATCTCTCTCTCTCTCAAGTACTCTCTTTCCCTCTTTACTTTCTCTCTCCCATCTCCTACTCTCACTCTCTCTCTTCCATCCCCTACTCTCTCTCACACTCTCTCCCATCCCCTACTCTCTTTCTCTCTCTCTCTCACCCCCATCCTGTACAAGCTCTCTCTACCACCCCTACTCTCTCTCAAACTCTCACACTCTCTCCCATCCCCTACTCTATCTCTCTTGTACACATTCCCATTCCCCCCCTCTCTCTCTCTCTCTCACTCCCTCTCCCATTGCCTACTCTCTCCCATCCCCAACTCTATCTCTCTTACACACTTCCATTTCCCCTCTCTCTCTCCCTCCCACTCCCTCTCCCATCGCCTACTATCTCTCTCTCTCTCTCTCCCTCTCTCTCCCATCCCCTACTCTCACTCTCTCTCTTTTCCACCCCTACTCTCTCTCACACTCTCACACTCTCTCCCATCCCCTACTTTCTCTCTTACACACACTTCCATCCCCCCTCTCTCTCCCTCTCTCACTCCCTCTGCCATTGCCTAATCTCTTTCTCTTCCATCCACCCTCTCTCTCCCTCTCCCACTCCCTCTGCCATTGCCTACTCTCTTTCTATCCCATTTCCTACTCTCTCTATCTCTCTCTCCCCTATCTCATTCCCTACTCTCTCTCTTTCACACACACCCATCCCCCTTCTCTCCTCTCCCATCCTCTACTTTTTCTCTCACTCGCTCTCCCTCTCCCACTGCCTACTCTCACTCTCTCTCTCTCTCTCTCTCTCACTCACTCTCTCCCTCTCTACTCTCTCTCTCTGCTACCCCCTACCCTCTCTCACATTTTCACACTCTCTCTCTTCCTCTCTTACACACATTTCCATCCCCCCTCTCTCTCTTCCTCTCCCACTCCCTCTCCCATTGCCTACTCTCTCTTCCATCCCCTACTCTCTCTTCCATCCCCTACTCTCTCTCAAGCTACTCTATCTTCCCCCTCTCCCATTCCCTACTCTCTCTCTTTAACAAACATGCACTCCCATCCTCCTCTCTCTCGCTCTTCCTCTCCCACTCCGTCTCCCACCACCTACTCTCTCTCTCTCCCCCATCCCCTACTCTCAATCTCTCTCTCCCAACTTGTACTCTCTCTCACACTTCCTCTCTCTCCCATCCCCTACTTTCAATCTCTCTCCCCCATCCTGTACTCTCTCTTTGCCACCTCTACTCTCTCTCTCACACTTCCTCTCTCTTGCATCTTGTACTCTCTTTGCCACCCCTACTCTCTCACATTTCCTCTATCTCCCATCCTATACTCTCTCTGCCACTCCTACTCTTTCTCACTTCCTCTCTCCCCTCTCCCATCCCCTACTTTCTCTCTATCTCTCTCACACACACAAATAGCCATTCCCTCGCCCCACCCCCCTTAGCTCTCTCTTGGTTTTGGTTTGCAATTTAGGTCTCAATAGTGCATGCACACTATAGCGCGTGCGCACTACCTAGAATTCACTAGCGTTTTAATAGCGCGTGCACGCTATAGGGCGCACGCACTATTCAAAGCTTTGCATTAAAACCAAGCCTAAGGCTTGGTTTTTCCTTGGAGATCCCACCCAAAGGTTTGGAGTTTATAAACAGGTCTGAGACGTGTTTTCCAGCAAACATACAAAAAATGATTGATTTTTCTTGTGTGCTCCCCTTCAAGATTCCTCGTGGTTGGGTATCGATAAGATTAGGTTACATAACATTATAGATATTTAACTTAATAAAATGAGATATGCTCTCATAATTACTTTTTCTATTTTATTAAATAATCTTTAATTAATTAGAGACACTTTTCTTGTTTAATTAAATAACTTCATTTAATTAGTTAGCAATGGCTTCTCATTTAATTAAATAACTTTGTTTCATTAATTAGAAGTAAGTACTCCATTTAATTAAATAATTTCGTTTAATTATTTCAAAACTCTTTTTGAAACTAGTCAACTCAAGTCAACCGTGGTTAAATCTGGTCAACTTTTGGTCAAACTTGATCTTTGCATATCTGAATATGAGAAAATGTGAATATGAATTCCAGCAACAATTTGATGCAAATTCTCATTCAACCTTTCAAAATGAAGAGATGAGCGTCTCTTAAATAGACTTTCCTTAAATTCATCAATGGTTGAGATCGATTTCAATCAACGGTCAGGATTAAAGGTGAAGTTCAGTCATAAAGAGAGATTTCTAAACTAAAAGGAGTTAACAGATTTAATTTGAGTAAAATAAGAAGTTAACTAATTCAATTTGAGTAGGAAAAAGAGTTAATTGATTTAACTCATTTTTGATCAATAGTGAACTGGAAATTTCCCTTTTTGAATTGAAGAGAGATTATTTTGAGATATTTAACTTAACAAAAAGAGATATACTCTCATAATTACTTTTTCTATTTAATTAAATAATATTTAATTAATTAGAGACACTTTTCTTATTTAATTAAATAACTTCATTTAATTAGTTAGGAATGGCTTCTCATTTAATTAAATAACTTTGTTTAATTACTTAGAAGTAAATACTCCATTTAATTAAATAATTTCGTTTAATTATTTCAAAATTCTTTTCAAAACTAGTCAACTCAAGTAAACTGTGATTAAATCTGGTCAACATTTTGTCAAACTTGATCTTTGTGTATGTCAATATGAGCAAATGTGAGTATGAATTCCAACAACAATTTGATGCAAATTCTCATTCAACCTTTCAAAATGAAGAGATGAGAGTCTCTTAAATAGACTTTCTTGGAATTCATCAACGGTTGAAATCGATTTCAATCAACGGTCAGGATTAAAGGTGAAGTTCAGTCATAAAGGGAGATTTCCAAATTAAAGGGAGTTAACAGATTTAATTTGAGTAAAATAAGGAGTTAACTGATTCAATTTGAGTAGAAAAAGGAGTTAACTGATTTAACTCATTTTTGACCAATAGTGAATTGAAAATTTCCCTTTTTGAACTGAAGAGAGATTTTGTTGAGATATTTAAATTAATAAAATGAGATATGCTCTCATAATTACTTTTTTGATTTAATTAAATAATCTTTAATAAATTACAGACACTTTTTTTATTTAATTAAATAACTTCATTTAATTAGTTAGTAATGGCTTCTCATGGAATTAAATAAATTTGTTTAATTAATTAGAAGTAAGTACACCATTTAATTAAATAATTTCGTTTAATTATTTCAAAATTCTTTTCGAAACTAGTCAACTCAAGTCAACTGTGGTTAAATCTGGTCAACTTTTAGTCAAACATGATCTTTGCGTATGTGAATATGAGCAAATGTGAGTATGAATTCCAACAACAATTCGATTTAAATTCTCATTCAACCTTTCAAAATGAAGAGATGAGGGTCTCTTAAATAGACTTGCCTAGAATTCATCAACGGTTGAGATTGATTTCAATCAACGGTCAGGATTAAAGGTGAAGTTCAGTCATAAAGGGAGATTTCTGAATTAAAGGGAGTTAACAGATTTAATTTGAGTAAAATAAGGAGTTAACTGATTCAATTTGAGTATGAAAAGGAGTTAACTGATTTAACTCATTTTTGATCAATAGTGAACTGAAAATATCCCTTTTTGAACTGAAGAGAGATTTTGTAAAGATATTTAATTTAATAAAATGAGATATGCTCTCATAATTACTTTTTCTATTTAATTAAATAATCTTTAATTAACTAGAGACACTTTTCCTATTTAATTAAATAACTTCATTTACTTAGTTACTAATGACTTCTCATTTAATCAAATAACTTTGTTTAATTAATTAGAAGTAAGTACTCCATTTAATTAAATAATTTTGTTTAATTACTTTAAAATTCTTTTCGTTACTATTCAACTCAAGTCAACCGTGGTTAAATCTGGTCAACTTTTAGTCAAACTGGATCTTTGAATATATGAATATAAGAAAATTTGAGTATGAATTCCAGCAACAATTCGATGCAAATTCTCATTCAACCTTTCAAAATGAAGAGATGAGGGTCTCTTAAATAGACTTTCCTAGAATTTATCAACGGTTGAGATCGATTTCAATCAACGGTCAGGATTAAAGGTGAAGTTCAGTCATAAAGGGAGATTTCCAAATTAAAGGGAGTTAATAGATTTAATTTGAGTAAAATAAGAAGTTAACTGATTCAATTTGAGTAGAAAATGGAGTTAACTAGTTTAACTCATTTTTTATCAATAGTGAACTGGAAATTTCCCTTTTTGAACTGAAGAGAGATTTTGTTGAGATATTTAATTTAATAAAATGAGATATGCTCTCATAATTACTTTTTCTATTTAATTAAATAATCTTTAACTAATTAGAGACACTTTTCTTATTTAATTAAATAACTTCATTTCATTAGTTAGTAATGGCTTTTCATTTAATTAAATAACTTTATTTAATTAATTAAAAGTAACTACTGCATTTAATTAAATAATTTTGTTTAATTATTTCAAAATTCTTTTCGAAACTAGTCAACTCAAATCAACCGTGGTTAAATCTGGTCAATTTTTGGTCAAACGTAATCTTTGCGTATGTGAATATGAGCAAATGTGAGTATGAATTCCAGCAACAATTCAATACAAATTATCATTCAACCTTTCAAAATGAAGAGATGAGGGTCTCTTAAATAGACTTTCCTAGAATTCATCAATGGTTGAGATCAATTTCAATCAACGGTCAGGATTAAAGGTGAAGTTCAGTCATAAAGGAAGATTTCCAAATTAAAGGGAGTTAACAGATTTAATTTGAGTAAAATAGGGAGTTAACTGATTCAATTTGAGTAGAAAAAGGAGTTAACTGATTTAACTCATTTTTGATCAATAGTGAACTGGAAATTTCAATTTTTGAACTGAAGAGAGATTTTGTTGAGATATTTAATTTAATAAAATGAGATATGCTCTCATAATTACTTTTTCTATTTAATTAAATAATCTTTAATTTATTAGAGACACTTTTCTTATTTAATTAAATAAATTCATTTAATTAGTTAGGAATGGCTTCTCTTTTAATTAAATAACTTTGTTTAATTAATTAGAAGTAAGTACTCCATTTAATTAAATAATTTCGTTTAATTATTTTAAATTTTTTTTTGAAACTAGTCAACTCAAGTCAACCATGGTTAAATGTGGTCAACTTTTCGTCAAACTTGATATTTGCGTATGTGAATATGAGCAAATGTGAGTATGAATTCTAGCAACAATTCGATGCAAATTCTGATTCAACCTTTCAAAATGAAGAGATGAAGTTCTCTTAAATAGACTTTCTTAGAATTCATTTACGGTTGAGATCGATTTCAATCAACTGTCAGGATTAAAGGAGAAGTTCAGTCATAAAAGGAGATTTCTAAATTAAAGGGACTTAACATATTTAATTTGAGTAAAATAAGGAGTTAACTGATTCAATTTGAGTATAAAAAGGAGTTAATTGATTTAACTCATTTTTGATCAATAGTGAACTAGAAATTTGCCTTTTTGAACTGAAGAGAGATTTTTTTGGGATATTTAATTTAATAAAATGAGATATGCTCTCATAATTACTTTTTCTATTTAATTAAATAATCTTTAATTAATTAAAGACACTTTTCTTATTTAAATAAATAACTTCATTTAATTACTTAGAAATGGATTCTCATTCAATTAAATAACTTTGTTTAATTAATTAGAAGTAAGTTCTCCATTTAATTAAATAATTTCGTTTAATTATTTCAAAATTATTTTTGAAACTAGTCCACTCAAGTCAACCGTGGTTAAATCTGGTCAACTTTTGGGAAAACTTGATCTTTGCTTATGTGAATATGAGCAAATGTGAGTATAAATTTCAGTAACAATTCGATGCAAATTCTCATTCAACCTTTCAAAATGAAGAGATGAGGGTCTCTTAAATAGACTTTCTTGGAATTCATCAACGGTTGAGATCAATTTGAATCAACGGTCAGGATTAAAGGTGAAGTTCAGTCATAAAGGAATATTTTCAAATTAAAGGGAGTTAACATATTTAATTTGAGTAAAATGAGGAGTTAACTGATTCGATTTGAGTAGAAAACAGAGTTAACTAGTTTAACTCATTTTTGATCAATAGTGAACAGTAAATTTCCCTTTTTGAACTAAAGAGAGATTTTGTCAAGATATTTAATTTAATAAAATGAGATATGCTCTCATAATTACTTTTTCTATTTAATCAAATAATCTTTAATTAATTAGAGACACTTTTCTTATTTAATTAAATAACTTTGTTTAATTAATTAGAAGTAAGTACTCCATTTAATTAAATAATTTCTTTTAATTATTTCAAAATTCTTTTCGAAACCATTGAACTCAAGTCAACCGTCGTTAAATCTAGTCAACTTTTGGTCAAACTTGATCTTTGCGTAGCTGAATATGAGAAAATGTGAGTATGAATTCCAGCAACAATTCGATGCATATTCTCATTCAACCTTTCAAAATGAAGAGATGAGGGTCTCTTAAATAGACTTTCCTAGAATTCATCAAAGGTTGAGATCGATTTCAATCAACGCTCAGGATTAAAGGTGAAGTTCAGTCCTAAAGGGAGATTTCCAAATTAAAGGGAGTTAACAGATTTAATTTGAGTAAAATAAGGAGTTAACTGATTCAATTTGAGTAGAAAAAAGAGTTAACTGATTTAACTCATTTTTGATCAATAGTGAACTAGAAATCTTCCTTTTTGAACTGAAGAGAGATTTTGTTTAGATATTTAATTTAATAAAATGAGATATGCTCTGATAATTACTTTTTCTATTTAATTAAATAATCTTTAATTAATTAGAGACACTTTTCTTATTTAATTAAATAACTTCATTTAATTAGTTAGGAATGGCTTGTAATTTAATTAAATAACTTTGTTTAATTAATTAGAAGTAAGTACTACATTTAATTAAATAATTTCAGTTAATTATTTAAATTTTTTTTTTGAAACTAGTCAACTCAAGTCAACCGTGGTTAAATGTGGTCAACTTTTGGTCAAACTTGATCTTTGCGTATGTGAATATGAGCAAATGTGAGTATCAATCCCAGCGACAATTCGATGCAAATTCTGATTCAACCTTTCAAAATGAAGAGATGAGGTTCTCTTAAATAGACTTTCCTAGAATTCATCAACGGTTGAAATCGATTTCAATCAATGGTCAGGATTAAAGGTGAAGTTCAGTCATCAAGGGAGGTTTCCAAATTAAAGGGAGTTAACAGATTTAATTTGAGTAAAACAAGGAGTTAACTGATTCAATTTGAGTAGAAAAAGGAGTTAACTGATTTAACTCCTTTTTGATCAATAGTGAACTGAAAATTTGCCTTTTTGAGAGAAGAGAGATTTTGTTGAGATATTTAATTTAATAAAATGAGATATGCTCTCATAATTACTTTTTCTATTTAATTAAATAATCTTTAATTAATTAGAGATGTTTTTCTTATTTAATTAAATATTTTCATTTATTTAATTAGGAATGGCTTCTCATTTAATTAAATAACTTTGTTTAATTAATTAGAAGTAAGTACTCCATTCAATTAAATAATTTCGTTTAATTATTACAAAATTCTTTTCAAAGCTAGTCAACTCAATTGAACCGTTGTTAAATCTGGTCAACTTTTGGTCAAACTTGATCTTTGCGTTTGTAAATATGAGAAAATGTGAGTATGAATTCTATCAACAATTCGATGCAAATTCTCATTCAACCTTTCAAAATTAAGAGATGAGGGTCTCTTAAATATACTTTCCTAGAATTCATCAACGATTGAGATCAATTTCAATCAACGGTCAGGATTAAAGGTGAAGTTCAGTCATAAAGGAAGATTTCCAAATTAAAGGGAGTTAACAGATTTAAGTTGTGTAAAATAAGGAGTTAACTGATTCAATTTGAGTAGAAAAAGGAGTTAACTCATTTAACTCATTTTTGATCAATAGTGAACTAGAAATTTCCCTTTTTGAACTGAAGAGAGATTTTTTGGAGATATTTTATTTAATAAAATGAGATATGCTCTCATAATTACTTTTTCTATTTAATTAAATAATCTTTAATTAATTAGAGAAAGTTTTCTTATTTAATTAAATAACTTCATTTAATTAGTTAGGAATGGCTTCTCATTTAATTAAATAACTTTGTTTAATTAATTAGAGGTAAGTACTCCATTTAATTAAATAATTTCATTTAATTATTTCAAAATTGTTTTCGAAACTAGTCAACTCAAGTCAACCGTGGTTAAATCTGGTCAACTTTTGGTCAAATTTGATCTTTGCATATGTGGATATGAGCAAATGTGACTATGAATTCCAGCAACAATTCGATGCAAATTCTCATTCAACCTTTCAAACTGAAGAGATGAGGGTCTCTTAAATAGACTTTCCTAGAATTCATCAATGGTCGAGATCGATTTCAATCAACGGTCAGGATTAAAGGTGTGAAGAACCTCCTTGTAGCAATATCGTGAGAATGCTCGAAATAACAGAATACAAAGTGATAGCAGAACTCAGAATGAATCTACTGATCGCAGGCCACTTCGAGGGGGTAACCTCCTTTGAGCAAGCTCAATACAATAAATTCGTCCGTGCCCATCAAGGGCCTCAACCTATTCTTATATATTGGGTACGATCTAGAAAAGTAATACTACCTATGCATGTGGGATAATAAAATATACTCACGGGATGACTTACAAAGCATATGCGTCCAACAACACTACTCTAACAAAATAAACAGAAGGAACACACAGGTTCCTAACATCCCCTCTCCCTTAGAAAAAAGCTTTGTCCTCAAAGCTTAAGGTGTGAAAATTGTTGTTGAATCTGAAGAAGGGGTTCCCAGGTAGCATCCTCTGGTTGCATGCCATGCCATTGAATCAAGACCTCAAAGATGGAGCGAGAGCGAAGCTGGCGAGTGCACTGGTCAATGATTGCCACCAGCTCCAGGATAATGGATCCTTCCGTATCCATTTCAGGGAGAGTAGTTTGTGCTCTGACAGTGGTACCCAGAACTTTCTTTAGACAAGAAACATGAAAGACTGGATGAATGCGGGAAGAAGGAGGAAGTTCCAATTTATAAGCAACTGAACCAATCTTCTGCAGAACCTTATAAGGCCCATAAAATTTTGGGGCCAGCTTATGACGCCCTTTCAGCTTTAGGGAGGATTGTTTGTAGGGCTGTAGACAAAGAAAAACCATATCCCCAACTTGAAATGAGCGCTCAGAACGGTGTTGATCTGCTTGTTGTTTCATCCGATTACGGGCCATGTGAAGATTATCCTGTAAGGTACGAAGAATCTGATCCCTGCTGCGGAGAACTATGTCAACTGCCTGGACTGGTGAGCTGTTGGGAGTGTAGGGAAGGAGCACTGGAGGTGCCTGACCATAGACTGCTTCATATGGAGTCATTTTAGAGGCAGTGTGGTAAGAGGTATTGTACCACCATTCAGCTAAAGGGAGCCACTTGGCCCACTGATGTTGCTGTTCGAAAGTGAAGCAACGAAGATAAGTTTCCAAGCATTTATTGACAATTTCAGTTTGACCATCAGTTTGTGGGTGATAGCCCGAGCTCATCTTCAGTTTGGTGCCAGTTTTCTGAAACAGTTCAGTCCAAAAATGACTGGTAAAAGTTGCATCACGATCAGAGACAATGGAAGAAGGGAGTCCATGAAGACGAAATATCTGGTCCATGAAGATTTGTGCAACAGAGGAGGCAGTATAGGGGTGGCTGAGGGCACAAAAATGACTATATTTCGAGAGACGATCAACCACAACCAAGGTCACTGTCTTGCCACTGGATTTAGGAAGCCCTTCAATGAAATCCATAGAAATATCAGTCCAAATCCGTGTAGGGATGGGCAATGGTTCGAGCAAGCCAGGAAGGAGGGTCGTTTCACCCTTGTGGCGTTGGCAAGTATCACATTCAGCCACCATTTGTTGAATCGTCTGTTTCATCCCTTTCCAAAAGAAGTTTCTCCTTGCTCACTCATAAGTTTTGAGGAAGCCTGAGTGCCCTGCTGAAGGAGAAGCATGGAGTTCATAAAAAATAACCTGATGTAGAGCTGGGTTCTGAGGAAGCACTAGCCGACCCTTGTATCGAAGAGAAGCACCATCCCAAGAGTAATGTGGTATAGCAGAAGGATTATTGGCTAGCTGGTGAATGATTTGAGATAAAGAAGAGTCACTGTCATAGCCCTGCTGAACAGACGCTAACCAATTGGGAATGGGCATAGAAATAGCGGAAAGGGAAGCTTGATTATCAAATGTGCGAGAAAGAGCATCTGCCACAATATTCTCCTTACCCTTCTTGTAGGTGATCTCATAATCATACCCCATGAGTTTGCTGACCCATTTCTGTTGTGTAGGAGAGGATACCCGTTGTTCCAGGAAGTATTTCAGACTTTGGTGATCGGTTCTGATGCAAAAATGACTCCCTAAGAGGTATGGCCGCCACTTCTGTACAGCATGCAAAATAGCCATCATTTCCTTTTCATAAGTAGAGAGGGCTAGATTCTTACCAGAGAGGGCTTTGCTAGTGAACGCAATAGGATGGTCATCTTGCAGGAGAACAGCACCCAATCCATTGCCGCAAGCATCACTTTCAATAGTGAAGGGTTTGGAAAAATCTGGCATCGCGAGAACAGGTGTACTGCACATAGCCTGTTTCAGTTGTTCAAATGCAGTCTCAGCAACAGGGGTCCAGGAGAAGGCATCCTTTTTTAACAGAGCTGTCAATGGTGCTGCAATTTTCCTGTAATCTTTGACAAACTTGCGGTAGTAGCCAGTCAACCCCAAAAAACCCCGAAGGCTCTTGAGAGTTTTAGGATGCGGCCAAGTTTTCATGGCATCTATTTTTGTAGGATCCACCCGCACTCCATGGTGTGCAACAATATGCCCGAGATACTCCACTTCCTCCTGGCCAAACACACATTTAGATAGTTTTGCACAGAGTTGATGATCAGAGAGAAGTTGCAAGACAAGCTCCAGATGATGGAGATGCTCAGCCCAAGTTTTGCTATATATGAGGATATCATCAAAGAAGACCAGAATGAATTTTCGGAGGTATGGTCGAAATATGTTATTCATCACTACCTGAAATGTTGAAGGAGCATTCGTGAGGCCAAAGGGCATGACTAAAAATTCATAGTGACCATCATGTGTGCGGAAGGCAGTTTTAGGTATATCCTCCTCATTAACCCGAATTTGATGATACCCAGAACGAAGATCTAACTTGGAGAAAAAATGAGCCCCATGAAGTTCATCAAGAAGTTCATCAACAACTGGAATGGGAAACTTGTCCTTTATAGTGAGATGATTAAGTGCTCGGAAATCAATGCAGAGTCGCCATGACCCATCTTTTTTGCGAACAAGCAGAACTGGAGAAGAAAAGGAACTGGTACTAGGGCGAATAATACCTTGCTTCAGTAAGTCACGGACAAGTATCTCGATTTCGGTCTTCTGATGAAATGGGTAGCGGTAGGGCCTGATGTTTGGCGGAACACTGCCAGGAAGGAGCTGAATACGGTGGTCCTCTGGACGAGAAGGAGGTAATCCCACAGGTTCAGCAAATATACCAGAATACTTGTCCAAAATGTGTTGGAGATCGACAGGAGTGCTAGAGACTGCTGATGGCTGCATCTGAATGGAATGGAGCTGAGCGATGACACCATGTGAATTCTTCTTAAGAAGTTTTTCCATACGGTGTGAACTGATGATGCTGAGAGACCCTGGTTGTAAGCCTTTCAAAGTGTGTTGGTGCCCCTCGGCTAAAAACTGCATCCAAAGTTCAGCAAAATCCCAGAGAATGGGGCCAAGAGTGCGTAACCATTGGGCACCCAAAACCACATCACAGCCACCTAAGGGTAAGGCAAACATGTCAGAGCGCATGTTATAATCTCCAATAGAGAGACGCACATTGTGACATTTCCTTTTACAAGGTAAAGTGCCCCCATTGGCAATCATGACTTCAAAGCTAGAGCAGGGATGGATAAAGCAATCAGCCTGTTTGGCTATTCGTGGATTAATGAAGTTATGAGTGCTACCAGAATCAATGAGTATAGTAAGAGGGATCTTCTTGAAGAAACCCTGGACCCGCATGGTTTGTGGAGTAGTGACTCCTGCCAAAGCATGGACAGATATCTCTGGTGGAGCTTCTGGTGAAGGAGGTTCAGGCTGGTGAGGCTCAACCTCATCATCCACTGTTTCCTGAGCATCTACATATTCTTCCAGTTCCGGTGGAGAATCCACATCCAAGAGATAGAGCTTTTGCTGAACACATCTATGGCCCCGAAACCATTTCTCATCACAATTATAGCAAAGCCCTTTGTCTCGCCTGACTCGCATCTCTGTTTCAGACAAGTGCTTGATCGGAGTAGTTCTGGGAGCTGGTATGACTGGAGGGTTGTGAGAACCTGTATTTCTGAATGGAACAAAATTAGATCTGGAGCGTTGTAGAGCACTAATCTTGTCTTCCGCTAACTTAGCCAACCCAAGGGCTTCCATCATTGTAGTAGGTCGAAACATTTTGACTTCTGAGCGAAGTGCATCCTTCAGACCACTGACAAAACAACTACGGAAGAATTCATCAAACAAGCCCTCTGTGTAATTAGCTAATTTTTCAAACTCTGTCTGGTATTCTCTTACAGTGCCTGTTTGACGCAGTTTAGTGAGTGCTCCTGTGAAATCATCAAAGGAACTAGGGCCAAAGTGCTCCAAAATGAGGGTGCACAATTCTCTCCACGTTGGGCCTACATTAGCCTTGATGTACCAACGGAACCATTGAAGAGCTTCATGTTCCAAATGAAAAGATGCAAGGGGGACTTTGTGGTTATCCAAAGTATTATGTAAGCTGAAATACTACTCTGCCCTATAGATCCATCCAGTCGGATCAGAACCATCGAAGCGTGGAAAATCAAGCTTTGGTCCACGGAAATTGCCAGAAGAGGACCCAGTATCTCCTGAATGGTTTCGGCTCATGGCTGACTGCTGAAAGTTAAGACCCAGAATTTTGTCATCCAGATCTTGAAGTTTGGTTTTGAGGGATGCAATTTCCTCTTCCATGATTTTTGCTCCTGTACGCGTAACAACCATAAAACAAGGTTTTTTTTTTTTTTTTTTTTTTTTTTTTTTTTTTTTGGAATGGGTAGAAGATGAGAAACAAAAACTTTTTTAGTTACGGCAAACTTGGATTTGGGTAAAACTCATATAGGAAATGGGTGTTCGACGGGTGGTGGGAGACTATCTGGGGACAAGGGAAAAAGAAAAATGAGGGTTTCAAGGGTAGGGAGGCGAAATGAGGCGAACAGTCCAAGAGGGATAAGGGAGCAAAATGAGGAATTGAATCTTGTGGCTTAGTTTGGTGGCGATTGGATGAGAGGTGAAAAAGATAGGGCAAACCCTAAAATTAGATAAATGAGGGATTTAGGGCTTTGATATGTAAAATTTGGGGTTGGGTCGCCAAGGAAGGAAGTATGCGAAATGATATTGCAGACGTTTTGCGGAAGTATGAGCAGAAACAAAAAGCAAACAAGGAAGCTACGACTAAAAAGAGTTATTGCAATAACAAGATTAGAAGTGAGAGGAACCTGAAGGCCACGACAGAAAAAAAAAATTTGATGTAATTTCCACCCAGCGAGCCCAAGAGAGTGCTCTGATACCAGATGTGAAGAACCTCCTTGTAGCAATATCGTGAGAATGTTCGAAATAACAGAATACAAAGTGATAGCAGAACTCAGAATGAATCTACTGATCGCAGGCCACTTCGAGGGGGTAACCTCCTTTGAGCAAGCTCAATACAATAAATTCATCCGTGCCCATCAAGGGCCTCAACCTATTCTTATATATTGGGTACGATCTAGAAAAGTAATACTACCTATGCATGTGGGATAATAAAATATACTCACGGGATGACTTACAAAGCATATGCGTCCAACAACACTACTCTAACAAAATAAACAGAAGGAACACACAGGTTCCTAACAAAAGGTGAAGTTCAGTCATAAAGGGAGATTTCCAAATTAAAAGGAGTTAACAGATTTAATTTGAGTAAAATAAGGAGGTAACTGATTCAATTTGAGTAGAAAAAGGAGTTAACTGATTTAACTCATTTTTGATCAATAGTGAACTGGAAATTTGCCTTTTTGAACTGAAGAGATATTTTATAGAGATATTTAATTTAATAAAATGAGATATTCTCTCACAGTTACCTTTTCTATGTAATTAAATAATCTTTAATTAATTATAGACACTTTTGTTTTTTAATTAAATAACTTCATTTAATTAATTAGGAATGACTTCTCATTTAATTAAATAACTTTGTTTAATTAATTAGAAGTACTCCATTTAATTAAATAATTTCATTTAATTATTTCAAAATTCTTTTTGAAACTAGTCAACTCAAGTCAACTGTGGTTAAATTTGGTCAACATTTGGTCAAACTTGATCTTTGCGTATGTGAATATGAGCAAATGTGAGTATAAATTTCAGCAAAAATTCGATTTAAATTCTCATTCAACCTTTCAAAATGAAGAGATGAGGGTCTCTTAAATAGACTTTTCTAGAATTCATCAACGGTTGAGATCAATTTCAATCAACGGGCAAGATTAAAGGTGAAGTTCAGTCATAAAGGGAGATTTCCAAATTAAAGGGAGTTAACAGATTTAATTTAAGTAAAATGAGGAGTTAACTGATTCAATTTGAGTAGAAAAAGGAGTTAACTGATTTAACTCATTTTTGATCAATAGTGAACTGGAAATTTTCCTTTTTGAACTGAAGAGAGATTTTGTTGAGATATTTAATTTAATAAAATGAGATATGCTCTCATAATTACTTTTTCTATTTAATTAAATAATCTTTAATTAATTAGAGACACTTTTCGTATTTAATTATGTCACGCCCTAAATTTACCCTAAATGTACATTAAGTACAAATTTTTTTTAAAAAAAAAATATTATTATTATTATTATAATTCTTAATTAATCAGTTTCATAAACCTAAATAACCTCCAAAAGACATATGTGTGTTACAACTATATCATCACTTAGTTGGACATCCCTCTGACATCTACTGACCCAGGGTTTGGAAAGAGAATACTCATACCTACTACTTCAATCTGTACTCCACATTTCAATGTCATCTTTACTAATTTGTCATATGAGTTAAAATTTCTTCAATGCATGTAACCCTCGATTAACCATCCATTAGAACTATCATCAACTTTGATGCCAACTATGCTACTCTAGGAAATCGATTCAAATAACAATACATACATAATTAACACTTTTCTAGAGTATTTAAAATGTTCCCAAAATCAATGGGTGTATATTTTTATTTTTTTCATATCCCAACTTACATCTTTCATTGACATAGTTATTAAGATTGAATTATCTATATATTATTCATATTATATCTCTAATGCAAGCGACATCAAATTTTAATATTAGGGTCAATACCTACTACAATTGAAATTGTAGTGAAAAGAATGATCAATTCATTTATATAAACATATATCATAAAAGAATGATTTTAAAAGATAATCTATCCTTACTAATACTAAGGTAAAAAAATGAATGCATATGAACATATTAACTACCCATCTATCTAAAATACCCTATTAGTCATAGTCCATTAACTTGACCTCACTCACATTTCTTTTAAGAAGATGAAATACTTTTTCTCTAGCAAAGTTCCAAATCACCCTACTACCCACGTGCTACTATCGCATAATCTTCTTCACTTACCCATAGACCAAGAAAATTCCTTGGGTTTCTCTCCATGGTGGACTCACTTAACAAATTTTTGGCCAAGACAAGCATAGGCACCTTTTCCATGAGTCAAATCCTATTAATTTTGAGCTAGAAGATATGCATTTTGAATTCCCATGTTAAATCGACTTGCTACTTGGTCCCATATTGTTGGCAGTCTGGAGTTTATCCTAGTCTTAATTAGGTGGGTGAAGAAAGACATATAAAATGCCATAACTTCTTCCAAGGCAAATCAAGGCGTCAAGGACAAAATGGAAGCCATTCCCTCTTGTCAAAATTGTCATAAACTTGCACGGTATTCCAATATAATATTTGAAGGCACAAAGCGCCTAGGGAATAGGTGGATGAAATAAGTCTTGGTCATATCAGAGAAATTAAATACCTTGGTCTCCATAGCATATTAAATTGTTTTCTCATTCACCAACCCATGCTAGCCTAGGGTAGATAATATAGTAGGTTGTTTGTCATGCTATGTCTTATTTAAAATATTACTTGGTGCTAGTTTAGGTTTGTTTAACATGAGCATTGTATATATATATTTTTAAAAAGTTTCTTTTGATTTGATAGGGTGTTGACTCGAGTTATGTGTCTCATATGAGGTCCCTTCTAATGCAATTAATATGATGGTTAGTTTATTATGTTAAAATATGCTTTATAGGTTATAGGGTCCTAGGAATCTAAGGAATACTCTTGAATATTTTAATGTTTGTATTAAGAGAAGAGATTTATTTTACTTTCTCATACATTTTCCAGAGGATAAAATGTGCACCTACAGCAAGCTTATGTCTTAAGTCTTGTATATTTTATATCATCACTTGATTTTCTTCTTCTATAATCTAGGATATTCAAGGTAAGTTATTGCAAGGATAATTAGGAGATAATTATAAACTAAGTATAGTTTTAAAATTGTGATTCATTTAGCATTCAAAACATTAACTTAATCCAATAACTCAACATTTCATGACAAGACTTTATATGAAGTTATCTAGAATATCACTATCTATGAATTATGAAATTTAGAAACCATTTTCTCAACATTATCTTCTTATGCAGATCTAGATTTGAATGTACATTCACAATTGGTAAACAATGGAACTAAAATGATAATAGCAATCCACCAGGATAATCCTTCCTATGAATATTATCTCTTCTATGATATCAAATTTCTTTTGCATTCCACTCATGAGCATCAAGTAATTTGGATCTCTGATTGGTGTTACCATCCAATAAAACAGCAATATTATTACAATGAATTATCTTTAGTGATACCCTCATGATACACAAAAAGGTGGTGAAGTCAACATATCATAATATACACAATGGAAAATACTTTTACTACACATGAGCACTCACAACCTTTCCATTGACAATCAAACCAAGATAGTAGCTTTCTCTTACAATACATTTAGGCTCACATAACAAAATGGAGTTTTTCTCTCTATCTCATCTCAATGCAATATTGTCTTCTCCTCCTATGCACATGGAAGATAAAAATGACTCCAATTTTTCAAGATTTTTCTCTAAGAACTTGCAAATGCATCACAACAAAACAACAAGGACCATGGGTGCTTTCCACCCAACCATAGGCCTCAAAGAGACCACCCCCGCACTAGGGGAACAAGGCTCAAACAAAATCCACATACACACTTGTAAGAAACATATATACCACATAACAAAACTGCAACAAATCCCATCCTAAGGATATTTCACAAAGGCTCACCATTGGAACCTTGAACATAGGGTGAAGGTGGAAACACAAGGAGGTTTACCATTTCATATCATATTTGCCATAAAACTCATGCCCTTTTAGGGCTAAATCAACAAAATACAAGGCCCTTTCGGGGCTTCATAATATCATTCCCTTTCGGGGCTTCATAAACATCTTCCACCACACACACTACCAACACAACATCCTCCACCACACACAACCAACAGCTTTAGCTTCCTACAAACCCATACTTCAATTACTTCCTTCCTCACCATTTTTTTTTTTTTTTTTTTTTCCTTATCCTCCCCCAAGGCAAAATATGAATATGAAAATGGCATACAATGGAGCCCATACTCCAAGGTCCTCAACTATGCAATCCAACTGCTGCCCATTCACCCTGGACTTCTCTTCCCTTCCCACAAGGGTGAGTGTAAGTACCACACCCATAAGAACACTCAAGCACAACAAGAAAAAAAAACCAAGTAGCAATAAAACAACAAATTTTCAAGAGCACATCACATTATCACAACACAATATCAACACCCATAAAGCAACAAGGAAATAGAGGAAATCCAAACCTCATACTCACAATACTCCACACAATACAACAAGATGTACAATGGTGTCACACTAATCTACATGGAATGAACACCATTCAAACACTCACATGAATGCTACTCCACAATGAAATGCAATGCATACTCCATTGATAAACTCCACACTTGCAGATTGACTTAACCATGCTAAAAGAAAGAAAAAAGAAAGGAAGCAAGCTTGAGATGCCAACCTTGGTCCAAGCTAGGGTAAGGATAGTTGCAGTAGAGCTCCCCTCCTCTCCCTCCAAAACCTAACTATCTCTAAAATTAGAGAGTGGCCAAGTGGTTTCTCATTTAGCCATACCTCTATATATATATCCTTCTCATTTTCGGATTCCATAAATAATGTCATTTTCATGGGGTCTCCTAGGTCCACTAGACACCCTAGAGGTCATTAATAGCTCCCTAGCCTATAGTACTAACATGGGTGGGGTTAATTTTAATCCCGGCTTACCTTAAAGTTACTTTATGACCCTTCCAAAGCTAGGTGATTCAAATTTCAAATTCCCCAAGGTGATGACCTTGTCCTTTTACTGACTAAGGCAATAATCAAATTTCTCAATTGAGGCATTTATCACGGAATAAGGTGGCCACATGATCCATTGACGAATAACATGTCATATCACATAAGAAGCACAAGTGTCAAGTGATATAGACAAAATATCACATTATATTTAAAAAAATGACTTGTTTTACAATAATACATGAACTAGGCTAATACGCACACATACAATTCACATATACAAAATAAAACACATTACAATTAGGTTTGAATCTTTTCCACTGATTCAACCTTGTTTATGTCATGTTTGTAGTAGTTTGAGCCTTAATTCCCCTTTAACCCATGGTCAAATTCCTGTACACTAAACTCAAGCGTCAGTAGTCAAAGAAAATCATATAAGCATATGTAAAATAAATCATTATCTCATTCAACATTAGACTTGCATATATTTCATCATCTCAAATTAACTTTCCCTTTCTTAATCATTTCAAATATAACCTTCAAAATATTAAAATATCAAAACTTACATATCACATTCGACATTTGAGTTCCATACTTCATTCCTTATAATTACATTACTTCTTCTAACAATTTCCATGTAAAATGTTCAAAATACTATAAAACTAAACTTTACTTATCAACATAACATGGTCAATTTAATATTCTAAATAACTTCATATTCTATGACAAGATGCTGAATCCATAACTATTGAATCCCTAGGTACGCGGGTTAGGTCTCAATGCATAACAAAATTTATCTTTTAACTCTAATTTTCAATTCAACATTACCTTCTTATATTACAAGCATTTCTACCATTCAATTTCTATTAAAGCAATGTCAATAGCTTACAACATGAAATAGAATCATTAAATGGATCAATTAGGTCATAATATGCAGAGGTAATTGCGGATCATCAAAATGTAGATACTAAAATGACATAACCCTACAGTCTTAAAAGTGTATCAAACATAGGATTGAAATCATCGTAATGCAATTATCTCATTGGTACTATGACGAATTGGGTGAGGCCTCACAAATTAAATAACTTCATTTAATTAATTAGGACTGGCTTCTCATTTAATTAAATAACTTTGTTTAATTAATTAGAAGTAAGTACTCCATTTAATTAAATAATTTCGTTTAATTTTTTCAAAATTCTTTTCAAAAATAGTCAACTCAAGTCAACCGTGGTTAAATCTGGTCAACTTTTGGTGAAACTTGATATTTGCGTATGTGAATATGAGCAAATGTGAGTATGAATTCCAGCAACAATTCGATCCAAATTCTCATTCAACCTTTCAAAATAAAGAGATGAGGGTCTCTTAAATTGAATTTCTTGGAATTCATCAATGGTTGAGATTGATTTCAATCAATGGTTAGAATTAAAGGTGAAGTTCAGTCATCAAGGAAGATTTCCAAATTAAAGGGAGTTAACAGATTTAATTTGAGTAAAATAAGGAGTTAACTAATTTAGCTCATTTTTGATCAATAGTGAACTGGAAATTTCCCTTTTTGAATTGAAGAGAGATTTTGTTGAAATATTTAATTTAATAAAATGAGATATGCTCTCATAATTACTTTTTCTATTTAATTAAATAATCTTTAATTAATTAGAGACACTTTTCTTATTTAATTAAATAACTTCATTTAATTTATTAGGAATGGCTTCTCATTTAATTAAATAACTTTGCTTAATTAATTAGAAGTAAGTACTCCATTTAATTAAATAATTTCGTTTAATTATTTCAAAATTCTTTTCGAAACTACTCAACTCAAGTCAATCATGGTTAAATCTGCTCAACTTTTGGTCAAACTTGATCTTAGCGTATGTGAATATGAGCAAATGGGAGTATGAATTCCAACAACAATTCGATGCAAATTCTCATTCAAGCTTTCAAAATGAAGAGATGAGGGTCTCTTCAATATACTTTCCTAGAATTCATCAACGGTTGAGATTGATTTCAATCAACGGTCAGGATTAAATGTGAAGTTCAGTCATAAAGGGAGATTTTCAAATTAAAGTGAGTTAACAGATTTAATTTGATTAAAATAAGGAGTTAACTGATTCAATTTGAGTAGAAAAAGGAGTTAACTAATTTAACTAATTTTTTATCAATAGTGAACTGGAAATTTCTATTTTTTAACTGAAGCGAGATTTTGCTCAGATATTTAATTTAATAAAATGAGATATGCTCTCATAATTTAACTGAAGAGAGATTTTTTTAAAATCTGGTCAACTTTTGGTCAAACGGTATCGTTGCGTATGTGAATATGAGCAAATGTGAGTATAAATTCCAGCAACAATTTGATGCAAATTCTCATTCAACCATTCAAAATGAAGAGATGAGGGTCTCTTAACTAGACTTTCCTGGAATTCATCAACGGTTGAGATCGATTTCAATCAACGGTTAGGATTAAAGGTGAATTTCAGTCATAAAGGGATATTTCCAAATTAAAGGGAGTTAATAGATTTAATTTGAGTAAAATAAAGAGTTAACTGATTCAATTTGAGTAGAAAAAGGAGTTAACTCATTTAACTCATTTTTGATCAATAGTGAACTAAAAATTTCCCTTTGTGAACTGAAGAGAGATTTTGTTGAGATATTTAATTTAATAAAATGAGATATGCTCTCATAATTACTTTTTCTATTTAATTAAATAATCTTTAATTAATTAGACACACTTTTCTTATTTAATTAAATAACTTCATTTAATTAATTAGGAATGGCTTCTCATTTAATTAAATAACTTTGTTTAATTAATTAGAAGTAATTACTCCATTTCATTAAATAATTTCATTTAATTATTTCAAAATTCTTTTTGAAACTAGTCAACTCAAATCAACAGTGGTTAAATCTAGTCAACATTTGGTCAAACTTGTTCTTTGCGTATGTGAATATGAGCAAATGTGAGTATGAATTCTAGCAACAATTCAATTCAAATTCTCATTCAACCTTTGAAAATAAAGAGATGAGGGTCTCTTCAATAAACTTTTCTGTAATTCATCAATGGTTGAGATGGATTTCAATCAACGGCCAGGATTAAAGGTGAAGTTCAGTCATAAAGCGAGATTTCCAAATTAAAGGGAGTTAACATGTTTAATTTGAGTAAAATAAGGAGTTAACTGATTCAATTTGAGTACAAAAAGGAGTTAACTCATTTAACTCATTTTTTATCAATAGTGAACTGGAAATTTCCATTTTTGAACAGAAGAGAGATTTTGTTGAGATATTTAATTTAATAAAATGAGATATGCTCTCATAATTATTTTTTCTATTTAATTAAATAATCTTTAATTAATTAGAGACGTTTTTCCTATTTATTTAAATAACTTCATTTAATTAATTAGGAATGGCTTCTCATTTAATTAAATAACTTTGTTTAATTAATTAGAAATAAGTACTCCATTTAATTAAATAATTTCATTTAATTATTTCAAAACTCTTTTTGAAACTAGTCAACTCAAGTCAACCATAGTTAAATTTGGTCAACTTTTGATCAAACTTGATCTTTGTGTATGTGAATATGAGCAAATCCGAGTAGGAATTCCAGCAACAATTCAATGCAAATTCTCATTCAACCTTTCAAAACAAAGAGATCAGGATCTCTTAAATAGACTTTCTTGAAATTCATCAATGGTTGAGATCGATTTCAATCAACGGTCAAGATTAAAGGGGAAGTTCAGTCATAAAGGGAGATTTCCAAATTAAAGGGAGCTAACAAATTTAATTTGAGTAAAATAAGGAGTTAACTGATTCAATTTGAGTAGAAAAAGGAGTTAACTGATTTAACTCATTTTTAATCAATAGTGAATTAGAAATTAACCTTTTTGAACTTAAGAGAGATTTTATTGAGATATTTAATTTAATAAAATGAGATATGCTGTCATAATTACTTTTTTTATTTAATTAAATAATCTTTAATTATTTAGAGCCACTTTTCTTATTTAATTAGATAACTTCATTTAATTAATTAGGAATGGCTCCTCATTTAATTAGATAACTTTGTTTAATTAATTAGAACTAAGTACTCCATTTATTTAAATAATTTCATTTAATTATTTCAAAATTCTTTTCGAAACTAGTCAACTCAAGTCAACCGTGGTTAAATCTAGTCAACATTTGGTCAAACTTGATCTTTGTGTAATTGAATATGAGCAAATGTGAGTATGAATTCCAGCAATAATTCGATGCATATTCTCATTCAACCTTTCAAAACAAAGAGATGATGGTCTCTTAAATAGACTTTCCTGGAATTCTTCAACGGTTGAGATCGATTTCAATCAATGGTCAGGATTAAAGGTGAAGTTCAGTCATAAAGGGAGATTTTCAAATTAAAGAGAGTTAATAGATTTAATTTGATTAAAATAAGGAGTTAACTGATTCAATTTGAGTAGAAAAAGGAGTTAACTCATTTAGCTTATTTTTGATCAATAGTGAACTGAAAATTTCCCTTTTTAAACTGAAGAGAGATTTTGTTGAAATATTTAATTTAATAAAATGAGATATGCTCTCATAATTACTTTTTCTATTTAATTAAATAATCTTTAATTAATTAGAGACACTTTTCTTATTTAAGTAAATAACTTCATTTAATTAATTAGGAATGGCTTCTCATTTAATTAAATAACTTTGTTTAATTAATTAAAAGTAAGTACTCCAGTTAATTAAATAATTTCGTTTAATTATTTCAAAAAAAAAATTGAAACTAGTCAACTCAAGTCAATCGTTGTTAAATCAGGTCAACTTTAGGTCAAACTTGATCTTTGCCTATGTGAATATGAGCAAATGTGAGTATGAATTCCAGCAATAATTCGATGTAAATTCTCATTGAACCTTTCAAAATGAAGAGATGAGGGTCTCTTAAATAAAATTTGCTAAAATTCATCAACGGTTGAGATCGATTTCAATCAACGGTCAGGATTAAAGGTGAAGTTCAGTCATAAAGGGAGATTTCTAAATTAAAGGGAGTTAACAGATTTAATTTGTGTAAAATAAGGAGTTAACTGATTCAATTTGAGTAGAAAAAGGAGTTAACTGATTTAACTCGTTTTTTATCAATAGTGAACAGGAAATTTCTATTTTTGAACTGAAGAGAAATCTTGTTGAGATATTTAATTGAATAAAATGAGATATGCTCTCATAATTACTTTTTGTATTTAATGAAATAATCTTTAATTAATTATAGACACTTTTCTTATTTAATTAAATAACTTCATTTAATTAGTTAGGAATGGCTTCTCATTTAATTAAATAACTTTGTTTAATTAATTAGAAGTAAGTACTCCATTTAATTAAATAATTTCGTTTAGTTATTTGAAAAAAAAATTTGAAACCAATCAACTCAAGTCAACTGTGGTTAAATGTGGTCAACTTTTGGTCAAACTTGATCTTTGTGTATGTGAATATGAGCAAATGTGAGTATGAATTACAGCAAAAATTCGGTGCAAATTCTCATTCAACCTGTCAAAATGAAGAGATGAGGGTCTCTTAAATAGACTTTCCTGGAATTCATCAACGGTTGAGATCGATTTCAATCAACGGTCAGGATTAAAGGTGAAGTTTCGTCATAAATGGAGATTTCCAAATTAAAGGGAGTTAACAGATTTAATTTGAGTCAAATAAGGAGTTAACTGATTCAATTTGAGTAGAAAAAGGAGTTAACTGATTTAATTAAATAATTTTGTTTAATTATTTTAAAATTCTTTTCGTAACTAGTCAACCATGGTTAAATGTGGTCAACTTTTGGTCAAACTTGATCTTTGCGTATGTGAATATGAGAAAATGTGATTATGAATTCTAGCAACAATTCGATGCAAATTCTCGTTCAGCCTTTTAAAACGAAGAGATCAAGGTCTTTTAAATAGACTTTCCTAGAATTCATCAACGATTAAGATCGATTTCAATCAACGGTCAAGATTAAAGGTGACATTCAGTCATAAAGGGAGATTTCTAAATTAAAGGGAGTTAACAGATTTAATTTGAGTAAAATAAGGAGTTAACTGATTCAATTTGAGTAGAAAAAGGAGTTAACTCATTTAACTCATTTTTGATCAATAGTGAACTGGAAATTTCTCTTTTTGAACTGAAGAGAGATTTTTTTGAGATATTTAATTTAATAAAATGACATATGCTCTCATAATTACTTTTTCTATTTAATTAAATAATCTTTAATTAATTATAGACACTTTTCTTATTTAATTAAATAACTTCATTTAATTAATTAAGAATACCGAACCTTAATGCTAGGCAAAGAGGTTGGATGGAGTTCCTATGTGAGTATGATTTTGATGTTCATTATATCAAGGGAAAGGAGAATGTGGTTGCGGATGCCTTAAGTAGAAGGCGCCATGAGCTTTCATCTGTGACTACTTGCACTGACTTGAGAGAGCGGATCTTGCAGCACTTAGCAGCTGGTGAGCTTTATGCAGAAGTAAGTCAGTTAGTACTTTTTTAGAGACCCTTGGAAGGGAAGTTTGCAGAGTATTCCTTGGAGTCTGATGGACTTTTGCGGCATAGGGGACGTATGTATGTACCTTCCATTGGGGGTTTTCATGAGCTCATTATACTTGAGGCTCACATAGCACCTTATGTAGCGCACCCCGGTGTTAAGAAGTTACATGCAGATTTGAGGCAGTTGTATCATTGGCCAAGCATGAGAGTGCAGATTCCTAGCATAGTTGCAAGATGCCTTGAGTGCCAGAGGGTGAAGGCAGAGCACCATCATCCTGGCGGGCTTCTCCAACCACATGAGATTGCAATGTGGAAATGGGACACTATATCTATGGGTTTTATTGTTGGTCTTCCTATGTCATCTCGTCGCCATGATGCCATTTTGGCGATAGTTGACACATTGACCAATGTTGCCCATTTCTCACCCATGCGTACTACATTCACAGCATGAGACATAGCTCAGGTGTTCTTGTGGGACATTGTTAGACTTCATGGTGTTCCGCGTAAGATCATATCTGACAGAGACTCTTTGTTCACTTCTTCATTTTGGAGAGAGTTACAGTCGGCTTTGGGTACTAGGCTCAATTTTAGTACAACGTACCATCCTCAAACCGATGGCCAGACCGAGTGAGTGAATTAGGTTTTGGAGGACATGCTACGTATGTATGTGATGGATCATCAAGTTAGATGGGGGGAATACCTACATCTTGTCGAGTTTGCCTACAACAATGGGCATCATTCTTCCATAGGTATGCTGCCTTATGAGGCTTTGTTTGGGAGACCGTGCAGGACACCCTTGAGTTGGGATAGGATCAAGGATCGAGTATCTATTGGTCCCCAGTTAGTAAAGGAGATGGAGTAGCACGTGACCCTGATTAGACAGTGCCTGAGAGAGGCACAGGATAGACAGAAGAAGTATGTAGATGCGAAGAGGACAGATCAAGAGTATCGGGTTGGTGATAGAGTGTTCTTAAGGGTACGACCACACAAAAGTCTAATTCGATTCAGAAAGGGCTCTAAGTTGGCACCTAGATTTTTTTGGGCCGTTTGAGATCCTTGAGAGGATAGGACCTATTGCATACCGTTTAGCTTTGCCACCTAGCCTGTCACGCATCTACGATGTGTTTCATATTTCAGTACTTAGAGGATACATTTATGATGAGTCTCATATTATAGATTAGGATGCTTTACAGGTGGAGTCAGACGGACAGCTAGCATTGGAGCCTATCTGCATTATTGCCCGACGGACCCTAGCACTTCGAGGCTGAGAGATGGATCAGGTTAGGGTCCAATGGGATTGTTACGATGAGGTCATAGCTTCATGGGAGGATGTAGCACAGATGCGATCTCAGTACCCACACATTTTTGATGAACTCCAGGAGGAAGTTCATGCCTAGTTGGGGAGGATGTGACGCCTCGCCCCGACCCATCATAGCATAGCGATGCATTACTATTATTTTTTTGATATTCACGACTCGAGATGTCGAGACATTATCTGATGCTTAGAACATATTTTATTATTTCATGTTGTGTGATGTTATTTTCAGATATATTTGATGATTTTCATTTAATGTTTCATGTATATGTATGTTGATGAACTCGGTAAATGTAGGATTGAGACTTTGATTTAAGAGATTTTAAATGATTAAGAATTAAGTAGGATGAGGAAACCCTTATTGATGTATGTTTTAATTTATGTAAATTTCTGAATACGTATACATTATGTACATGTGATTTTACGAGGCTACTGATGTGTGAAATGAGTGTGCAGATATTTAGTCGAGAAACCCTATGGAGGAACAGAACTGATCTCCATGTGCTAAATTTGAAAACTTTGTTGTTCGTAATTCACGTATTGTATTGTGAGATGTATGTATGCATCTTCTTTGTTCAGTGAATGTTAATGTTCGTAATTATGTTCTTTCAGTGTCGCTTGACACTCGTAAAATGTTTGTGTGCTTCGGTGTGCTGTTTAGGGTTAATTGTTTAACCTTTGGACCAAGTTGGTTTAAGTTAGTGTCAGTTTTTCTATTAGGTTCTTAATCAAGGTTAGTGCTTATTTGCAAGTTAAAGTATTATGTTGGACCTATTTTATTCCTAGATTTTATTTGACTTTAAACCTCTTTCCTAGGCTTTAAAACATGTTATTATTCTAACCAAAGGGTATGGGTATGGGTTAGGGGTCTTTTCCAACCCGTAAGCCTCTTTTTTTGAGTTTTGAGGTCACCCAAAAAGTCCCTTTTTTCTTTTGTGCGAAAATTGATCATGGTTATCTTGAGTTACCTCACCTCATCTCCACTTAGGGTTTAACCATAGTGTAGATTGAGTTAGGAGTTTCTAGAGTGGCTAGTGGGTGGAAATAGTTATTGCTCCTTTTGGGTGGTTGAGTTGGAGGCTTATTTAGAGGCCTTCCTTAGACTAGTTGGTTGTTACCCAATCTCTACATTTAGAGAAGATTTCTTGAAGCTTGAAGGAAGGAAAGGGATACTCTACTCAAACTTGTTCATTGCCATTACCTCTTTGTGAAGGTAGGAAATTCTCATCTTCCCTATTCAGTTTTTATGGTTTGTTTCATGGTCATGCTACCTTGTTGTGTTGGCATAAAGTTATTTGCCATTAGTGACAACACTTTTCTCACAGTATTAACCGAGTAAAGAAGAACTCTGTGTTAACCGAGTTCAGTCAGTTAACATAGGACTCAGTGTTAACCGAGCTCAGTCGGTAAACAAAGAAGTTTGTTCTACCGAGTTTGTTTTGCTATTCGGCTGACTCAGTTAAATTTTGTCTACTTTTATTCAACCGACCATTGCATGTAATTTTAACCAGGATGGTATATATATGTAATGTATTGTATCATTCTAGACGTATGGGAAATATATGAAGTATATGAAGAATGTGTGCGAAAGCATGTAAGCTGAATTTTGAAGGTTTTCAGCAAAGTCAGCATTGGAGCAGAAAAGTTTTATCTGTCATATCAAGGACAATCAGAGCGTAGCAGATCTTATCAGCAATCAGTTGTATTCAGATCCACTGTTTCATTCTAATAGGTGAATCAGTTTTTATAAATCCTTTAACAAGGTAGACTTAACAGTCTTTGTACCAAATCTCCTAACAGAGTGCATACTTATGAAGTATGTTTCAAATCCTTTAACAAGGTGGATGTAACAATCCTTTATGCTCCTAACAGGGCAGATCACCAGAAGTGATCATTGTATGCCTTAACCGGCTAACTTCCTACTGCAGTAAAGAAGATTTGTGGGTTTCATCCCCACCCCAGTTTTACTTTCTATTTTGGAAGGTTTCTAGGTCACCAAAATCTCTGTGCTTATGTGTTATGAATGTTTACATACTGCAGATTAGATGATTAAATATTTTACTAGTTAATATGAATTGATTTAAGATTTTATGTTTACTGATTCACCCCTCCCCTCTCAATAAACTGTTATATCTTGAATATTTCCAACAATTGGTATCAGAGCTCACTTGGTTCTCAGGACAAAGCTTGACAGCTTGAGCAAAGATCAAAGTCAATGGAGATATTCAGATTGGAGAAAGTTATAGAAAATGAAAAGTTAGATCTTGAAATGGCCATGGTTCAACTTAAAGAAGCAAAGGAACATCTTTCTCAATCCCTAAAAAGAAGAAAGGATCTTGCAAAACAAATGAATGATCATCAGTATGTTGAAGTGAAGATTGAAGACCTGTTACCATCAAGCAATTCAGAAGAAGCTGACCAAGCAATCAAAGAACTTCTAGAAAAGAATGGATCTCTGCAAGAAGAGTAAGAAAGCTTAAGAGAGAACAAGAAATACAGTCAATCAGGCTATGTGAAGCTTTGGATCAAAGAAACAAAGCACAAGAAGAACTGGAAGATAGAAGTCATGAAATCCGCAATCAAACTGATCAGTATGAAGATCTCATAGACCAACTCACCAATGCAAATGAAGAAATCAGGATTCTCAGAGCACAAAATGAAAGTCTACAGAATGACTTGAGAACAGAAAGACAAATCAATGAAAGCTTGGAAAATGACTTAATCTCTGAAAGGCAAGTCAATGAAAGGATGATGAAATCTCAGGTAGACGTAAATCAATTGAATGAGCAGAATCTTCAAAGACAAACAAGCAAAGCTGGTCTTGGATACAAGGAAACTGGTGAATCCTCCAAGCAAGGTGAACAAAGGAATAAAAGATCCACTTGTAATCATTGTGGCAAGATAGGTCATACATCAAACAAATGCTGGAGCAATGGGAAAGAAAAATTCAATGGTAAGTGCTTCAACTGCAATCAGCATGGTCACAAGGCAAATGAGTGTAAAGAAAAACCAAAATTTGAAGGCAATTGTTACAAATGCAAAAAGCATGGTCACAAGGGATTCCAGTGCAAATCCAAATCATTCAATCCAGTTGAACAAATTGTCAAAGCCATATTCGGATGGGACTACAATACCTGGTGCAGATGTCACTATTGTGGAGAGTATGGACATACTGGCATGAATTGTGCCAGACATCACCTAAGAAAAAAGGACACAACTGTAAGGTGCTATACATGTATAGAACTCGGTCATATAGCCAAAAATTGCATGAATATCAAAAGAATTGAAGATGAAAAGAAAATCAAAGCAGATAACATTCGAAAGCAAATGAAGCAGCAATGGATTCCAAAATCTACCGGACAAGATAAGTCAGATAGGAGTGTCACTCAAGAGATGGGTGACTCTACCATTTCCAATTAGTATTCATATAAGAAACATTGGAACTGCATCTTCCAAGATTTATCCTATGCAGCTCCAAAGGAAGAAGATGAATCAAATCAGTATTGTAGATACACTCTGACTCCAGGATGGTTCAATACTTTACCAAGTTTGGTTGGATGTAACAAAGCTTCATTAACCGAGTAGCAGTTACTGAGTTGAGTCGGTAAGAGACTTTGCCGAGTTCGGTTGGTCACAACTAAGTTTCATTAACCATATTGTGTCAACCGAACAAGGTCGGTTCGTGACCTAACTGAGTAAGGTCGGTACTTCAATATTTTCTTTCGATCGCCGAGTTGATAATATCTACCGAGCTAATGGATGACAACCTATCATTTCTTCTGCCATCATACCAAAACATTTATGGCAAATTTGTTATCAAAAGGGGCAAAATTTGATCTAAATTTTTACTGCGAACAAAGAGCTAAGGTATTTTCTGCAATTTCAGAGCGAGCTTAAGACATTTTCGAGTGAATTTTTTTAAAGGAGCGAAAGAATCAATTCAGAATTTTTCTACACCTACCAAGTAACAATGGCATCCGGAAGTGGAAGCTCTAAGACTAAGAAAGGCTCAGAAATGCTGGTTAGAGGAGAGGAATGGAAAGCGCCGAACTTCAAATTAGCACCAGCTGTTGCAAAATCACTGGACCCTAATGGTGCCCAATCTCAAATTCCTTCAAAGGTACTTCTTGTCAATGATATAAGATTTCATTTTAAATGCTCTATTCAAGAACTTGGAAACCTAGAAATTGATAATGCCCTAGGTGAAATGAGCATAAATGGAAACCTAAAACCCGAACATAAGCATCTTGAAACAAAAGGGTTAACCCACATTTCGCACTTGCCAAGGAAATTTCAAGTTAAATGGGTTAGGTATGTACTCAGTCGAGTTCACAATGGCCAATTGTGGTTAGAGCAACCAGTGCTCATCACAAAGAAAATGATTAACAAAATTACTGGACTCCCCATGCTGAGCAAAGCCAAGGCTACCAAAACCCTAGGTTGGGAGGAATTGCAGAAACTGACCCAAGCAGAATGGGATGGTAGGGGACTTAAGCTGAATACTGTAGCTGACGTCGAATTGAGATTTGGCATTCACGTCATTGCTCACAAAATCTATAGTTCAAGCCGTCCAAACAGTGTACCCTGTGAAGCTGTGGATCTGGCGTACAAAATAGTGAAAAAGAATTTAGAATTTGATTTATCAGAATTACTTTTATCCCAATTCAATAAGAATATGGAAAGCATTAGAACCTCCAAGAACAATCCCTGCAAATTCGATTCGCTTTTGATTTGTTTATTCTTCTATATTCAGAAATCTTTTCCATCAAAGGGATCAGTAGTATGGAGAAAAGATATACCAATTCTTTATCAGATAAACGAGTTCATTGCAGAACTAGGTGAAAATTTTGATATTATTTTGGATAACTATTTTGAAGAATTTAAGGAAAAGATGAATCATAGGTTCCGAATTCCACCCAAACTGGTTGAAGAATACAAGGAAGACATATGCTTCATGGTAGATTGCGACAAGGTATACATTTAGGCAGCCAGGCTTCGAGTAGCATGGGTGAAACCTCTTCCCTATGAGGTAAAAATTGACGAAGCCAGGGATATCATAGAAGCACTGGTGAATGAACCAGTAGACCCAAGGCAACCAATTTTTGGAACATATGATCAAGCTAAGGCCAGAATTGAGCTCCAAATTAAAATCCCTCAGGCCATTAGCAAAGGAAAGAGAAGAATAACCCAACTGATAACAGAAGGCAAAGGAGAAGACGAAGAAGAAGAAGAGGAAACCGAGTTAGACAAGGAAAAGGAGCCTCAACAAAAGAAAGGCAAGGTGATCATCACCAAACCTAAAAGGCAAGCCTCTGCAGTCTTCTCCAGGAGAACAAGACAAGGAAAGAAAGAACCTGTACTTGTTAAGCCTCCACTCACATTTGAGGATAGATTGAAGCAATTAGAAGCAGGTGCTAGCTTCACAAACTTCAAAGCATTGAAGTTTGAAACCAGAACAGAACAAGAAAAGATGCAGATTGAGGAACTGGTACTGAACAAGATGGGTAAATGGAAATACTCACCGGACCAGATAGCCTCCCAGATCTCCAAAGAACTATTGGAGAGGTTGCAAATTAGATGGGAAGCTGCAACCAAGACTGTAAAAGACATCTATGAGCAGACACTGATGAATCTCCTGCCGAGTTTCACTAATGCTGAAGTGAAAGCATCACTGAAAGATCACGAAGGCAATATGATGATTAGATTCCACACCTGTTTGATACTTGTCAAAGACATTGAGCATGTGGTAAATGATGCAACAAACATGTGAAAAAACATCTATCATCTACACAAATCCAGTGATGGTACTGTTGAAATCAAGGACACTGACAACAGTGATGATGATGAAGATGATAATGATATTGAAGATATTCCAAAAGATCTTCATTCAATCATGTTAGAAGTGGAAGAAGAGGCTAAGAAAGAATTAGAGGAAGAAGAAGCTGAAAGAGAAATGGAGGAGAAAGAACAAGCAATGGAAGAAGATCCGGTACAAACTGCAGCTGAACTCATTGCATCTCTTCCACACTCTCCATCCAAAACAATTACATCAAGTATGGAAATAGCTTATACTGGTACGTCCTCTCATCTCCGTATACCATCTATGCAAGTGTCAATCACTTCATTAACCGAGCTGCAGCCACCTTCATTAACCGAGTCTCCATCAGTCTCTACAGTAAGTTCATCATGCACATCAACCTCTACTGCAGAATGTATAATAAGTGTACCTACAGATACTACAATTTTGACTTCTCTTAATCAAATTTTGGCAACTATTAGCTCTTCCACTCCATCCTGTATAGCAACATCAATTTTTGATACCATTTGCACATCTCTTAGTCTTCCTATACATAGTCCTATTCCAGTCTTATCAGCCAGCCCTGCCTCATCAACTATAGTCTCAGTTCACAAGGGTCAAGATGAAGTCTTTGCTGGAAAAGCAAAAAGATAAATGTTTTCCAGCAAGACACTGGATGAGGAAATTGATTTGGATAAGGACATTATTCTTCCTAAAATAGATCTTGATACAGCATCAGTTGATGAAATGAGAATGCTCAGTCAGCTATTAGAGCAGAAGGCTAGGCAGAAACAGCTACGTCATGAAAGAGATCTGGAATATAGCATCATTGAGAGTGCTAAAAATATTATAACAGAGGCTATAGGTGTTGAAGTAGATTCTACTCAACACATTTTGATTCAGTTGGAAGAGGCTGTAAACAAATTCAATGAGGATACCTTCGGCCAAGAAAAGTTGATTGAAAAGGCAGAGAAGAAATTTGACAATAAGGTGCTTGAGCACATTGCTCAGCATATTGCATTAAATCAGGTAGAATTGTCTACAATTTTGAATAATTTTGAGAATTATTTTAATAATGTAACTTCACTTTTTGGAAAACTCTGTGATGTTACTAAGTATACCAAGGATATAAAAGAAAAGTTGAATAAAATTGATGAGGATATGAAGGTCAGTGCCCAAGTGCTGCAATCTGACCTCAGTACAAGTTCATCCCATCATCATAAAATAAGATTTTTGTCGGAGAAACAGGCAGAATTGCTGAGAGAGGAAGCAAGAATCAGGTCTACTCTCATAGATATCCAGAATATGATTCTTCCTGTCATGACTTCAATGCAAAAGCATATTGCTCATTCCAGAACATTGATTCATGACAACAATTTCTCAGTTGCAGATCATATGATTGAACTTTCTACAGAAATTCAAATTGCACTCTCCTCCAGCAAAATTTTGCAAGAAAATTGGGATAAGACTTTGGCTCTTATTCTCAAGGTACATTCAGAATTTCTTTCTCATTTTGAAATCTTAGTGTAAATATATGTTATTTGGCATTATTGTCAAAAAGGAGGAGACAGAACTTCAGAACTTCAAAGCTATCCGTGCAAAGATATATGTATTGATCTGTAAATACTGTGCATATTGTATGGGGGAGACATACATCTAATCAGATCTACAATTTTGGAAACTTTTGAAATGTATGTCAATTTCTGTACATAAACTTTGATACATAATTGTTTTTGTCACTAATGCCAAAGGGGGAGATTGTTGGCATAAAATTATTTGCCATTAGTGACAACACTTTTCTCACAGTATTAATCGAGTAAAGAAGAACTCTGTGTTAATCGAGTTCAGTCGGTTAACATAGGACTCAGTGTTAACTGAGCTCAGTCGGTAAACAAAGAAGTTTGTTCTACCGAGTTTGTTTTGCTATTCGGCCGACTCAGTTAAATTTTGTCTACTTTTATTCAGCCGACCATTGCATGTAATTTTAACCAGGATGGTATATATATGTAATGTATTGTATCATTCTAGACGTATGGGAAATATATGAAGTATATGAAGAATGTGTGCGAAAGCATGTAAGCTGAATTTTGAAGGTTTTCAGCAAAGTCAGCATTGGAGCAGAAAAGTTTTATCTGTCATATCAAGGACAATCAGAGCATAGCGGATCTTATCAGCAATCAGTTGTATTCAGATCCACTGTTTCATTCTAACAGGTGAATCAGTTTTTATAAATCCTTTAACATGGTAGACTTAACAGTCTTTGTACCAAATCTCCTAACAGAGTGCATACTTATGAAGTATGTTTCAAATCCTTTAACAAGGTGGATGTAACAATCCTTTATGCTCCTAACAGGGCAGATCACCAGAAGTGATCATTGTATGCCTTAACCGGCTAACTTCCTACTGCAGTAAAGAAGATTTGTGGGTTTCATCCCCACCCCAGTTTTACTTTCTATTTTGGAAGGTTTCTGGGTCACCAAAATCTCTGTGCTTATGTGTTATGAATGTTTACATACTACAGATTAGATGATTAAATATTTTACTGGTTACTATGAATTGATTTAAGATTTTATGTTTACTGATTCACCCCTCCCCTCTCAGTAAACTGTTATATCTTGAATATTTCCAACATGTTGTTGTTTCACTGTTTGTATGGATGTGGGTATGTTGGGAAGATTTGATAACCATGTTATTTTGGTTGTTTTTCCTTTTTTGTTTATGTTTGCAATTTGAGTTTTCCTTGCATGGGTGTTTTGGTATTACTCACCCTTGGAGAGGGTAGAAGTGACCAATTTTGGGAAAGGTCTGTTTAGTTGGACTCCAACCAGTGTAGATTCTCTTCTCAAAGATGAGAAGAGGGATAAAGGGTAGGGTGTTATGCGCCCCTACCCATCAGCGCAAACCTGGTATGAATATGGCATGTTTAAATGGAAGAATAGAAGTTCTTGGTTAGTAGCCCCGATTGGGCATCTGAATGGGTGTTGTGCTTGACTTCTCCTGTTGGAAGAATCCACCTTTCCCTAGTCTTGATTCATTTTGAATCCTATTTTGTAAACCATGTAAGATTATGCATGCTTGATGTTCTCTTGGTTCTGCTTTGTTGTCACCCGATTAGATATTGGTTTCCTCCATGGTTCTTGAAATGAGATTTAGAAAATATTGCAAACTCCTTGATTTGATCATGAAGAAAATTTGAGAAAATTGTTGAAATTTGGGATTGAGATCCTATTGTAAATTGTATTTTAAACCTTATTGTATATGGCAACGAAGTCGGGTTTTCTTCCTGATTCTTTCTCTTCTGAGCCTTTGAATTAGGTTTACCAATAAAATTGGTGTTGAGCATATTTGGTTATCATGTGATTTAAATTGTGTATTAAATTTAATATGGTCGCACATTAAAAATAAATAAATAAGAATAACGGATAAGGTTATGAATTATGATTTTTCAAGTTTTTAAATTGTTAGGGAAGGACAATTTGATAGAATGAATTTCCAAGTTGATGTATAAGTATCAGATGAATCAGGATTCCTACCTTGAGAACTCAATTATCTCTTCCTTGTTAAATTTCCTTATGAATGAATCAATTGGACTAAGAGATCATGTATCTCCTTTAAAAAAAATTTTAAAAAAGCATAAATCAGTTAGTTATCTTTAACCTTGCCATGGATTGCTTATCGGTTGCATTAAGTTTTATGTTGATTGTTATATGAATTATCATCCTAAACCATATGTAGTCCAATGAGTAACTCACACTACCATTGTAATATCTTATCATGCGTAACTTAGACTACTGGGGTAGGAAACCAAGTAGGAAGGAATTGATGATGTTAAAGTTGACAAA
This sequence comes from Cupressus sempervirens, assembly GCA_028749045.1. Lineage (NCBI taxonomy): Eukaryota > Viridiplantae > Streptophyta > Pinopsida > Cupressales > Cupressaceae > Cupressus > Cupressus sempervirens. The sequence goes on from CM053783.1 coordinate 120,983,870, forward strand.
ATTCCAAGCTTTCATATATGTTGAAAATGAAAACTATGATCATGCATGGAGATTCGTTTTTAGATCCTAATGATAAAGCATTGCATTATTGAATGAAATGAATAATTAAAACTCTTGATAGGTTTTGGTTGTATCAATTCATTATAGATTTTCCTATAAAGGAAATTAATGACGCATTTAATCCTTGAATCAATCTATTTTAGAGGTAATAGAAATTGTATTGAATCCTACCTTAATTATCTAATAGTTTCTAGAGATGCTCTATTAGTTTTGTAAGCCATAAGAAATTTTAGGAATTAACTTGGGATAATGTTTGCAATATGTAGCTCTTCAAATTTTGATCCAACTTAAAAAGGATTAAATCTACTTTTCATACCATCCTTAAGAAAAATTTCCAAAACACCCACCTACAAGATGCTAGAAAATGTATAGAGGAATAATTTATTCTCTTGTTGAACAGAGAATATTCCATTCTGATTCTTTCTTTCAAATTTAATGAATAATCAATAAAGTAATTGTGAATAACTATATTAAATTATTATGGTCCTTAAAATAAAATCTAAATATCTTTTATTTCACCTATAAAACTTTACCCCATAAATGCCTTACCTCCCTTCTCTTGTTGGGCGTCAGATTTCAAGAGATGAACTTGATGGTTTTTGTTTTAAAACAAAAAAAAAATAGATTGGTCAATGCCTTGTTTTGGGGTGACATCACCCGCCACCTTTTTCCCTCTGTTTTGGCATGCTCATTTCAATGAGGATGGGATGGCAGTATCCAACTTGTTTCAATTTATTATTTTGTTTTTTGCTGAGCCTTCACCCTAGGTCGCTGCCTTAGGGGATTCGCCTGTACCCTTTTGGCAGGCGTGTTGGCTCATGGAGCACCCAGTCAGCGCTTGGGCAGTGCGCCAATCCTTGCCTAAGGACCAAGTGACATCTTAGGGTAGGTGTAGGGAGGAAGGGTTAGAGTAGTAAAGGTTAGCATAGGAAGTTAGTAATAGGTGTTAGGGGTTAGTTAGGTTAGTGTTAGGTTAATTTAATTTTTGTAGTTAGTTTATCTTAAGTTGGTGATTAAAATATTTAATCTAGAATTGTGTTTTTTTAAAGTTTTTTTAAGATTAATTATTGTAATTAGTTTGGTTTAATAGGTTGTTGCATGTAGTTACTTTATTAGTTGATAATACTTGTAATTAGTTAGTTTTAATGTAATTAAGTTGTTAGTATTGTTTTAAGTTTATTTAGTTGTTAGTCAAATTTATTAATTATAAATTAGATTATAGATCCAAATAAATTATTATTAAAATGAAGTGCATTTAATTGAATGTTAGGCATTATTTTAATATGTCCTTAAGATGAGTAGTTAGCATACTTAAATTGCCTTAAAATTTCTTGGGAATTATTATAAGTAGTTATATTGTTCTTAAATCAAAAGTTCGTATTATTTTACCTCGAAATGCTTTAGGCTAGTGAAGGTTGTAAAATTAAGTGAGATTATTAGATGAAACTTTAATGTTAATTATTCATCTAGAGAATTGTTTTGTTTTGTGAGATTAGAAAAATTGTTCTAATCATTCTGAGTTATAATAGATTACTCTTAAATTAAACTATCAAGGTAGCTTTTGTCGATATCAGATTTGTATCGAGAGTTCACTTTTAGAGATTCAATTCCTCCTCAAGACTATAAACTTAAGACGTTATGCAGAGAACCTGTACTTAAAATGTTGTCTCAATCTTTCAAAACTAAGAGCACGTTTAAGTATTAAATATTAAAAAAAATAAAAAAAAATTGTGTGTGTTTTGCCCTCGTAGTTTGGGCATGACAATTTGGTATCAGAGCCCATGTTTCAATGCTAGGAACCTTAACCATTATGCTTCCTAAACTTAACTCAAAATTTTAATTGTGTAGATGTTGCCTATTACTCGTAACCGATGAGGCAGAGGTCGTAGGACTAGGGGTGGTAGAGCGAGATAGGAGGATGGACCACCGCCACCTCCGCCACCACCTCCACCTCCACCACCACCGAACCCAAACCAGGACATTATAGATGCACTTCAGACTTTGATCAGTGCAGTTCAGCAGAGACTGGTACCTATAGTTCAGCCAGTTCAGCAGATTCCAGTAGTGGAAGCAGAGGGACCCGGAGGAGGCAGGCCCAGAGTCAGAGAGAGGACTAGGAGTCCCCCATCGAGACAGATAGAGGGTTAGGGTGACCACGAGGAAGAGTCCATCCACCAGAGAGGACCCCCTTTTGACAGACCTACTAGACATCTAGGAGATGACATCAGGGAATTGATTCGACTTGGACCACCATTGTTTACCGGTACCACTAAGGGTTCAGTAGCAGAGGCATGGTTGCAGAGCTTACAGCGGTGCTTTGGGTTACGCCCTTATGGGAGTAATCTAAAAGAATGCCTAGCAGTTCATCAGTTGAGAGGGGATGCCTCCAACTGGTGGCATCAGGAGGAGATCATTGGTGGAGTGAGGATGGACACCCTCACATGGGAATCTTTCTTAGAGAGATTTCGAGAGAGGTACTTGTCAGAGCATTTCCAGTAGAAATAGATAGAGGAGTTCCATTCTCTTTATCAGAGAGGCCTTATAGTGGCTCAGTACGAGAGTAGGTTTCTCGAGCTCCTTCCTTATGTGGAATACATGAAGGACGAAAAACTACGGGTGCATCGCTTTATCATGGGTCTGAATTTCTCTCTTCAGGGCCCAGTTCGAATGGCCTTCCCTACCACCTTCACACAGGCAGTGGAAATAGCACTAGTTGCTGAGGATAATCAAGGTAGGCAGGAGTCACGAGATCGGTCTCAAAACTGAAACTCCTCCCAGAAGAAACCCCCTTGGAAAGGGAATCAGAACTATACAGCAGGGTCCTCTAGGGGCCAGCAGTCTCAGCAGCAAAAACCCTAGCAGCAGCAGCAGAAACCTTCTCAGGGTTATCAGGGCTCTAAGCCCAAGCAGTGGTAGTCACAGGGTCCTAGGCAGGATAAGAAAGTACAAGCCCCACAGTCACAGTCAGTGAAGACTCAGCAGTCTTCTAGGGGAGGATTCAATGGATCTAGTAGGTCAGGAGGCCCACAGCAGTTTGGGTCATAGGGTGCATGATCTTATACTCGCAGACCATGCTACACTTGTGGTGGCATGGGTCATATAGCTAGGGAGTGTCCATAGGGATAGGCATCTAGTGGTCAGAGCAGGGCTTTTTCAGAGCCGACAGTTGGTGACATGGGTAGATCCCATAGAGTTTTTGCAGCAGTTGACAATCGCTAGGCTGAGTATCACGCCATAGTTATCAAGGCTACAGGTATTATACAGAGCCGTATGGTTGCCATTTTATTTGATTCTGGGGCTACTGACTCTTTTATATCTCCATTTGTGGTGGAGCATTGTGGTCTAGTGGCAGTTAGATAGGATGTTAGTTGGGAGGTAGAGTTAGCCTCAGGAGCCAGAGTGTCAGTTAGTTCCATGGTGCGGAGTTGTCAAATGCAGATTGGAGACATGTCCACTAGGACTAATCTACACATTACCCCTCTAGGTTCTTATGATGTTTTTCTTGGCATGGATTGGCTTTATGGCCACAGCACCAAGATGGATTGTCGACAGAAGAGGGTGGAATGTGTGGATGATGATGGTATCTCTAGGGAGATCTTCGGAGTGAAGAGGCCAGTGTCCCTTCATATGATTTTCGCTATACAGCTTAGACGATGCATGCGAAAGGGTTGTCAATTTTTTGCTATCACTATTAGTGATCAAGAGGAAGATTCAGAAAGGGAGCCATCCCTTGATGATTTTCCAATCCTTCAGGAGTTTGCAGATGTGTTTCCTTCAGAGCTTCCTGGTATGCCTCCACCTCGAACAGTGGATTTTCATATAGACCTGATGCCAGGAGCCGAGCCAGTTTCGAGAGCACCATATAGGATGACTACTCATGAGCTTAGTGAGATAAAGGCTCAATTGGAGGAACTCTTAGAGAAGGGGCATATTCGACCTAGTGTGTCACCTTGGGGTGCACCAGTGATTTTTGTCAAGAAGAAAGATGAATCACTTAGGTTGTGTATCGATTATCGACAATTGAACAAAGTGACCATCAAGAACCGATATCCTCTTCCCAGAATCGATGATCTTTTTGATTAGTTACGGGGTGCTCGAGTATTTTCAAAGATTGATCTAAAGTCGAGTTACCATCAGTTGAGGATTGTGGATAGTGATATCCCCAAGACAGCTTTTCGTACTAGGTAAGGCCACTACGAGTTCATCGTGGTACCTTTTGGCCTTATGAATGCTCCAGTTGTGTTCATAAGCCTCATGAATGGAGTATTTTGTACCTTTTTGGATAAGTTTGTGGTTGTGTTTCTTGATGACATTCTTATTTATTCTCATGATGAGAGAGAGCATGAAGAGCACCTGAGACAGGCATTGCAGAAGCTGAGAGAGAATCAGTTGTTTGGCAGCTTGTCGAAGTGTGCATTCTTCAGACCCGAGATACATTATTTGGGTCATGTCATATTAGGTGATGGTATCTCAGTAGACCCATCAAAGATCACGGCTATCATGGATTGGCCAACACCCACCAGTGTTACTGAAGTGTGGAGCTTTATGGGGCTAGCAGGTTATTACTAACACTTCATTTTAGGATTCTCTAGATTGGCACACCCCATCACTTCTCTTTAGAGGAGGGGGAAGAAGTAAAAATGGACAAAGAAGTGTGGTAGAGCTTTTGAAGAGCTCAAGAGAGCCCTCACGAGTGCACCAATTCTTGCAGTACCAGATCCTGTTGTAGATTTTGTGGTGTGCACCGATGCATCTTTAGATGGATTAGGAGCAGTCCTTATGTAGGAAGGACGAACTATTTCCTTTGAGTCTAGGAAGTTGAAGACTCATGAACTCAATTATCCTACTCATGACCTAGAACTAGCGGTAGTGGTTCATGCCTTGGTGAGATGGTGACATTTCCTTCTGGGTCATAGATTCGAGCTTCATTCCAATCACCAGAGCTTGCAGTATATATTTTCTCAGCCGAACCTTAATGCTAGGCAAAGAAGGTGGATGGAGTTCCTATATGAGTATGATTTTGATGTTCATAACATCAAGGGAAAGGAGAATGTGGTTTCAGATGCCTTAAGTAGAAGGCGCCATGAGCTTTCATCTGTGACTACTTGCACTAACTTGAGAGAGCGGATCTTGCAGCACTTACCAGCTGATGAGCTTTATGCAGAAGTAAGTCAGTTAGTACTTTTTTAGAGACCCATGGAAGGGAAGGTTGGAGAGTATTCCTTGGAGTCCGATGGACTTTTTTGGCATAGGGGACGTATGTATGTACCTTCCATTGGGGGTTTGCACGAGCCCATTGTACTTGAGGCTCACAGAGCACTTTATGCAGTGCACCCCGATGTTAAGAAGTTACATGCATATTTGAGGCAGTTGTATCATTGGCCAGGCATGAGAGTGCAGATTGCTAGCATAGTTATGAGATGCCTCGAGTGCAAGAGGGTGAAGGCAGAGCACCGTCATCCTGGCGGGCTTCTTGAACCACATGAGATTGCAGTGTGGAAATGGGACACTATATCTATGGATTTTATTGTTGGTCTTCCTATGCCATCTCATCGTCATGATGCCATTTTGGTGATAGTTGACACATTGACCAAGGTTTCCCATTTCTCACCCATGCATACTACATTCACAGCACGAGACATAGCTTAGGTGTTCTTGCGGGAAATTGTTAGACTTCATGGTGTTCCCTGTAAGATCATATTTGACAGAGACTCTTTTTTCACTTCTTGATTTTGGAGAGAGTTGTAGTCGGCTTTGGGCACTAGGCTCAATTTTAGTACAGCGTACCATCCTTAGACCAATGGCTAGACCAAGCGAGCGAGTCAAGTTTTGGAGGACATGCTACGTATGTACGTGATGGATCATCAGGTCATATGGGAGGAATACCTACATCTTCTCGAGTTTGCCTACAACAATAGGCATTATTCTTCCATAGGTATGCCGCCTTATGAGGCTTTGTACGGGAGATCATGCAGGACACCCTTGAGTTGGGATAGGATCGAGGATCGAGTATCTATTGGTCCCTAGTTAGTAAAGGAGATGGAGCAGCAGGTGACCCTGATTAGACAACACCTGAGAGAGGCACAGGATAGACAGAAGAAGTATGCAGATGCGAAGAGGACAGATCGAGAGTATCAGGTTGGTGATAGAGTGTTCTTGAGGGTACGACCACACAAGAGTCCAATTTGATTCGAAAAGGGCTCTAAGTTGGCACCCCAGTTTGTTGGGTCATTTGAGATCCTTGAGAGGATAGGACCTGTTGCATACCATTTAGCTTTGCCACCTAGCCTGTCATGCATCCACGATGTGTTTCATATTTCAGTACTTAGAGGATACATTTATGACGAGTCTCATATTATAGATTGGGATGCTTTACAAGTGGAGTCAGATGGACAGCTAGCACTGGAGCCTATCTGCATTATTGCACGACGAACCCTAGCACTTCGAGGCCGAGAGCTGGACCAGGTTAGGATCCAATGGGATTGTTACGATGAGGTCACAGCTTCATGGGAGGATGCAATGCAGATGGGATCTTAGTTTCGTACCTTTTTTATGAACTCTAGGAGGAAGTTCATGCCTAGTGGGGGAGGATGTGAGGCCTCGCCCTGACCCATCGTAGCATAGCGATGCATTACTATTATTTTTTTGATATTCACGACTCAAGCTGTCGAGACATTATCTGATGCTTAGAACATATTTTATTATTTCATGTTGTGTGATGTTATTTTCAGATATATTTGATGATTGTAATTTAATGTTTCATGTATATGTATGTTGATGAACTCGGTAAATGTAGGATTGAGACTTTGATTTAAGAGATTTTAAATGATTAAGAATTAAGTAGGATGAGGAAACCCTTATTGATGTATGTTTTAATTTATGTGAATTTTTGAATACGTATACATTATGTTCATGTGATTTTATAGGACTACTGATGTGTGAAATGAGTGTGCAGATATTTAGCCGAGAAACCCTATGGAGGAACATAACTGATCTCCATGTGCTAAATTTGAAAACTTTGTTGTTCATAATTCATGTATTGTATTATGAGATGTATGTATGCATCTTCTTTGTTCAGTGAATGTTAATGTTTGTAATTATGTTCTTTCAGTGTTGCTTGAAACTTGTAAAATGTTGGTGTGCTTTGGTGTGCTATTTAGGGTTAATTGTTTAACCTTTGGACCAAGTTGGTTTAAGTTAGTGTCAGTTTTTCTATTAGGTTCTTAATCAAGGTTAGTGCTTATTTGCAAGTTAAAGTAGTAAGTTGGACCTATTTTATTCCTAGATTTTATTTGACTCTAAACCTCTTTCCTAAGCTTTAAAACATGTTATTATTCTAACCAAAGGGTATGGGTATGGGTTAGGGGTCTTTTCCAACCCCTAAGCCCTTTTTTTTGACTTTTGAGGTCACCCAAAAAGTCCCTTTTTGCCTTTGTCCGAAAATTGATCATGGTTATCTTGAGTTACCTCACCTCATCTCCACTTAGGGTTTAACCATAGTGTAGATTGAGTTAGGAGTTTCTAGAGTGGCTAGTGGGTGGAAATAGTTATTGCTCCTTTTGGGTGGTTGAGTTGGAGGCTTATTTAGAGGCCTTCCTTGGACTAGTTGGTTGTTACCCAATCTCTACATTTAGAGAAGATTTATTGAAGCTTGAAGGAAGGAAAGGGATACTCTACTCAAACTTGTTCATTGCCATTACCTCTTTGTGAAGGTAAGAAATTCTCATATTCCCTATTCAGTTTTTATGGTTTGTTTCATGTTCATGCTACCTTGTTGATGTTTCACTGTTTGTATGGATGTGGGTATGTTGGGAAGATTTGATTACCATGTTATTTTGGTTGTTTTTCCTTTCTTGTTTATGTTTGCAATTTGAGTTTTCCTTGCATGGGTGTTTTGGTATTACTCACCCTTGGAGAGGGCAGAAGTGACCAATTTTGGGAAAGGTCTGTTTAGTTGGACTCCAACCAGTGTAGAGTCTCTTCTCAAAGATGAGAAGAGGGATAAAGGGTAGGGTGTTATGGGCCCCTACCCGTCAGCACATACCTGGTATGAATATGGCATGTTTAAATGGAAGAACGTAAGTTCTTGGTTATTAGCCCCGATTGGGCATCTGAATGGGTGTTGTGCTTGACTTCTCCTATTGGAAGAATCCACCTTTCCCTAGTCTTGATTCATTGTGAATCCTATTGTGTAAATCATGTATTATTATGCATGCTTGATGTTCTCTTGGTTCTGCTTGGTTGTCACCCGATTAGATATTGGTTTCCTCCATGGTTCTTGAAATGAGATTCAGAAAATATTACAAACTCCTTGATTTGATCATGAAGAAAATTTGATAAAATTGTTGAAATTTGGGATTGAGATCCTATTGTAAATTGTATTTTAAACCCTATTGTATATGGCAATGAAGCCGGGTTTTCTTCCTGATTCTTTCCCGGCTGAGCCTTTGAATCAGGTTTTCCAAATTAAAGGGAGTTAACAGATTTAATTTGAGTAAAATAAGGAGTTAAATTATTCAATTTGAGTAGAAAAAGGAGTTAAATGATTTAATTAAATAATTTTGATTAATTATTTTAAAATTCTTTTCGAAACTAGTCAACCATGGTTAAATCTGGTCAACTTTTGCTAAAACTTGATCTTTGCATATGTGAATATGAGCAAATGTGAGTAGGAATTCCAGAAACAATTTGATGTAAATTCTCATTCTACCTTTCAAAATGAAGAGATGAGGGTCTCTTAAATAGACTTTCCTTGATTTCATCAACGGTTGAGATCGATTTCAATCAGCGGTCAGGATTAAAGGTGAACTTCTATCATAAAGCGAGATTTCCAAATTAAAGGGAGTTAACAGATTTAATTTGAGTAAAATAAGGAGTTAACTAATTCAATTTGAGTAGAGAAAGGAGTTAACTGATTTAACTCATTTTTTATCAATAGTGAACTGGAAATTTCAATTTTTGAACTAAAGAGAGATTTTTCTTAAGATATTTAATTTAATAAAATGAGATATGCTCTCATTATTACTTTTTCTATTTAATTAAATAATCTTTAATTAATTAGAGACACTTTTCTTATTTAATTAAATAACTTCATTTAATTAATTAGTAATGGCTTCTCATTTAATTAAATAACTTTGTTTAATTAATTAGAAGTAAGTACTCCATTTAATTAAATAATTTTGTTTAATTATTTCAAAATTCTTTTCAAAACTAGTCAACTCAAGTCAACCGTGGTTAAATCTGGTGAACTTTTGGTCAAACTTGATCTTTGCGTATGTGAATATGAGCAAATGTGAGTATGAAATCTAGCAACAATTCGATGCAAATTCTCATTCAACCTTTCAAAATGAAGAGATGAGGGTCTCTTAAATAGACTTTCTTGGAATTCATCAACGGTTGAGATCGATTTCAATCAGCAGTCAGGATTAAAGCTGAAGTTCAGACATAAAGGGAGATTTTCAAATTAAAGGGAGTTAACAGATTTAATTTGAGTAAAATAAGGAGTTAACTGATTCAATTTGAGTAGAAAAAGGAGTTAACTGATTTAACTCATTTTTTATCAATAGTGAACTAAAAATTTCCCTTTTTGAACTGAAGAGAGATTTTGTTGAGATATTTAATTTAATAAAATGAGATATGCTCTCATAGTTACTTTTTCTATTTAATTAAATAATCTTTAATTAATTAGAGACACTTTTCTTATTTAATTAAATAACTTCATTTAATTAAATAGGAATGGCTTCTCATTTAATTAAATAACTTTGTTTAATTAATTAGAAGTAAGTACTCCATTTATTTAAATAATTTTGTTTCATTATTTTAAAATTCTTTTCGAAACTAGTCAATTCAAGTCAACCGTGGTTAAATATGGTCAACTTTTGGTCAAACTTGATCTTTGCGTATGTGAATATGACCAAATGTGAGTATGAATTACAGCAACAATTCGATGCAAATTCTCATTCAACCTTTCAAAATGAAGAGATGAGGGTCTCTTAAATAGACTTTTCTGGAATTCATCAACAGTTGAGATCGATTTCAATCAGCAGTCAGTATTAAAGGTGAAGTTCAATCATAAAGGGAGATTTCCAAATTAAAGGGAGTTAACAGATTTAATTTGAGTAAAATAAGGAGTTAACTAATTCAATTTGAGTAGAGAAAGGAGCTAACTGATTTAACTCATTTTTGATCAAAAGTGACCTGGAAATTTCCCTTTTTGAACTGAATTAATTAGAAGTAAGTACTCCATAATTGACCAATAGTGGTTATCTTTGGTTACCTCACCTCATCTCCACTTAGGGTTTAATCATAGTGTAGGTTGAGTTAGGAGTTTCCAGAATTGCTAGTGGGTGGAAGTAGTTATTACTCCTTTTGGATGGTTGAGTTCAAAAAGGGAAATTTCCAGTTTATTATTGATCAAAAATGAGTTAAATCAGTTAACTCCCTTTTCTAATCAAATTGAATCAGTTAACTCCTTATTTTACCCAAATTAAATCTGTTAACTCCCTTTATTACTGAACATCACCTTTAATCCTGACCGCTGATTGAAATCGATTTAAACCGTTGATGAATTCCAGGAAAGTTTATTTAAGAGACCCTCATCTCTTCATTTTCAAAGGTTGAATGAGAATTTGCATCGAATTGTTGCTAGAATTCATAATCACATTTGCTCATATTCACATACGCAAAGATCATGTTTGATGAAAAGTTGACCAGATTTAACCACGGTTGACTTGAGTTGACTAATTTTGAAATAATTAAACAAAATTATTTAATTAAATGGAGTACTTACTTCTAATTAATTAAACAAAGTTATTTGATTAAATGAGAATCCATTCCTAATTAATTAAATGAAGTTATTTAATTAAATGAGAAAGGTGTCTCTAATTAATTAAAGATTATTTAATTAAATAGAAAATGTAATTATGAGAGCATATCTCTTTTTATTAAATTAAATATCTCAATAAAATCTCTCTTCAGTTCAAAAACGGAAATTTTTGGTTCACTATTGATAAAAAATGAGTTAAATCAGTTAACTCCTTTTTCTACTTAAATTGACTCAGTTAACTCCTTATTTTACTCAAATTAAATATGTTAACACCCTTTACTTTGGAAATCTCCCTTGATGACTGAACTTCACCTTTAATCCTGACCGTTGATTGAAATCGATCTCAACCATTGATGAATTTTAGGAAAGTCTATTTAAGAGACCCTCATCTCTTCATTTTGAAAGGTTGAATGAGAATTTGCATCGAATTGTTGCTAGAATTCGTACTCACATTTGCTCATTTTCACATACGCAAAGATTAGGTTTGACCAAAAGTTGACCAAATTTAACCACGGTTGATTGAGTTGACTAGTTTCGAAACGAATTTTAAAATAATTAAACGAAATTATTTAATTAAATGGATTACTTACTTCTAATTAATTAAACAAAGTTATTTAATTAAATGAGAAGCCATTCCTAATTAATTAAATGCAGTTATTTATTTAAATAAGAAAAAGTGTCTCTAATTAATTAAAGATTATTTAATTAAATAGAAAAATTAATTATGAGAGCATATCTCATTTTATTAAATTAAATATCTCAACAAAATCTCTCTTCAGTTCAAAAAGAGAAATTCCCAGTTCACTATTGATAAAAAATGAGTCAATTCAGTTAACTCCTTTTTCTTCTCAAATTGAATCAGTTAACTTCCTATTTTACTCAAATTAAATCTGTTAACTCGCTTTAATTTGGAAATCTCCTTTTATGACTGAACTTCACCTTTAATCCTAACTGCTGATTGAAATCGATCTCAACCGTTGATGAATTCAAGGAAAGTCTAGTTAAAAGACCCTCATCTCTTCATTTTGGAAAGTTGAATGAGAATTTGCATCGAATTGTTGCTTGAATTCATACTCACATTTGCTCATATTCACATACGCAAAGATCAAGTTTGACCAAAAGTTTACTAGATTTAACCACGGTTGAATTGAGTTGACTAGTTTCAAAAAGAATTTTGAAAAAATTAAATGAAAATATTTAATTAAATAGAGTACTTACTTCTAATTAATTGAACAAAGTTATTTAATTAAATTAGAAGCCATTCCTACTTAAATAAATGAAGTTATTTAATTAAATAAGAAAAGTGTCCCTAATTAATTAAAGATTACTTAATTAAATTGAAAAAGTAATTATGAGAGCATATCTCATTTTATTAAATTAAATATCTCAACAAAATCTCTCTTTAGTTCAAAAAGGGAAATTTCCAGTTCACTATTGATAAAAAATGAGTTAAATCAGTTAACTCCTTTTTCTACTCAAATTGAATAAGTTAACTCCTGATTTTACTCAAATTAAATCTGTTAACTCCCTTTAATTTGAAAATCTCCCTTTATGACTGAACTTCACCTTTAATCCTCACCGCTGATCAAGTTTGGCCAAAAGTTAACCAGATTTAATAACGGTTGACTTGAGTTGACTAGCTCTAAAAAGAATTTTGAAATAATTAAATGAAATTATTTAATTAAATGGAGTACTTACTTCTAATTAATTAAACAAAGTTATTTAATTAAATGAGAAGCCATTCCTAATTAATTAAATAAAGTTATTTAATTAAATAAGAAAAGTGTCTCTAATTAATTAAATATTACTTAATTAAATAGAAAAAGTAATTATGAGAGCATATCTCATTTTATTAAATTAAATATCTCAACAAAATCTCTCTTTAGTTCAAAAAGGGAAATTTCTAGTTCAATATTGATAAAAAATGAGTTAAATCAGTTAGCTCCTTTTTCTTCTGAAATTGAATCACTTAACTCCTTATTTTACTCAAATTAAATCTATTAACACCCTTTAATTTGTAAATCTCCCTTTATGACTGAACTTCACCTTTAATCCCGACTGCTGATTGAAATCGATCTCAACCGTGGATGAATTCCAGGAATGTCTATTTAAGAGACCCTCATCTCTTCATTTTGAAAGGTTGAATGAGAATTTGCATCGAATTGTTGTTGGAATTCATACTCACATTTGCTCATATTCACATATGCAAAGATCAAGTTTGACCAAAAGTTGACCAGATTTAACCACGGTTGACTTTAGTTGACTAGTTTTGAAAAGAATTTTGAAATAATTAAATGAAATTATTTAATTAAGTGGAGTACTTACTTCTAATTAATTAAACAAAGTTATTTGATTAAATGAGAAGCCATTCCTAATTAATTAAATAAAGTTATTTAATTAAATAAGAAAAGTGTCTCTAATTAATTAAAGATTACTTAATTAAATAGAAAAAGTAATTATGAGAGCATATCTCATTTTATTAAATTAAATATCTCAACAAAATCTTTCTTCAGTTCAAAAAGGGAAATTTTTAGTTCACTATTGATAAAAAATGAGTTAAATCAGTTAACTCCTTTTTCTACTCAAATTGAATAAGTTAACTCCTTATTTTACTCAAAATAAATCTGTTAACTCTCTTTAATTTGGAAATCTCCCTTTATGACTTAACTTCACCTTTAATCCTGACCGCTGTTTGAAATCGATCTCAACCTTGATGAATTCTAGGAAAGTCTATTTAATAGACCCTCATCTCTTCATTTTGAAAGGTTGAATGAGAATTTGCATTGAATTGTTGCTGGAATTCATACTCACATTTGCTCATATTCATATACGCAAAGATCAAGTTTGACCAAAAATTGACCAGATTTAACCACGGTTGACTTGAGTTGACTAGTTTCGAAAAGAATTTTGAAATAATTAAACAAAATTATTTAATTAAATGGAGTACTTACTTCTAATTAATTAAAGAAAGTTATTTAATAAAATGAGAAGCCATTCCTAATAAACTAAATGAAGTTATTTAATTAAATAAGAAAATTGTCTCTAATTAATTAAAGATTACTTAATTAAATAGAAAAAGTAATTATGAGAGCATATCTTATTTTATTAAATTAAATATCTCAACAAAATCTCTCTTTAGTTCAAAAACGGAAATTTCCAATTCACTATTGATCAAAAATGAGTTAAATCAGTTAACTCCTTTTTTCTACTCAAATTGAATCTGTTAACTCCTTATTTTACTCAAATTAAATCTATTAACTCCCTTTAATTTGGAAATCTTCCTTTTTTACTGAACTTCACCTTTAATCTTTATTGCTGATTGAAATCGATCTCAATCGTTGATGAATTCTAGGAAAGTCTATTTAAGAGACCCTAATCTCTTCATTTTGAAAGGTTAAATAAGAATTTGCATCAAATTATTGCTGGAATTCATACTCACATTTGCTCATATTCACATACGCAAAGATAAAGTTTGACCAAAAGTTGACCAGATTTAACCATGGTTGACTTGAGTTGACTAGTTTCGAAAAGTATTTTGAAATAATTAAACGAAATTATTTAGTTAAATGGAGTACTTACTTCTAATTAATTAAACAAAGTTATTTAATCAAATGAGAAGGCATTCCTAATTAATTAAATGAAGTTATTTAATTAAATAAGAAAAGTGTCTCTAATTAATTAAAGATTACTTAATTCAATAGAAAAAGTAATTATGACAGCATATCTCATTTTATTAAATTAAATATCTCAAAAAAATCTCTCTTTAGTTCAAAAAGGGAAATTTTTAGTTCACTGTTGATCAAAAAAGAGTTAAATCAGTTAACTCATTTTTCTACCATTGATTGAAATCGATCTAAACCGTTGATGAATTCCAGGAATGTCTATTTAAGAGACCCTCATCTCTTCATTTTGAAAAGTTGAACGAGAATTTGCATCGATTTATTGTTAGAATTCATACTCACATTTTCTCATATTCACATACGCAAAGATAAAGTTTGACCAAAAGTTGACCAATTTTAACCACGGTTGACTTGAGTTGACTAGTGTCGAAAAGAATTTTGAAATAATTAAACGAAATTATTTAATTAAGTGGAGTACTTACTTCTAATTAATAAAACAAATTTATTTAATTAAATGAGAAGCCATTTCTAATTAATTAAATGAAGTTATTTAATTAAATAAAAAAAGTGTCTCTAATTAATTAAAGATTACTTAATTAAATAGAAAAAGTAATTATGAGAGCATATCTCATTTTATTAAATTAAATATCTAAAAAAAATCTCTCTTTAGGTCAAAAAGGGAAATTTCTAGTTCACTATTCATCAAAAATGAATTAAATCAGTTAAATCCATTTTCTACTCAAATTGAATCAGTTAACTCTTTATTTTACTCAAATTAAATCTGTTAACTCCATTTAATTTGAAAATCTCCATTTAATTTGAAAATCTCCCTTTATGATTGAACTTCACCTTTAATCCTGACTGCTGATTGAAATAGATCTCAACCGTTGATGAATTCTAGGAAAGTCTATTTAAGAGACCCTCATCTATTCATTTTGAAAGGTTGAATGAGAATTTGCATCGAATAGTTGTTGGAATTCATACTCACATTTGCTCATATTCACATACGCAAAGATCAAGTTTGACCAAAAGTTGACCAAATTTAACCACAATTGACTTGAGTTGACTAGTTTCAAAAAGAATTTTGAAATAATTAAACAAAATTATTTAATTAAATGGAGTACTTACTTCTAATTAATTAAACAAAGTTATTTAATTAAATGAGAAGCCATTCCTTATTAATTAAATGAAGTTATTTAATTAAATAAGAAAAGTGTCTCTAATTAATTAAAGTTTATTTAATTAAATAGAAAAAGTAATTATGAGAGCATATCTCATTTTATTAAATTAAATATCTCAACAAAATCTCTCTTTAGTTCAAAAAGGGAAATTTTTAGTTCACTATTGATCAAAAAGGAGTTAAATGGGTTAACTCATTTTTTTACTCAAATTGAATCTGTAGTGCCTACCCTCGTTCACATCCTTTCTAGACATTGTTATTATTATCAGACTTTGATGGACTAGTTTTATGTTGATGGTTTAGTGGTATTGTTTTGACACTATCAGATATTATGATATGGATTCAGTTGATATATGGTGAGATCATTTAGACTTTACATTTCATGTATGTATGATGATTATTATACTGTTTTCATTTATTAATGATGATTAGTTAGATGGTATATTATCTCATGTGTTTTATTATGGATACTTAGCCCATACTTGCATGTGTATGGTGTGCGTGTTTTCTTATTTTATGGCGTTTCTGATGTGGTTAAGGAAGGGAGTCGTAGTCACTTGCTTAGTTGGGATCTACACGATTCACCACTTCCTACCATTTCCTGTTTAGCTTAGCATTATATATATTGTATGTACATGCATAGTTTTTCTGCAAGTTGTAGGTACCGGGTATCGACTTCCCTGAATTGCCAAGATGAGCATACCCTATTATTCTATCTCAATGATAAGAGAAGGGAGATAAATTCTCAAGTCCAAATCCCAAACACTTAAACCATTTGTCATAGTGAGTTAGGACAATTATCAGAGTTGAGTACCCACCGAATGTGTCAGATGACATATTTTGTAATTTTTAACCCTTTAGACCGATTTTGTATGATTTGTTCTATGATGGGTTTTCATATTTTATCTTGGAGGTCTATGGTGAATTTTCTATTAATTAAGTCTTTATAAATAGATTTAATTAATAAATTAATTATTTTGGAGAAAATTAATATAAAATATCATGTTATTTGATATTTTGATTGTAATTAATTAAATGTGAATTATTGAGAAAAATGAATTAAATAAAAGAAAATTAGAAATTAATAATTAATAATAATAATAAAATAATAATAAAGTAATAAATAAATAAAATAATAAAAGTTACAAAAATTAAAATAAAAGCTATAAACATTTAAATAGAAATTATATAAAAAGTAAATTGGAGTTATAAGCTTGAATGGGAATTAATGCACTTTTCTATTTCTCATGTATCAACAACACGGGGGTTAGTGCATCAACTAAGCACATGGTGTCTACAACCCTATTGCTCATCTTGAAGGTTGGAAAAGACCCATGCTTAGTTGGTGACACCTTTCAGCTATTTCTAGAAACATTCTAGATGTTTCCTGAAAGCTCTTTATATTGAGGCATTCATAGAAGCTTAGACATAGCATTTGGAGTGCAATTGGAGCATTGGAGGATTCGAGAATTCTGAAGGAGGGAGCTTGCTCTGCGGGTTTTCTAAGAAAGAGCGAATTAGCATCAGAATCCGAGTAGATTCTTATGATTTTACTTATGCTATTTCTGCATCATGCATTTCCTGTCTTCTTCGTGTCTTCCATATGTCTTCTGAGGAATTTCATATTTTTATATGCATAGATCTAAAAGAAAACAGGGCTAGGGTTTAAATTCATAACCAAACCCATTAGATTATTTATTGGATTAATTTGAAGATCAAAGATTTAAAGAAAAATTCTAAAAATTAGAATTTCTAAGTAAACTGTGTATATTCTTGAATCTGCATACACATATACATATATATCATTATATACATATATATATATATATATATATATATATATATATATATGTATGTGCTGTGATGGTGATAAAATTTGCGTGTATATATATATATATACCCATATATATATATATACATACATATGTATATATATACATATATTTATTTATTTATATAATAATCGAATGTCAAATTGCGATAGAGTTTCATGTTAATATTATTTCATATCGAATGGGAACGATTTTATAAAAAAACGTTATTGAAAATCGCATTTAAAAAAAAATATACATGATGTTGGGCGGGTATTATATACCCCACCCACCGCAGGCCTGGAAGACCGAAGTGTACCTACGGTGCAGATGTATTGGGCTACGCAATTTTAAAATCGCATTGCGGGTTTTAAATTATATAAAGTTTTATTTGCAACTTTAGTTCATATGAGATTTGGATATGAATCTCGATTTTGTTGCAATATCATTAATTATTAAATGTTATTATATATATATATTTATGTATGTATATATATATATATATATATATGTATATAAGTATATATGTATATATAATTAATTAGAAATGAATATTATAAAGTTCTAAATTAATGGATCACTCTTTTAATGATTTAAAATATTGATATTGAGCTTGTAAATTATGAAGAGATATTAATAATTAATTTAATTAAACTCGGTTTAATTAAGATTAGTTATTAGAATATATAATTGAAGTTTTGATTCATTGAGAGTGTCAATTTTCAAACAATGTTATATAAACAGAATATTATTACATCAATTAGAAAATTGAGTCTAATAGTTTTGGGGAGAAACTTTTATCTATCAAACAAATACATGGGTTAGGAAAAATGTGAAATTTCTCCACTTAATATAATTTGGAAAAACGTAAACTTAGACTTTTAAATTCAAATTTGAAAATTTAGCAAAACCAAAACATGTGTTTACATTGTCTATTCTTTATGCCATTGTTTTGGGTTTTGGATTGACTAGTGTTGATCCGTTTAAGACATCTACCAGAGGCTTGGGAGTTATATGATTGTGATGTCATGATGATGTTTTAATCTTGATCTTTATAAACCCAACCATGGTTTGTGATGGAATGCTCTATGTATTGGATGTGATTACTGATTGTTATAGTTGAGATTCTTGTGTATGAGACTCTTGACCTAACCATTATTTTGGTCATCGATCAGTTATCCTTGATTATTTTTTAGTTGCCACAATGGGACTGAGATGTGGATTTATTCTTGATGATGTCATGTTGTGACATGTTTGACTCAACCATTTTTGGAGTCTTTGATCAGTATGATTGAGATATATATTTTGGTTATTGAGAACCATTGGATATTTGATTATCAGTGATACTTCAGTTGCCAATAGAGAGTTGTTGAGTTCATAATTTTCTATGGATGTTTGCTCATGGAGATTTGATGCTTTTATGCATATTTAATGATTTTATTGTGGATTATTTTTTGTGATTTTGAGATTTATGAGTCCATGAGCATTAGGGTAGGATATTTGCATGTAGTGATGGGAAGTGGCTTGCAATGGGGGCCGGGGCCCTAGGAGTCTACTAGGGTAACTCATTGTAAGTTGGATTAATAAGTGATAACATTCACACCTAATACTAACTGAATGAACCTAAAAAGATAAGTGTTTTTTTCTTGCCCATGCCTTGAGTGCTTGTACAGGCTAGGATGGGAGTAGTGAGAGGCATGGTTGCGACCTTGCATTCCATAGTATGCCTCGTCAGTATGAGAGGATACTAGTGGCCGCATGAAATCAGTATGGACCCATGGAGTTTAGCTAACTGCTAGGGTAACTTGTACGTGATAAATGCGATGACACTTTTCCACTTGCATAGTAGGTTCCTACATGTCATTGTGTGCCTCTGGGATTAGATGTCAGTTTTGTGATTGGAACCTTTGAGTTAGTATACTTTTAGGATTCCTGAAGTTATGGAGATTTGTGCTATGTGATTTTGATAGCCTGTTTGGGACTTGAGATTGTCTCCTCAACACGGTGGGAGTGGACCAGTTTGGTACCATTCGGTCGGGTGGTAGTGTATTTTCCACTCTTATCATTTTGAGATTCATTGAGACATCATGGTTGATGTGTCCTTCACGATGGTGGATATGTATCCTTTTTCATTGATGATTAGCATATGTTAGATGATGTTATCTTATGCTTTTATTTGCATGTTAGATTACTTTCTACATATGATGTTGTATATATTAGGAGTGACATTCCTACTATGTAATATCGATGATCTCTTAGGTGATTTGAAATGTTATGCTTAGAGGGATGGCTAGGATCCATGATGTTCTAATGATGCTATTAACGGTTGGGAGGAACCGTGCACTTAGTTTATTATGTTTGATCTTTATGATGGATGTTTATATCTTCTATGATGGTGTATCATGTGATTGTCTTTACTTGATGTATCATGGATTAGAATAGGATGATGTACCTTATTCTACATATGTATATTCTTTGTGCCTATCATACCCTGTGACATGTACAGTGGATGATTGTGCATTCTGGAATGAATTTTAGAAAGGACATTTGTATATTGGATGTATCATTATTATTTCATGTGGATGACGTACTAGATGGATTCATGTATGTAAGGGATCTTTAAGAATGTAATCTATTATTTACGTTATGTTTACTTTTAGATGGACATTACGATTGCTTTCGTTAATGTGCATAACTAATTTGTGATGTTTACTATCATGAAAAAAAAAAAAAAAAATTGTTTCTAAACTTAGTGAAATTCTAGGTTAATTCTTTGGATCCCTTAGTGGGGCATTACATTTGGTATCAGAGCCCGAGTTTCTACATTGGGAGCTCTTGGTATTTTGGAACAACTAGGACTATGAACTATTAAGTTTAATTTCCAAACTTGATCTAGGTGAATTGAAACACAGGACTCAAACTATTACTTGGATATTTTTCATACTTCAACACTTAGTTTCAAAACTGGAAATTTTAATTAAACCTAAACATAGAACTGAACATAGTCTATGGCAACATGTGATTTTAATAGTACTTTGTACTATTGTAGGATGGTATCTGGGACTAGGTCTTCTGTTAGAGGCTGTGGAAGAGGTCGTGGTTGTGGTAGAGCTGTCAGTGCCCATGAGTCTGCCCATGAGGGATCGGCTCGTGTAGAGAGCAGGGAAGAGCACTCTAGTAGGCAGCAAGAAGAGAGCCGTAGAGAGGACCAAGTTGAGTCTAAAGAGGTTTTCTTGAGATAGATGATACAGACTATTCTAGAACGTCTACCTCCTGTTCAAGAACAGCCTAAAGTGCATCAGACAGAACAAGAGCATAGACCCAGATCTAGAAGTCCTTGGAAGGAATGTCAGAGGTCCATTGTATCCACTCAGATGAAGGATCTTTCAAGATCCAAGGTTAAGCCTTTTAATGGGCAAGGTTCTGGTTATGTGGCCGAATAGTGGCTTATCTCTCTCGATAGGATTTTTCCCATGCAGGAGTTCGACAACAATGTTAAGGCAAGGTTTGCAATCAATAATCTAGAGAATTTTGGGGCTACTTGGTGGATGATAGAGGAGAATAAGTTGGGAATTGATATGAGCAGTGTTACATGGGAATTATTCCTAGAGAGTTTTTGTGAACGATTCCTACCAGAGGAATGAAAACACCAAAGGGCTGATGAATTTCATAATCTTAGACAGTACACTTTGTCAATGATCGAGTATGAGCGTAAGTTTTATGAGCTTATGCCTTTCTCAGGGTTCAGTGAAAATTCAGCTCAGTTGACACAACATTTTATTAGGGGTTTGAATAATCGTATTATTGGGGGAGTTAAGGTATTTGAACCAAAAACCCTCAAGGATGTGGTGCATCAAGCTATCCTTGTTGAGCAAAGTGTCAACCTTGGTCAAGGTGGTTTTGTAGGAGTGCTAGTGGCATCAGGATCTAAAAGAAACTTTAATTCAGGTGGTAACAAGAAGTTTTCTTTCTCTAAGGGGAAATAGTATTAGCAGCAGTCTCAACAGAAATAGCAGCAGAAGGGCTCAAATTCTCAAGCTCAAGGTGGTGGCAAAGGTTCTAACACCAAGAACAATCGCAATGCTCAACACAATAAACAGAATCAGACCAATCAGCCAGCTTAGAGTAGCCAGTCTTTTGTGAGCAGGAACAATCGTCAGCAATCTAATGTACCACTTATGGGAAGAGGTTCTGGCAGAAATATGGAATGTTTTTCATGTGGTCAAATTGGACATTATGCAGCTCAATGTCCACAGCGAGCACCTCAGTTTTCAGGACCTAGACCTATAGTTTCAGAGCCTACAGTTGGTGATGCAGGTAGAGCTCATAGAGTTTTTGCAGCAGTTGATCAGTGTCAGGTAGATCATCAAGGAATAGTGGTTGAGACCATAGGTGCTATTAGAGGGATACCTCTTTCAGTATTGTTTGATTCAGGAGCTACAGATTCATTTATTTCACCATCTATAGTTTTTAAGTGTAAGCTAGATGCGGTGAAGCAAGATCATGGTTGGCAAGTGGAACTAGCCTCAGGCATTAAGGTTTCCACAGAATTTATAGTTCATAAGTGTGGGCTTAGTTTAGGAAGCTTCGATATGGCAGTGGATCTTCGAGTCATACCCCTTAGTTCCTATGATGTGGTTTTAGGCATGGACTGGCTTGGATCTCATAGAGCTAGTATAGATTGTAGGAAGAAGATTATTATGTGCCAAGATGACCAAGGGAATGATGTGCTGATAGTTGGGATACCGAGGCCTATATCTCTGCAAATGATTTCTACTATGCAATTGAAGCAAAGTTTCCGTAAGGGATGTCAGATATTTGTTGTTATGGTAAACGATCTTGATGAAGAAGATCCCATGAGGAAGACTTTGGATCACCCGATTTTGCAGGAGTATGTGGATGTTTTTCCAAGTGAGATTCTAGGCATGCCTCCTAAGAGGGACATTGATTTTATTCTTGATTTGATTCCTGGAGCGGAGCCTATCTCTAAAGCTCCTTATCGCATGACTACTCAGGAATTGGGTGAGCTACATCTTCAGCTAGAGAAACTTCTAGCCAAAGGGAGCATTCGACCTAGTGTATCACCATGGGGAGCTCTAGTGCTCTTTGTGAAGAAGAAAGATGGTTCTTTGCGCCTTTGTATCGACTACAGACAGTTGAATAAGGTGACTATTAAGAACAGGTATCCTTTTCTTAGGATTGATGACTTATTTGATCAGATCAAGGGAGCTACAATATTCTCCAAGATTGACCTTAAGTCAAGATACCACCAGCTTCGTATTAAGGAAGCAGATATTCACAAGACTGCTTTTCAAACTCGCTATGGGCATTATGAGTTCACAGTGGTACCTTTTGGATTGACTAATGCTCCATCAGTTTTCATGAGTTTGATGAATGGTGTTTTTCGATCTTATCTTGACAGGTTTGTACTTGTGTTTCTTGATGACATATTGATATATTCTAAGACTCAGAAGGAGCATGAGGAACACCTGTGGTTGGTTTTGTAGTGTTTAAGGGACAATCAGCTTTATGCTAATGTAGCTAAGTGTGAATTCTTCAAATCGGAGATTCAATATTTAGGCCATGTTATTTTAGGTGATGGTATTTTAGTAGATCCTGCAAAGATTCAGGTGATAATAGATTGGTCGACACCGACTAATGTGTGAAAGATTCGTAGTTTCATGGGTTTAGCTAGTTATTATCGTAGATTTGTCCAGAACTTCTCTAGGATAGCACATCCTATCACTTCTCTTCAGAGGAAAGGAAAGAAGTTCGTATAGACAGAGAAATGCAAGGAGGCATTCCAAAAGTTGAAGGAGCTTTTGACTAGTGCACTGATTCTAGCTGTACCAGATTCAGAAGGTGATTTCATGGTATGTATAGATGCTTCTCTTGAAGGGATTGGGGCAGTGTTGATACAGAATGGATGGGTGATTGCGTATGAATCACACAAGCTCAAGGATCATGAGTTAAATTATCCTACACATGACCTTGGGTTAGTTGTAGTATTTCATGCTTTGACAAGATGGAGACATTTCTTGTTGGGGCACAGATTTAAGCTACACAGGGATCATCGTAGTCTTCAGTACATTTTTACTTAGCCTAACTTGAATGCTCGCTAGAGGCGATGGATGGAGTTTCTATGCGAGTATGATTTTGAGGTTAAGTACATTCGGGGTAAGGAGAATGTGGTGGCAGATGTTTTGACTCACAGGAGACATGTGTTATCATCGATGACTCTTAGTGTGGATTTGAGGAGTCAGATTCTTCAGGCACTTTCTACGGATTCCTGGTATCAGGAAGTGTGCAGAGAGATTGATTCAGGAAGATCTTTGGAAGGTAAGTTTGCAAGCTACGTTCGAGAGTCAGATGGTCTTTTGAGACATTTGGTGAGGATTTATGTGCCATTTTCGGATGAGCTTCACACCTTGATACTGGCAGAAGCCCATTGTACACCTTACTCAGCGCATCTAGGTGTCAAGAAGATGCATTCTGATTTGAGATGTTTGTTCTTTTGGTCTGGGATGAAGTGAGATATTTTTAATTTTGTGGCTAGATGTCTTGAGTGTCAGAGAGTTAAGGTAGAACATCAGCACTTGGCTGGACTTTTGCAGCCTAATCTCATTCCTTCTTGGAAGTGGGATATCATCTCCATGGATTTTATTGTAGGATTACCTATGACAGTTCGGCGTCATGATGCTATCATGGTCACCATTGATCGGTTGACTAAGGTGGCGCATTTTTCACCCATTAGGTCTTCCTACACAGCAGCTTCTGTAGCTAATGTCTTTATGCTTGATATTGTGAGATTACATGGTATTCCTAGAAAGATCATTTTTGACAGGGATCCTGTATTCACATCTGCATTCTGGACATCACTGCAGCATGAGCTTGGAGCGCAGTTAAACTTCAGTTCGGCATATCATCCAGAGACTGATGGTCAGACAAAGAGGGTGAATCAGGTTTTGGAGGATATGTTATGGATGTATGTGATGGATAGGCAAACACATTGGGAGGATTATCTCTACCTAGTGGAGTTTGCGTACAACAATGGATATCACAGTTCTATTGGTATGGCACCATTTCAGGCATTATATGGGCGTCCTTGTTGTACACCATTGAGTTGGGACAGTCTTGAGGATCACATCCTGTTGGGTCCTAAGATGCTTCGTGATATGGAGCAACAGGCAGTGCATATCTGTGAACACTTGACTAGGGCATAGGATAGGCAGAAGAAGTATGTCGATGCTCATAGGATTGATAAGCAGTTTGCTATGGGAGATAAGGTTTTCTTGAGAGTGCGACCACAAAAGAGTACTGGGTATTGACTTCCCTGAATTGCCAAGATGAGCGTACCTTATTATACTATCTCAATGATAAGAGAAGGGAGATAAATTCTCAAGTCCAAATCCCAAACCCTTAAACCATTTGTCCTAGTGAGTTAGGACAAGTATCAGAGTTGAGTACCCACCGAATGTGTCGGATGACATATTTCATGATTTTTAACCCTTTAGACTAATTTTGTATGATTTTTTCTATGATGGGTTTTCATATTTTATCTTGGAGGTCTATGGTAAATTTTCTATTAATTAAGTCATAATAAAGAGATTTAATTAATAAATTAATTATTTTGGAGAAAATTAATATAAAATATCATGTTATTTGATATTTTAATTGTAATTAATTAAATGTGAATTATTGAGGAAAATGAATTAAATAAAAGAAAATTAGAAACTAAAAATTAATAATAATATTAAAATAATAATAAAGTAATAAATAAATAGAATAATAAAAGTTACAAAAATTAAAATAAAAGTTATAAACATTTAAATAGAAATTATATAAAAAGTAAACTGGAGTTATAAGCTTGCATGAGAATTAATGCACTTTTCTATTTCTCATGTATCAACAACACGGGGGTTAGTGCATCAATTAAGCACATGGTGTCTACAACCCTATGGCTCATCTTGAGGGTTGGAAAAGACCCATGCTTAGTTGGTGACACCTTCCAGCTATTTCTAGAAATATTTTAGATGTTTCCTGAAAGCTCTTTATATTGAAGCATTCATAGAAGCTTAGACATAGCATTTGGAGTACAATTGGAGCATTGGAGGATTCGACAATTCTGAAGGAGGGAGCTTGCTCTGTGAGTTTTCTGAGGAAGAGGGAATTAGCATCAAAATTTGGGTAGATTCTTGTGATTTTACTTATGCTATTTCCACATCATGCATTCCCTGTCTTCTTCGTGTCTTCCATATGTCTTCTGAGGAATTTCATATTTTTATATGCATAGATCTGAAAGAAAATGGGGCTAGGGTTTAAATTCATAACCAAACCCATTAGATTATTTATTGGATAAATTTGAAGATCAAAGATTTAAAGGAAAATTCTGAAAATTAGAATTTCTAAGTAAATTGTGTATATTCTTGAATCTGCATAAACATATACGTATATATCATTATATACATATATATATATATATATGTATGTGCTGTGATGGTGATAAACTCTGCGTGTATATATATATATATACACACATGCACATATATATATATACATATATATATATACATACATATTTATATATATACATATATATATTTATTTATATAATAATCGAATGTCAAATCGTGATAGAGTTTCATGTTAATAGTATTTCATATCACATGGGAACGTTTTTATTAAAAACGTTATTGAAAATCGCGTTTAAAAAAAAAAAAAAATATATATATATATATATATATATATATATATATATATATATATATATATATATATATATATATATATATATGTTGGGCAGGTATTATATACCCTACTCACCACAAGCCTTCGAGACCGTAGTGTACCTGCGATCCCTAGTGTACCTGCGATGCGGATGTATTGGGCCACGCGATTTTAAAATCGCATTGCGATTTGAGTTTGGTTTTAAATTATATAAAATTTTATTGGCAACATTATTTCATATGAGATTTGGATATGAATCTCGATTTTGTTGCAATATCATTAATTATTAAATGTTATTATATATATATATATATATATATATATATATATATATATATATATATATATATATATATATATATGTATATATATATATATATATATATTTATGTATGTATATATATATATTTATGTATATATATATATATATATATGTATGTATATATATATATGTATATATATATATATTTATGTATGTATATATATATATATGTATATAAGTATATATATGTATATATAATTTATTATAAATGAATATTATCGAGTTCTAAATTAATGGATCACTCTTTTAATGATTTAAAATATTGATATTGAGGTTGTCAATTATGAAGAGATATTAATTATTAATTTAATTAAACTCGATTTAATTAAAATTAGCTATTAGAATATATAATTGAAGTTTTGATTCATTGAGAGTGTCAATTTTCAAACAATGTTATATAAAAAAAATATTATTAGATCAATTAGAAAATTGAGTCTAATAGTTTTGGGGAGAAACTTTTATCTATCAAACAAATACATGGGTTAGGAAAAACGTGAAGTTTCTCCACTTAATACAATTTGAAAAACCGTAAACTAGGACTTTTAAATTCAAATTTGAAAATTTAGCAAAACCAAAACATGTGTTTACATTGAGTATTCTTTATGCTATTGTTTTGAGTTTTGGGTTGACTAGTGTTGACCAGTATAGGACGTCTACTAGAGGCTTGGGGGTTATGTGATTGTGATGTCATGATGATGTTTTAATCTCGATCTTTATAAACCCAACCATGGTTTGTGATGGAATGCTCTATGTATTGGATGTGATTAATGATTGTTATAGTTGAGATTCTTGTGTATGAGACTCTTGACCTAACCATTATTTTGGTCATCGATCAATTATCCTTGATTATTTTCTAGTCACCATGATGAGACTGAGTGTGGATTTATTGTTGATGATGTCATGTTGTGACATGTTTGACTCAACCATTTTTGGAGTCTTCGATCAGTATGATTGAGATATATATTTTGGTTATTGAAAACCATTGGATATTTGATTATTAGTGATACGTCAGTTGCCAATAGAGAGTTGTTGTGTTCATGATTTTCTATGGATGTTTGCTCATGGATATTTGATGCTTTTATGCATATTTGATGATTTTATTATGGATTATCTTTTAAGATTTTAATATTTATGAGTCCATGAGCATTAGGGTAGGATATCTGCATGTAGTGATGGGAAGTGGCTTGCAATGAGGGTCGGGGCCCTAAGAGGCTGCCAGGGTAACTCATTGTAAGTTGGATTAATAAGTGATAACATTCACACCTAATACTAACTGAATGAACCTAAAAAGATAAGTGTTTTGTTCTCGCCCATGCCTTGAGTGCTTTTACAGGCTAGGATGGGGGTAGTGAGAGGCATGGTTGCGACCTTGCATTCCGTAGTATGCCTCGTCAGTATGAGAGGATACTAGTGGCTACATGAAATCAGTATAGACCCATGGAGTTTAGCTAACTACCGGGGTAACTTGTACATGATAAATGCGATGACACTTTTTTGCTTGCATAGTAGGTTCGTACATGTAATTGTGTGCCTCTGGGATTAGATGTCAGTTTTGTGATTGGAACCTTTGAGTTAGTATACTTTTAGGATTCTTGGACTTATGGAGATTTGTGCTATGTGATTTTGATAGCCTGTTTGGGACTTGAGATTATCTCCTTAGCATGGTGGGAGTGGACCACTTTGGTACCACGCGGTCGGGTGGTAGTGTATTTTCCACTCTTATCATTTTGAGATTCATTGAGACATCGTGGTTGATGCGTCCCTCATGATGGTGGATATGTATCCTTTTTCATTGATGATTAGCATATGTTAGATGATGCTATCTTATACTTTTATTTGCATGTTAGATTACTTTCTACATATGATGTTGTATATATTAGGAGTGACATTCCTACTATGTAATACCAATGATCTCTTCAGTGATTTGGAATGTTACGCATGGAGGGATGGCTAGGATCCACAATGGTCTAATGACGCTATTAACGGTTGGGAGGAACCGTGCACTTAGTTTATTATGTTTGATCTTTATGATGGATGTTTATATATTCTATGATGGTGTATCATGTGATTGTCTTTACTTGATGCATCATGGATTAGAATAGGATGATGTACCTTATTCTACATATGTATATTCTTTGTGCCTATCATACCCTGTGACATGTACAGTGGATGATTGTGCATTCTTGAATGTAATTCAGAAAGGACATTTGTATATTAGATGTATCATTATTATTTCATGTGGATGATGTACTAGATGGATTCATGTATGTAACGGATCTTTAAGAATGTAATCTATTATTTATGTTATGTTTACTTTTAGATGGACATTACTATTGCTTTCGTTAATGTGCATAAGTTATATGTGATGTTTACTATCATGGAAAAAAAAAAAATTGTTTCTAAACTTAGTGAAATTCTAGGTTAATTCTTTGCATCCCTTGGCAGGGCATTATAGAATCAGTTAACTCCTTATTTTACTCAAATTAAATATGTGAACTCCCTTTAATTTTAAAATCTCCCTTTATGACTGAACTTCACCTTTAATCCTAACCACTGATTGAAATCGATCTCAACCGTTGATGAATTTCAGGAAAGTCTATTTAAGAGACCCTCATCTCTTCATTTTGAAAGGTTGAATGAGAATTTGCATTGAATTGTTGTTGGAGTTCATACTCACATTCGCTCATATTGACATACGCAAAGATTAAGTTTGACCAAAAGCTGACCAGATTTAACCACGGTTGACTTGAGTTGACTAGTTTCGAAAAGAATTTTGAAATAATTAAACGAAATTATTTAATTAAATGGAGTACTTACTTCTAATTAATTAAACAAAGTTATTTAATTAAATGAGTAGCCATTCCTAATTAATTAAAGTTATTTAATTAAATAAGAAAAGTGTCTCTAATTAATTAAAGATTGTTAAATAGAAAATGTAATTATGAGAGCATATCTCATTTTATTAAATTTCACATCTCAACAAAATCACTCTTCAGTTAATAAAGGGATATTTCCAGTTCACTATTGATCAGAAATGAGTTAAATCAGTTAATTCCTTTTTCTACTCAAATTGAATCAGTTAACTCCTTATTTTACTCAAATTAAAAATGTTAACTCCCTTTAATTTGGAAATATCCCTTTATGACTGAACTTCACATTTAATCCTGACCGCTGATTGAAATCGATCTCAACCGTTGATGAATTCCAGGAAAGTCTATTTAAGAGACCCTCATCTCTTAATTTTGAAAGGTTGAATGAGAATTTGTATCAAATTGTTGCTGGAATTCATACTCACATTTGCTCATATTCACATACGCAAAGATCAAGTTTGACCAAAAGTTGATCAGATTTAACCACGGTTGACTTGAGTTAACTAGTTTCGAAAAGAATCTTGAAATAATTAAAAGAAATTATTTAATTAAATGGAGTACTTACTTCTAATTAATTAAACGAAGTTATTTAATTAAATGAGAAGCCATTCCTAATTACTTAAATGAAGTTATTTAATTAAATAAAAAAAGTGTCTCTAATTAATTAAAGATTACTTATTCAAATAGAAAAAGAAATTATGAGAGCATATCTCATTTTATTAAATTAAATATCTCAACAAAATCTCTCTTCAGTTCAAAAAGGAAAATTTTCAGTTCACTATTGATAAAAAATGAGTTAAATGAATTAACTCCTTTTTCTACTCAAATTGAATTAGTTAACTCCTTATTTTACTCAAATTAAATCTGTTAACTCCCTTTAATTTGGAAATCTCCCTTTATGACTGAACTTCACCTGTAATCTTTACTGCTGATTGAAATCGATCTCAACCGTTGATGAATTCCAAGAAAGTCTATTTAAGAGCCCCTCATCTCTTGATTTTGAAAGGTTGAATGAGAATTTGCATCGAATTGTTGCTGGAATTCATACTCACATTTGCTCATATTCACATACGCAAAGATCAAGTTTGACCAAAAGTTGACAAGATTTAACCACGGTTGACATGAGTTGACTAGTTTCGAAAAGAATTTTGAAATAATTAAATGAAATCATTTAATTAAATGGAGTACTTACTTCTAATTAATTAAACAAATTTATTTAATTAAATGAGAAGCCATTCCTAATTAATTAAATGAAGTTATTTAATTAAATAAGAAAAGTGTCTCTAATTAATTAAAGATTACTTAATTAAATAGGAAAAGTAATTATGAGAGCATATCTCGTTTTATTAAATTAAATATCTCAGCAAAATCTCTCTTCACTTCAAAAAGAAAAATTTCTAGTTCACTATTGATAAAAAATGAGTTAAATCAGTTAACTCCTTTTTCTACTCAAATTGAATAAGTTAACTCCTTATTTTACTCAAATTAAATATGTTAACTCCCTTTCATTTGGAAATCTCCCTTTATGACTAAACTTTACCTTTAATCCTGATCGTTGATTGAAATCAATCTCAACCACTGATGAATTCCAAGAAAGTCTATTTAAGAGACCCTCATCTCTTCATTTTGAAAGGTTGAATGAGAATTTTCGTCGAATTGTTGCTAGAGTTTATACTCACATTTACTCATATTCACATACGCAAAGATCAAGTTTGACCAAAAGTTGACCAGATTTAACCACTATTGACTTGAGTTGACTAGTTTTGAAAGAAATTTTGAAATAATTAAACGAAACTATTTAATTAACTGGAGTACTTACTTCTAATTAATTAAACAAAGTTATTTAATTAAATGAGAAGCCATTCCTAATTAATTAAATGAAGTCATTTAATTAAATAAGAAAAGTGTCTCTAATTAATTAAAGATTATTTAATTAAATAGAAAAAGTAATTATGAGAGCATATCTCATTTTATTAAATTAAATATCTCAACAAAATCTCTCTTCAGTTCAAAAAGGGAAATTTCTAGTTTACTATTGATAAAAAATGAGTTAAATGAGTTAACTCCTTTTTCTAATCAAATTGAATCAGTTAACTCCTTATTTTACTCAAATTAAATCTATTAACTCACTTTAATTTGGAAATCTCCCTTTATGAATTAACTTCACCTTTAATCCTGACCGTTGAGTGAAATTGATCTCAACCGTTGATGAATTTCAGAAAAGTCTATTTAAGAGACCCTCATCTCTTCATTTTGAAAGGTTGAATGAGAATTTGCATCGAATTGTTGCTGGAATTCATACTCACATTTTCTCATATTCACATATGCAAAGATCATGTTTGACCAAAAGTTGACCAGATTTAACCATGGTTGACTTGAGTTGACTAGTTTCGAAAGGAATTTTGAAATAAATAAACAAAATTATTTAATTAAATGGAGTACTTATTTTTAATTAATTAAATAAAGTTATTTAATTAAATGAGAAGCCATTCCTAATTAATTAAATGAAGTTATTTAATTAAATAAGAAAATTGTCTCTAATTAATTAAAGATTACTTAATTAAATAGAAAAAGTAATTATGAGAGCATATCTCATTTTATTAAATTAAATATCTCAACAAAATCTCTCTTCAGTTCAAAAAGGGAAATTTCCAGTTCACTATTGATCAAAAATGAGTTAAATCAGTTAACTCTTTTTTCTGCTCAAATTGAATCAGTTAACTCCTTATTTTACTCAAATTAAATCTGTTAACTCCCTTTAATTTGGAAATCTCCCTTTATGACTGAACTTCACCTTTAATCTTGAGCGCTGATTGAAATTGATCTCAACCGTTGATGAATTTCAAGAAACTCTATTTAAGAGACCCTCATCTCTTCATTTTGAAAGGTTGAATGAGAATTTGCATCAAATTGCTACTGGAATTCATACTCACATTTGCTCATATTCACATATGCAAAGATAAAGTTTGACCAAAAGTTTACCAGATTTAACCACGGTTAACTTGAGTTGACTAGTTTCAAAAAGGATTTTGAAATAATTAAACAAAATTATTCAATTAAATGGAGTACTTACTTCTTGTCATGGCCAGACTACAAGGGCTAAAACACACACATTTTTTTTAATTTTTTTAAAAAATTATTATAATGCTCAAGCTGATAAGTTTGCGATCACATTACAAGAAAATGTTCACTTTATTACATCGTAAGTTTATAAATTCTTGTGGAGGAATACATTGTTTAAACTGAAGCGCTCCATATAACAATAATATCAACGTTTCCTTAGTTCCATATTAATCTTTAAAAAATAAATTTAAACTTGTCTCTATAACATTATAATTAAGATAGATTTACCATTTATTACATAGCATCTTTTATCTCATATAAAGTTAACATTATAAGAAAGAAATTTTAATCAAGTTCAACTAGATCAAGTTCAATTACAAATCTCATAGACAATTATCGATTTACATTTTAATCGATATTGAAAAGTCACTAAGAAAAATAATTTACTAGAATTAAAACATATTATATACATATAATTTATTAGCTTTAGATATTTCGACTACTTTAACATAATAAAAATTAACTATCAAACTCTTACCAATTTTAAAATTTAAACAACTAACGATTAACTCAATTCTAATTATTCACGAAATTAAAATTTTCTAAAATAAGTAACCAACTAAGTTAATTAAAACTAAACTAGCAAACCAATATCTACCAACTAAAAACTTTTATGAAATTAAAACTAATGTTACAAAAATTTAACATAAATATATAATCTAACTAAAATTAACTCCTAATACTATAAATCAAAAACTAACTTATATTTAAAACTATCTTAAACTAATCACAAATAATAACAATAAATAATTAAATAAATAAAAACAAACTAAACTATTCAATAACTAACCTAAAATACCCCACGTATCCCTAAAAAAACTCATGCCCCTCTTATTCTACCCACGCCTAAGCCTTTCTCCTCACACTCTCCGAGCCTCAATCTCACACAAGACAAGGCTACACGTGGGCCAAGGCAAGTAAATACGTTTGCTGGCCAAAACAAAACGTAGGCTATGGAAAGAGAAAAGTTTTATTGGCCATACTTCAAACTAACTTACCCACTTTACCTTGCATTGCATTTCCCATGTTCTAATGTGCTGACCCAAGAAACAAAACAGTAATAAAGGATAAAGTAAAACTACTGACAACTCTCTTTTCACAGCTACCAACCCAAGCCTGTCCAAATCAAGGATTTTCTAAGGTTGCTTAACCTATGAAGGGGTACAAGTGACGTCACTTGCCACAGTAAAGAAATTGAATTTGTTTAAAAAGCTTTACAACCTCCTTCAAAGAACTAATGCCAAAAGAGAGGGTTAAATGCATAAAGTTGATTTGTTTATATTTTAAAATATAAGTCTTGTAAAACCTCAAGGGGATAAGGGAAAACATTGAAGACAAAAAGTAATATAGGTAAGAATAGATATTGTTTTATTTTATTTATATAAATATATATCTTTAGTCTTTTATTTTATTTTTAAATAAAATAGAACATATTTTAGATATTAAAGATATTTTAAAGAATCTTTTAAAGATTCTTTGTTTCAAGAGGATGATTTAAATTTGCTTCCCATATAAAAACCAAAGAGTTTTTGCTCTCTTGGAACATCTTTTTTTTTTTTGAAAATTTTCTAAGTAAAGATATATATGGATATGTATTTATATATATATTTTTAATAGTTTTGAATAGAATAAAACATGGATACAATAGTTTAAGGTATATTAACACCCTATTTAATATGAACTCCTATGTAACTTGCATTGCAATAAAACAACCATAGACATTAATTCCTTTCCTGAACATAGTTATCATTTGAACATATAAGGAACATATAAAGAACTTGAAAATTTACTCAATCCAACTAAATCTACATCCATGATATAATTTTTTTCTCCAACATAGAAGTAAACTTTAAATTTTCCTAATTAAATCAGCACCATTTCCATCTTATTTTGATGTGCATCCATATTAAATTTAATACACAATTAAATCACATGATGACCAAACATGCTCAAAACACCAATTTTATTTGCACACCTGATTCAAAGGCTCAGCAGAGAAAGAATCAGGAAGAAAACCCGGCTTCATTGCCAAATACAACAAGGTTTAAAATACAATTTACAATAGGATCTCAATCCCAAATTTCAACAATTAAATAAAATTTTCTTCATGACCCAAATCAAGGGATTTATAATATTTTCTGCAACTCATTTCTAGAACCATGGAGGGAATAGAATCTGATCAGGTGACAAAAAAAAAGCATAACCAAGAACAATTCAAAACATGCATATTTATACAAGTTTTCTTCACAATGAGATCCACAATGAATGAACACTAGGGAAAGGTGGATTCTTCCAACTAGGAGAAGTCAAGCACAACACCAAATCAGATGCCCAATCGGGGCTATTAACCAAGAACTTTCGTTCTATCATTTAAACATGCCATACTCATACCAAGTTTGTGTTGATGGGTAGGGGCCCATAACACCCTACCCTTTCTCCTTCTTCTCATCCTGAGAAGAGACTCTACACTGGTTGGAGTCCAACTAAATAGACCTTTCCCAAAATTGGTCACTTCTGCCCTCTCCAAAGGTGAGTAATACCAAAACACCCATGCAAGGAAAATCTCAAAAATTGCAAACATAAACATGAAAGGAAAAAAACCAAAATAACATGGTTTTCAAATCTTCCCAACATACCCACAAACATACAAACATTGAAACAACAACAAGGTAGCATGAGCATGAAACAACCATGAAAATTGAATAAGGGAGATGAGAATTTCCTGCCTTCACAAAGAGGTAATGGCAAAGAACAAGTTTGAGTAGAGTTTCCACTTCCTTCCTTAAATCTTCAAAACTCCTCTCTAAATGTAGAGATTGGGTAACCACCTCCACAAGTCCAAGAAGGGCCTCTAAATAAGCCTCCAACTCAACCACCCAAAAGGAGCAATAACTACTTCCACCCACTAGCAATTCTAGAAACTCCTAACTCAACCTACACTATGGTTATACCCTAAGTGGAGGTGAGGTGAGGTAACTCAAGATATCCATGGTCAATTTTCGCACAAAGGCAAAAAGAGACTTTTTGAGTGACCTCAAAAGTCAAAAAAAGGGGCTTAAGGGTTGGAAAAGACTCCTAACCCATACCCATACCCTTTGGGTATAATAATATCATATTTTAAGCCTTAAGAAAGAGGTTTAGAGCCAACCAAAAATCTAGAAATAAAATAGGACCATCTAACTATTCTAACACCGCAGATTAAGCACTAATCTGGATTAGGGATGACTAACCTCAATTAAGAACCTAATAGAAAACTGACACTAACTTAAACCAACTTGGTCCAAAGGTTAAACAATTAACCCTAAGAAACATGCTGAAGAGCTTAACCAATTTACGAGTGTCAAGCGACACTAAAAGAACATAATTACGAACATTAACATTTATTGAACAAAGAAGATACATACATATATCTCACAATACAACACGTGAATTACAAACAACAAGGTTTCCAAAATTAGCACAAAGAGATTAGTTCTATTCCTCCGTAGGGTTTCTCGGCTAAACATCTGCACACTCATTGCACACATCAGTAGTCCCGTAAAATCATATGTACATATAAGTATACGTATCAGAAATTCACATAAATTAAACCATACATCAATAAGGGTTTCTTCATCATGCTTAATTCTTAATCATTTAAAATCTCTTAAATCAAAGTCTTAATCCTACATTTACTGGTTTCATCAACATACATATACATGAAACATTAAATGACAATCATCAAATATATCTGAAAGTAATATCACACAACATAAAATAATAAAGTATGTTCTAAGCATCAGATAATGTCTCGACATCTTCAGTCATGAATATCAATATAATAGTAATGTATCACTATGCTATGATGAGTTGGGGCGAGGCCTCACATCCTCCCCCACTAGGCATGAACTTCCTCCTAGAGTTCATCAAAAAGATACGAGTACTGAGATCGCATCTACGCTGCATCCTCCCATGAAGCTGTGACCTCATCGTAACAATCCCATTGGACCCTAACCTAGTCCATCTCTCAACCTCAAAGTGCTAGGGTTCGTTGGGCCATAATGTGGATAGGCTCCAATGCTAGCTGTCTATCCAACTCCACCTGTAAAGCATCCCAATCTATAATATGAGACTCATCATAACTGTATCCTCTAAGTACTGAAATATGAAACACATCGTGGATGCGTGATAGGCTAGGTGGCCAGGCTAAATAGTATGCAATAGGTCCTATCCTCTCTAGGATCTCGAACGGCCCAACAAACCAAGGTGCCAACTTAGAGCCCTTTCCAAATTGAATCAGACTCTTGTGTGGTCGCACCCTCAAGAACACTCTATGGCCAACTTGATACTCTCGATCCATCCTCTTCGCGTCAGCATACCTCTTCTGCCTATCTTGTGCCTCCCTCAGGAATTGTCTAATCAGGGTCACCTACTACTCCTTCTCCTTTACTAATTGGGGACCAATAAATACTCGATCCTCGATCCTGTCCCAACTCAAGGGTGTCCTGCACGATCTTCCATACAAAGCCTCATAAGGTGGCATACCTATGGAAGAATGATGCCCATTGTTATAGGAAAAATCGACAAAATGTAGGTATTCCTCCCATTTGACCTAATGATCCATCACATACATACATACTATGTCCTCCAAAACCTGATTCACTCACTCGGTTTGGCCATCAGTCTGAGGATGGTATGCTGTACTAAAATTGAGCCTAGTGCCCAAAGCTGACTACAACTCTCTCCAAAATGAAGAAGTGAACAAAGAGTCTCTATCAGAAATGATCTTATGGGGAACACCATGAAGTCTAACAAAGTCCCATAAGAACACCTGAGCTATGTGTCGTGCCGTGAATGTAGTACACACGGGTGAAAAATGGGCAACCTTGGTCAATGTGTCAACTATCACCAAAATGGCATCATGGCGACGAGATGACATAGGAAGACCAACAATAAAATCCATAGATATAGTGTCCCATTTCCATACTACAGTCTCATGTGGCTAGAGAAGCCCGCCAGGATGATGGTGCTCTGCCTTCACCGTTTGGCACTCAAGGCATCTCGCAACTAAGCTAGCAATCTGCACTCTCATGCCTGGCCAATAATACAACTACCTCAAATCTGCATGTAACTTCTTAACACCTAGGTGCACTGCATAAGGTGCTCTATGAGCCTCAAGTACAATGAGCTTGCGCAAGCCCCCAATGAAAGGTATATACATACATCCTCTATGATGCAAAAGTCCATCGAACTCCGAGGAATACTCTGCAAACTTCCCTTCCAAGGGTCTCTGAGAATGTACTAACTAACTAACTTCTGCATAAAGCTCATCAGCTGGTAAGTGCTGCAAGATCCACTCTCTCAAGACAGTGCAAGTAGTCACAGATGAAATCTCATGGCGCCTTCTACTTAAGGCATCTGCAACCACATTCTCCTTTCCCTTGATGTAATGAACATCAAAATCATACTCACAAAAAAACTCCATCCACCTTCTTTGCCTAGCATTAAGGTTTGGCTGAGGAAATATGTACTACAAGCTCTAGTGATCGAAATGAAGCTTGAATCTATGACCCAGAAGGAAATGTTGCCATCTCACCAAGGCGTGAACCACTTTCGCTAGTTCTAGGTCATGAGTAGGATAATTGAGTTCATGAGTCTTTAACTTCCTAGACTCAAAGGAAATAGGTCATCCTTCCTACATAAGGACTACCCCTAAACCATCTAAAGATGCATTAGTGCATACCACAAAATTTGCAACAAGATTTGGTACTGCAAGTATCGGTGCACTCATGAGGGCTCTCTTGAGCTCTTGAAAAGCTCTACCACACTTCTCTATCCACTCGTACTTCTTCCCCTTTTTCTGAAGAGAAGTGATGGGGTGTGCCAATCTAGAAAATCCATAAATGAAGCGTCGGTAATATCCTGCTAGTCCCCTAAAGCTCCTCACTTCAGTAACACTAGTGGGTGTTGGCCAATCCATGATGGCCCTAATCTTTGATGGGTCTACTGAGACTCCATCACTTGATATGACATGACCCAAATAATGTATCTCAGGTCTGAAGAATGCACACTTTGACAAGCTGCCAAACAACTGATTCTCTCTCAGCTTCTGCAATACCTGTCTCAGGTGCTCTTCATGCTCTCTCTCATCATGAGAATAAATCAGAATGTCATCAAGAAACACAACCACAAAATTATCCAAAAAGGTATGGAATACTCCATTCATGAGGCTCATGAATACAGCTGGAGCATTCGTAAGGCCAAAAGGTACCACAGTGAACTCATAATGGCCATACCTAGTACGAAAAGTTGTCTTTGGGATATCACTATCCACAATCCTCAACTGATGGTAACCCGACTTTAGGTCAATCTTTGAAAATACTCGAGCACCCTGCAACTGATCAAAGAGATCATCAATTCTGGGAAGAGGATGTTGGTTCTTGATGGTCACTTTGTTCAATTGCCGATAATCAATACACAACCTAAGTGATCCATCCTTCTTCTTGATGAAAATCATCGGTGCACCCCAAGGTGACACACTAGGTCGAATATGCCCCTTTTTTAAGAGTTCCTCAAATTGAGCCTTTATCTCACTAAGCTCATGAGTAGTCATCCTGTATGGTGCTCTCGAAACTGGCTCGGCTCTTGGCACTGGGTCAATGTGAAAATCCATTGCTCGAGGTGGAGGCATACCAGGAAGCTCTGAAGGAAACACATCTACAAACTTCTGAAGGATTGGAAAATCATCAAGGGATGGCTCCCTCTCTGAATCTTCCTCTCTGTCACTAATAGTGATAGCAAACAACTGATAACCCCTTCACATGCACCATCTAAGCTGCATAGTGGAAATCATACGAAGGGACACCGACCTCTTCACTCCAAAGATCTCCCTAGAGATACCATCATCATCCACACATTCCACCCTCTTCTGTCGACAATCCATCTTAGCACTATGGACATAAAGCTAATCCATGCCAAGAACAACATCATAAGAGCCTTGAGGGGTAATGCGTAGATTAGTCCTAGTGGACATGTCTCCAATCTGCATCTGCCAACTTCGGACCAAGGAATTAACTGACACTCTAGCTCCTGAGGCTAACTCTACTTCCCAACTAACATCCTGTCTAACTGCCACTAGCCCGCAATGCTCCACCACAAATGGAGATATAAAAGAGTCAGTAGCCCTAAAATCAAATAAAACTGCAACCATACGACCTTGTATAATGCCTGAAGCCTCGATAATTATGGCCTGATGCTCAACTTGGGGGTTGTCAACCATTGCAAAAACTCTATGGGATCTACCCAGGTCACCAACTGTCGGCTCTGAAAAAGCCCTGCTCTGACCACTGGATGCCTATCCCTGCGGACACTCCCTAGCTATATGACCCATGCCACCACAAGTGTAACATGGTTTGCGAGTATAAGATCGTGCACCCTATGACTCAGACTGCTGTGGGCCTCTTGTCCTGCTAGATCCACTAAATCCACCCCTAGAAGACTGCTGAGTCTTCACTGACTGAGACTGTGGGGCCTGTACTTTCTGATCCTGCCTAGGACCTTGTGACTGCCACTGCTTGGGCTTGGAGCCCTAATAACCCTGAGAAGGTTTCTGCTGCTGTTGGGGTTTTGGTTGCTGAGACTGCTGGCCCTTAGAGGACCCTACTGTATAGTTCTGATTCCCTTTCCAAGGGGGTTTCTGCTGGGAGGAGGTTCGGTTCTGAGACCGATCCCATGACTCCTGCCTACTTCTAGTATCCTTAGCAACTAGTGCTATCTCCACTGCCTATCTAAAGGTGGTAGGGAATGCCATCCTAACTGGGCCCTAAAGTGAGAAATTTAGACCCATGATAAAGCGATGCACCCAAAGTTTCTTGTCCTTCATGTATTCCACATAAGGAAGGAGCTCGAGAAACTTGCTCTCATACTGTGCCACTATAAGGCCTCTCTGATAAAGAGAATGGAACTCCTCAATCTATTTCTGTCGAAAATGCTCTGACAAGTACCTCTCTCAGAATATTTCTAGGAAAGATTCCTATGTGAGGGTGTCCATCCTCACTCCACCAATGATCTCCTCCTGATGCCACCAGTTGGAGGCATCCCCTCTCAATTGATGAATTGCTAGGCATGCTTTTAGATTACTCCCATAAGGGAATAACCCAAAGCACCGTTGTAGGCTCTACAACCATGCCTTTGCTACTGAACCCTCAGTGGAACCGGTAAATAGTGGTGGCACAAGTCTAATCAATTCCCTGATATCATCTCCTACATGTCTAGGAGGTCTATCAAATGGGGGTCCTCTCTGGTGTATGGACTCTTCCTTGTGTTCACCCTGACCCTCTAACTACCTCGGTGGGGGACTCCTAGTCCTCTCTCTGACTCTAGGCCCACCTCCTTCAGGTCCCTCTACTTCCACTAATGGAATTTGACGAACTGGCTGAACTACAGGTACTACTCTTTGCTAAACTACACCAATCAAGGTTTGAAGTGCATCTATAATGTCCTGGTTCGAGTTCGGTGGTGGTGGAGGTGGAGGTTGTGGAGGTGGTCCATCCTCCTGTCCCGCTCTACCACCCCTAGCCCTACGACCTCTGCCTCACCGGCTACGAGTAATAGGCGGCATCTACACAATTAAAATTTTGAGTTAAGTTTAGGAAGCACAATGGTTTAAGGTTCCTAGTGTTGAAGTACGGGCTCTGATACCAAAATGTCATGCCCAAACTATGAGGGCTAAAACACACACACATTTGTTTTATTTTTTTAAAATAATTATTATAATGCTCGAGCTGATAAGTTTGCGATCACATTACAAGAAAAGATTCACTTTATTACATCGTAAGTTTATAAATTCTTGTGGAGGAATACATTGTTTAAACTGAAGCTCTCGATATAACAATAATATCGACGTTTCCTTAGTTCCATATTAATCTTAAAACAATAAATTTAAACTTGACTCTATAACATTATAATTAAGATAGATTTAACATTTATTACATAGCATCTTTTATCTCATATAAAGTTAACATTATAAGAAAGAAATTTTAATCAAGTTCAACTAGATCAAGTTCAATTACAAATCTCATAGATAATTATCGATTTACATTTTAATCGATATTGAAAAGTCGCTAAGAAAAACAATTAACTAGAATTAAAACATATTATATACATATAATTTATTAGCTTTAGATATTTCGACTACTTTAACATAATAAAAATTAACTATCAAACTCTTACCAATTTTAAAATTTAAACAACTAACGACTAACTCAATTCTAATTAATCATGAAATTAAAATTTTCTAAAATAAGTAACCAACTAAGTTAATTAAAACTAAACTAGCAAACCAATATCTACCAACTAAAAACTTTTATGAAATTAAAACTAATGTTACAAAAATTTAACATAAATATATAATCTAACTAAAATTAACTCCTAGTACTATAAATCAAAAACTAACTTATATTTAAAACTATCTTAAACTAATCATAAATAATAACAATAAATAATTAAATAAATAAAAACAAACTAAACTATTCAATAACTAACCTAAACTACCCCACGTATCCCTAAAAAAACCCGTGCCCCTCTTATTCTACCCACGTCTAAGCCTTTCTCCTCACACTCTCCCAGCCTCAATCTCACGCAAGACAAGGCTACACGTGGGCCAAGGCAAGTAAATACGTTTGCTGGCCAAAAAAAAACGTAGGCTAAGGAAAGAGAAAAGTTTTATTGGCCATACTTCAAACTAACATACCCACTTTACCATGCATTGCATTTCCCATGTTCTCATGTGCTGACCAAAGAAACAAAATAGTAATAAAGGATAAGGTAAAACTACTGACAACTCTCTTTTCACAGCTACCAACCCAAGCCTATCCAAATCAAGGATTTTCTAAGGATGCGTAACCTATGAACAGGTACAAGTGACATCACTTGGCACAATAAAGAAATTGAATTTGTTTAAAAAGCTTTACAACCTCCTTCAAAGAATTGACGCCAAAAGAGAGGGTTAAATGCATAAAGTTGATTTGTTTATATTTTAAAATATAAGTCTTGTCAAACCTCAAGGGGATAAGGGAAAGCATTGAAGACAAAAAGTAATATAGGTAAGAATAGATATTGTTTTATTTTATTTATATAAATATATATTTTTAGTCTTTTATTTTTTTTTGAAATAAAATAGAACATTTTTTAGATATTAAAGATATTTTAAAGAATCTTTTAAAGATTCTCTATTTCAAGAGGATGATTTAAATTTGCTTCCCATATAAAAACCAGAGAGTTTTTGCTCTCTTGGAACATCTTTTTTTTCCTTGAAAATTTTCTAAGTAAAGATATATATGGCAATGTATTTATATATATATTTTTAATAGTTTTGAATAGAATAAAACATGGATACAATAGTTTAAGGTATATTAACACCCTATTTAATATGAACTCCTATGTAACTTGCATTGCAATAAAACAACCATAGACATTAATTCCTTTCCTGAACATAGTTATCATTTGAACATATAAGGAACATATAAAGAACTTGAAAATTTACTCAATCCAACTAAATCTACATCCATGATATAATTTTCATTTCCAACATAGAAGTAAACTTGAAATTTTCCTAATTAAATTAGCACCATTTCCATCTTATTTTGATGTGCATCCATATTAAATTTAATACATAATTAAATCACATGATGACCAAACATGCTCAAAACACTAATTTTATTTGCACACCTGATTCAAAGGCTCAGCTGGGAAAGAATCAAGAAGAAAACCTGGCTTCGTTGCCAAAAAAAACAAGATTTAAATTACAATTTACAATAGGATCTCAATCCCAAATTTCCACAATTAAATCAAATTTTCTTCATGACCCAAATCAAGGGATTTATAATATTTTTTTCAAGTCAATTCTAGGACCATGGAGGGAATAGAATATGATCAGGTGACAAAAAAAAAACATAACCAAGAACAATTAAAAACATGCATATTCATATAAGTTTTCTTCACAATGAGATCCACAATGAATCAACACTAGGGAAAGGTGGATTCCTCCAACTAGGAGAAGTCAAGCACAACACCAAATCAGATGCCCAATCGGGGCTATTAACCAAGAACTTCCGTTCTGTCATTTAAACATGCCATACTCATACCAGGTTTGTGCTGATGGGTAGGGCCCCATAACACCCTAACCTTTCTCCCTCTTCTCATCCTAAGAAGAGACTCTACATTGGTTGGAGTCCAACTAAATAGACCTTTCCCAAAATTGGTCACTTCTGCCCTCTCCAAGGGTGAGTAATACCAAAACACCCATGCAAGAAAATTCTCAAAAATATCAAACATAAATATGAAAGGAAAACAACCAAAATAACATGGTTTTCAAATCTTCCCAACACACCCACAAATATACAAACATTGAAACAACAACAAGGTAGCATGAGCATGAAACAACCATGAAAACTGAATAAGGGAGATGAGAATTTCCTACCTTCACAAAGAGGTAATGGCAAAGAAC
Source organism: Cupressus sempervirens (assembly GCA_028749045.1). Taxonomy (NCBI): domain Eukaryota; kingdom Viridiplantae; phylum Streptophyta; class Pinopsida; order Cupressales; family Cupressaceae; genus Cupressus; species Cupressus sempervirens. The sequence goes on from CM053783.1 coordinate 121,027,893, forward strand.
AAGTTTGAGTAGAGTTTCCACTTCCTTCCTTCAATCTTCAAAACTCCTCTCTAAATGTAGAGATTGGCTAACCACCTCCACAAGACCAAGAAGGGCCTTTAAATAAGCCTCCAACTCAACCACCCAAAAGGAGCAATAACTACTTCCACCCACTAGCAATTCTAGAAACTCCTAACTCAAACTACACTATGGTTATACCCTAAGTGGAGGTGAGGTGAGGTAACTCAAGATAACCATAGTCAATTTTCGCAGAAAGGCAAAAAGAGACTTTTTGAGTGACCTCAAAAGTCAAAAAAAGGGGCTTAGGGGTTGGAAAAGACCCCTAACCCATACCCATACCCTTTGGGTATAATAATATCATATTTTAAGCCTTAGGAAAGAGGTTTAGAGCCAACCAAAAATTTAAGAATAAAATAGCACCATCTAACTATTCTAACATTGCAGATTAAGCACTAATTCGGATTAGGGATGACTAACCTCAATTAAGAACCTAATAGAAAACTGACACTAACTTAAACCAACTTGGTCCAAAGGTTAAACAGTTAACCCTAAGCAACATGCTGAAGAACATAATTAGTTTACGAGTGTCAAGCAACACTAAAAGAACATAATTACGGACATTAACATTTATTGAACAAAGAAGATACATACATATATCTCACAATACAACACGTGAATTACGAACAACAAGGTTTCAAAAATTAGCACAAAGAGATCAGTTCGGCTCCTCCATAGGGTTTCTCGGCTAAACATCTACACACTCATTGCACACATCAGTAGTCCTGTAAAATCACATGTACATATATGTATACATATCAGAAATTCACATAAATTGAAACATGCATCAATAAGGGTTTCTTAATCATGCTTGATTCTTAATCATTTAAAATCTCTTAAATCAAAGTCTCAATCCTACATTTACTGGTTTCATCAACATACATATACATGAAATATTAAATGACAATCATCAAATATATCTGAAAGTAACATCACACAACATAAAATAATAAAGTATGTTCTAAGCATCAGATAATGTCACGATATCTCGAGTCGTGAATATCAAAATAATAGTAATGTATCACTATGCTACGATGGGTCGAGGCGAGGCCTCACACTTCTAATTAATTAAACAAAGTTATTTAATTAAATGAGAAGCTATTCCTAATCAATTAAATAAAGTTATTTAAATAAATAAGAAAAGTGTCTCTAATTAATTAAAGATTACTTAATTAAATAGAAAAAGTAATTATGAGAGCATATCTCATTTTATTAAATTAAATATCTCAACAAAATCACTCCTCAGTTCAAAAAGGGAAATTTCCATTTCACTATTGATAAAAAATGAGATAAGTCAGTTAACTCATTTTTCTACTCAAATTGAATCAGTTAACTCCTTATTTTACTCAAATTAAATCTATTAACTCCCTTTAATTTGGAAATCTCCCTTTATGACTGAACTTCACCTTTAATCCTAACCGCTGATTGAAATCGATCTCAACTGTTTATGAATTCAAAGAAAGTCTATTTAAGACACCCTCATCTATTCATTTTGAAAGGTTGAATGAGAATTTACATCGAATTGTTGTTGGAATTCCTACTCACATTTGCTCATATTCACATACGCAAAGATGAAGTTTGACCAAAAGTTGAGCAGATTTAACCACGGTTGACTTGAGTTGACTAGTTTCGAAAAGAATTTTAAAATAATTAAACAAAATTATTTAATTAAATAGAGTACTTACTTCTAATTAATTAAATAAAGTTATTTAATTAAATGAGAAGCCATTCCTAATTAATTAAATGAAGTTATTTAATTAAATAAGAAAAGTGTCTCTAATTAATTAAAGATTATTTAGTTAAATAGAAAAAGTAATTATCATACCATATCTCATTTTATTAAATTAAATATCTCAACAAAATCTCTCTTTAGTTCAAAAAGGGAAATTTTCAGTTCACTATTGATGAAAAATGAGTTAAATCAGTTAACTCCTTTTTCTACTCAAATTGAATCAGTTAACTCCTTGTTTTACTCAAATTAAAATTGTTAACTCCCTTTAATTTGGAAATCTCCCTTTATGACTGAACTTCACATTTAATCTTGACCGTTGATTGAAATCGTTCTCAACCGTTGATGAATTTCAGGAAAGTCTATTTAAGAGACCCTCATCTCTTTCTTTTGAAAGGTTGAATGAGAATTTGCATCGAATTGTTGCTGGAATTCATATGCACATTTGCTCATATTCACATACACAAAGATCAAGTTTGACCAAAAGTTGACCAAATTTAACCACAGTTGACTTGACTTGACTAGTTTCAAAAATAATTTTGAAATTATTAAACGAAATTATTTAATTAAATAAGAAAAGTGTCTCTAATTAATTAAAGATTACTTAATTAAATAGAAAAAGTAATTATGAGAGCATATCTCATTTTGTTAAATTAAATATCTAAACAAAATCTCTCTTCAGTTCAAAAAGGGAAAATTTCAGTTCATTATTGATCAAAAATTAGTTAAATGAGTTAACTCCTTTTTCTGCTCAAATTGAATTAGTTAACTCCTTATTTTACTCAAATTAAATCTGTTAACTCCTTTTAATTTGGAAATCTCCCTTTATGACTGAACTTCACCTTTAATCCTGACTATTGAATAATTCTAAGAAAGTCTATTTAAGAGACCCTCATCTCTTCATTTTGAAAGGTTTGAATGAGAGCATATCTCATTTTATTAAATTAAATTTCTCAAGAAAATCTCTCTTCAGTTCAAAAAGGGAAATCTCCAGTTCACTATTGATCAAAAATGAGTTAAATGAGTTAACTCTTTTTTCTGCTCAAATTGAATTAGTTAACTCCTTATTTTACTCAAATTAAATTTGTTAACTCCCTTTAATTTGGAAATCTCCCTTTATGACTGAACTTCACCTTTAATACTGATTGTTGATTGAAATCGATCTCAACTGTTGATGAATTCCAGGAAAGTCTATTTAAGAGACCCTCATCTCTTCATTTTGAAAAGCTTGAATGAGAATTTGCATTGAATTGTTGGTAGAATTCATACTCACATTTATTCATATTCACATACGCAAAGATCAAGTTTGACCAAAAGTTGTCCAGATTTGACCACGGTTGACTTGAGTTGACTAGTTTTGAAAAGAATTTTAAAATAATTGAATACAAATATTTAATTAAATGGAGTACTTCCATCTAATTAATTAAACAAAGTTATTTAATTAAATGAGAAGCCATTCCTAATTAATTAAATGAAATTATTTAATTAAATGAGAAAAGTGTCTCTAATTAATTAAAGATTATTTAATAAAATAGAAAAAGAAATTATGAGAGTATATCTCATTTTATTAAATTAAATATATCAACAAAATCTCTCTTCAGTTCAAAAAGGGAAATTTTCAGTTCACTATTGATCAAAAATGAGTTAAATGAGTTAACTCCTTTTTCTAATCAAATTGAATCAGTTAACTCTATATTTTACTCAAATTAAATCCGTTAACTCCCTTTAATTTGGAAATCTCTCTTTATGACTGAACTTCACCTTTAATCTTGACCGTTGATTGAAATCGATCTCAACTGTTGATGAATTCCATGAAAGTATATTTAAGAGACCCTCATCTCTTCATTTTGAAAGGTTGAATGAGAATTTGCATTGAATTGTTGCTGGAATTCATGCTCACATTTGCTCATATTCACATACGCAAAGAACAAGTTTGACCAAAAGTTGACCAGATTTAACCACGGTTGACTTGAGTTGACTAGTTTCGAAAATAATTTTGAAATAACTAATCAAAATTATTTAATTAAATGAAGTACTTACTTTTATTTAATTAAACAAAGTTATTTAATTAAATGAGAAGGCATTCCTAATTAATTTAATGAAGTTATTTAATTAAATAAGAAACGTGTCTCTAATTAATTAAATAGAAAAATTAATTATGAGAGTATATCTCATTTTATTAAATTAAATATCTCAACAAAATCTCTCTTTAGTTCAAAAAGGAAAATTTCTAGTTCACTATTGATCAAAAATGAGTTAAATGAGTTAACTCCTTTTTCTACTCAAATTGAATCAATTAACTTCTTATTGTACTCAAATTAAATCCGTTAACTCCCTTTAATTTCGAAATCTCCCTTTATGACTGAACTTCACTTTTAATCCTGACCGTTGATTGAAATAGATCTCAACCGTTCATGAATTCCAAGAAAGTCTATTTAAGAGACACTCACCTCTTCATTTTGAAAAGTTGAATGAGAGTATGCATCGAATTGTTGCTAGAATTCATGCTCACAGTTGCTCATATTCACATACGCAAAGATCAAGTTTGACCAAAAGTTGACCACATTTAACCATGGTTGACATGAGTTGACTAGTTTCAATTTTTTTTTGAAATAATTAAATGAAATTATTTAATTAAATGGAGTGCTTACTTCTAATTAATTAAACAAATTTATTTAATTAAATGAGAAGCCGTTCCTAATTAATTAAATGAAGTTATTTAATTATTTAAGAAAAGTGTCTCTAATTAATTAAAGATTATTTAATTAAATAGAAAAAGTAATTATGAGAGCATATCACTTTTTATTAAATTAAATATCTCAACAAAATCTCTCTTCAGTTCAAAAAGGGAAATTTCCTGTTCACTATTGATCAAAAATGAGTTAAATCAGTTAACTCCTTTTTCTACTCAAATTGAATTAATTAAATCTGTTAACTCCCTTTAATTTGGATGTCTCCCTTTGTGACTGAACTTCACCTTTAATCCTGACCGTTGATTGAAATCGATCTCAACCGTTGATGAATTCCAAGAAAGTCTATTTAAGACACCCTCATCTCTTCATTTTCAAAAGTTGAATGAGAATTTGCATCGAATTGTTGCTAGAATTCATACTCACATTTGCTCATATTCACAACTACAAAGATCAAGTTTGACAAAAAAAGTTGACCAGATTTAACCACGGTTGACTTGAGTTGACTACTTTCGAGAAAATTTTTGAATAATTAAACGAAATTATTTAATTAAATGGAGTACTTACTTCTAATTAATTAAACAAAGCTATTTAATTAAATGAGAAGCCATTCCTAATTAATTAAATGAAGCTATTTAATTAAAGAAGAAAAGTGTCTCTAATAAATTAAAGATTCTTTAATTAAATAGAAAAAGTAATTATGAGGTCATCTCTCATTTTATTAGATTAAATATCTCAACAAAATCTCTCTTCAGTTCAAAAAGTGAAATTTCCAGTTCACTATTGATAAAAAATGAGTTAAATCAGTTGACTCCTTTTTCTACTCAAATTGAATCAATTAACTCCTTATTTTACTCAAATTAAATCCGTTAACTCCCTTTAATTTGGAAATCTCCCTTTATGAATTAACTTCACCTTTAATCCTGACCATTGATTGAAATCGATCTCAACTATTGATGAATTCCAAGAAAGTTTATTTAAGAGACCCTCATCTCTTCGTTTTGAAAGGTTGAATGAGAATTTACATCGAATTGTTGTTGGAATTCAAACTCACATTTGCTCATATTCACATACGCAAAGATCAAGTTTGACCAAAAGTTGACTAGTTTTAACCACGGTTGACTTGAATTGACTAGTTTTGAATTTTTTTTTAAAATAATTAAACGAAATTATTTAATTAAAATGAGTACTTACTTCTAATTAATTAAACAAAGCTATTTAATTAAATGAGAAGCCATTCCTAATTAATTAAATGAAGCTATTTAATTAAATAAGAAAAGTGTTTGTAATTAATTAAAGATTATTTAATTAAATAGAAAAAGTAATTATGAGAGCATATCTCATTTTATTAAATTAAATATCTCAACAAAATCTTTCTTTAGTTCAAAAAGAGAAATTTTCAGTCCATTATTGATAAAAAATGAGTTAAATTAGTTAACTCCTTTTTCTACTCAAATTGAATCAGTTAACTCCTTATTTTACTCAAATTAAATCTGTTAAATCCATTTAATTTGGAAATCTCCTTTTATGACTGAACTTCACCTTTAATCCTGACCATTGATTGAAATTGATCTCAATCGTTGATGAATTACAGGAAAGTCTGTTTAAGAAACCCTCATCTCTTCGTTTTGAAAGGTTGAATGAGAATTTGCATCGAATTGTTGTTGGAATTCATACTCACATTTGCTCATATTCACATACGCAAAGATCAAGTTTGACAAAAAGTTGACTAGATTTAACCACGGTTGACATGAGTTGACTAGTTTCAATTTTTTTTTTGAAATAGTTAAACAAAATTATTAAATTAAATGGAGTACTTACATCTAATTAATTAAACAAAGTTATTTAATTAAATGAGAAGCCATTCCTAATTAAATAAATACAGTTATTTAATTAAATAAGAAAAGTGTCTCTAATTAATTAAAGATTATTTAATAAAATAGACAAAGTAATTATAAGAGCATATCTCATTTTATTAAATTAAAATATCTCAAAATAATCTCTCTTCAGTTGAAAAAGTGAAATTTTGAGTTCATTATTGATCAAAAATGAGTTAAATTAGTTAACTCCTTTTTCTACTCAAATTGAATTAGTTAACTGCTTATTTTAATCAAATTAAATCAATTAACTCACTTTAATTTGAAAATCTACCTTTATTACTGAACTTCACCTTTAATCCTAACTGTTGATTGTAATCAATCTCAATCGTTGATGAATTCCAGGATTTTCTCTTTAAGAGACCCTCATCTCTTCATTTTGAAAGGTTGAATGAGAATTCGCATGAAATTGTTGCTAGAATTCATACTCACATTTGCTCATATTCACATACGCAGAGATCAAGTTTGACCAAAAGTTGACCAGATTTAACCACGGTTGGCTTCAGTTGACTAGTTTTGAAAAGAATTTTGAAATAATTAAATGAAATTATTTAATTAAATGGAGTACTTACTCTTAATTAATTAAACAATGTTATTTAATTAAATGAGAAGCCATTCCTAATTAATTAAAGAAGTTATTTAATTAAATAAGAAGTGTCTCTAATTAATTAAAAATTATTTAATTAAATAGAAAAAGTAATTACGAGAGCATATCTCATTTTATCAAATTAAAAATCTCAACAAAATCTCTCTTCAGTTCAAAAAGGGAAATTTTCAGTCCCTTATTGATAAAAAATGAGTTAAATCAGTTAACTCCTTTTTCTACTCAAATTTAATCAGTGAACTCCTTATTTTATTCAAATTAAATCTGTGAACTCTCTTTAATTTGAAAATCTCCCTTTATGACTGAACTTCACCTTTAATCTGGACTGTTGATCTAAATCGATCTCAACCATTGATGAATTCCAAGAAAGTCTCTTTAAGAGACCCTCATCTCTTCATTTTGAAAGGTTGAATGAGAATTTGCATCAAATTGTTGCTGGAATTCATACTCACATTTGCTCATATTCACATACTCAAAAATCAAGTTTGACCAAAAGTTGACCAGATTTAACCATTGTTGACTTGAGTTGACTAGTTTTGAAAGGAATTTTCAAATAATTAAATGAAATTATTTAATTAAATAGAGTACTTACTTCTAATTAATTAAACAAAGTTATTTAATTAAATTAGAAGCCATTCCTAATTAATTAAATGAAGTTATTTAATTAAATAAGAAAAGTGTCTCTAATTAATTAAAGGTTATTTAATTAAATAGAAAAAGTAATTATGAGAGCATATCTCATTTTATTAAATTAAATATCTCAACAAAATCTCTCTTTATTTCAAAAGGAGAAATTTGCAGTTCACTATTGATTAAAAATGAGTTAAATCAGTTAACTCCTTTTTCTAGTCAAATTGAATCAGTTAACTCCTTATTTTACTCAAATTAAATCCGTTAACTCCCTTTAATTTGGAAATCTCTCTTTATGACTGAACTTCACCTTTAATCCTGACCGTTGATTAAAATCGATCTCAGCCATTGATTAATTTAAGAAAAATCTATTTAAGAGACTCTCATATCTTCATTTTGAAAGATTGAATGAGAATTTGCATCGAATTGTTGTGGAAATTCATACTCACATTTGCTCATATTCACATATTCAAAGATCAAGTTTGACCAAAAGTTGACCAAATTTAACCACGGTTGACTTGAGTTGACTAATTTCAAAAAGAATTTTGAAATAATTAAACGAAATTATTTAATTAAATGGAGTAATTACTTCTAGTTAATTAAACAAAGTTATTTAATTAAATGAGAAGCCATTTCTAATTAATTAAATGAAGTTATTTAATTAAATGAGAAAAGTGTCTCTAATTAATTAAAGATTATTTAATTAAATAGAAAAAATAATTATGAGAGCATATCTCATTTTATTAAATTAAATATCTCAACAAAATCTCTTTTCAGTTCAAAAAGAGAAATTTCTAGTTCACTATTGATAAAAAATGAGTTAAATGAGTTAACTCCTTTTTCTACTCAAATTGAATCAGTTAACTCTTTATTTTACTCAAATTAAATCTGTTAACTCCTTTCAATTTGGAAATCTCCCTTTATGACTGAACTTCACCTTTAATCCTGACCGTTGATTGAAATCGATCTCAACCGTTGATGAATTTTAGGAAAGTCTATTTAAGAGACGCTCATCTCTTCGTTTTCAAAGGTTGAATGAGAATTTGCATAGAATTGTTGTTGGAATTCATACTCACATTTGCTCAAATTAATATATGCAAAGATCAAGTTTGACCAAAAGTTGACCAGTTTTAACCACAGTTGACTTGAGTTGACTAATTTTGAAAAGAATTTTAAAATAATTAAACGAAATTATTTAATTAAATAGAGTACTTACTTCTAATTAATTAAACAATGTTATTTAATTAAATGAGAAGCCATTCCTAATTAGTTAAATGAAGTTATTTAATTAAATAAGAAAAGTGTCTCTAATTAATTAAAGATTATTTAATTAAATAAAAAAAGTAATTACGAGAGCATATCTCATTTTATTAAATTAAATATCTCAACAAAATCTCTTTTTAGTTCAAAAAGGGAAATTTTCAGTTCACTATTGATCAAAAATGAGTTAAATCAGTTAACTCTTTTTTCTACTCAAATTGAATCAGCTAACTCCTTATTTTACTCAAATTAAATCTGTTAACTCCCTTTAATTTGAAAATCTCCCTTTATGACTGAACTTCACCTTTAATCCTTACCGTTGATTGAAATTAATCTCAACCATTGATGAATTCTAGGAAAGTCTATTGAAGAGACCCTCATCTCTTCATTTTGAAAGGTTGAATGAGAATTTGCATCGAATTGTTGCTGAAATTCATACTAACATTTGCTCATATTCACATACGCAAAGATCAAGTTTGACCAAAAGTTGACCAGATTTAACCACGGTTGACTTGAGTTGACTAATTTAATAATTGACTAGTTGACATCCACATGAAATAATAATGATAAGTCCAATGTTTAAATATTACATTTCAAATGCTCATTTACCCTCTGTACATGTCATAAGGTATGACAAGCTCAAAAAATATACATATGTAGAATAAGGTACATCATCCTATTCTAATCCATGATACATCAAAGTAAAGATAATCACATGATACATCATCATAGAAGACATATACATCCATCATAAAGATCAAACAAAATAAACTAAGTGCACGGTTCCTCCCAATCGTTAATAGCATCATTAGACCATCGTGGGCCCTAGCCATCCCTCCATGCGTAACATCCCAAATCACCGAACAGATCATCGATATTAACATAATAGGAATGTCACTCCTAACATATACCACATCATATGTAGGAAGTAATCTAACATGAAAATATAAGCATAAGATAACATCATCTAACATGCTAATCATCAATGAAAGGATACATATCCACCATCACGAAGGATGCATCAGCCACGATATCTCAATAAATCTCAAATGATAAGAGTGGAAAATAAACTACCACTCGACCATGTGGTACCTAAGTGGTCCACTCCCACCGTGCTGAGGAGATAATCTCAAGTCCCAAACAGGCTATCCATAACACATAGCACAAATCTCTATAGTCAAGGAATCCTAAAAGTATACTAATTCAAAGGTTCCAACACACACAAAAGCGATATTTAATTCTTAGAGGCACACAATGACATGTAGGAAACCTACTCTGCAAGCGGGAAAGTGTCATCATATTTATCTCGTACAAGTTACCCTGGTAGTTAGCTAAACTCCACGGGTCCATATAGATCTCATGCGGCCACTAGTATCCTCTCATATTAACAAGGCATACTATGGAATGCAAGGTCGCAACCATGCATTCTCACTACTCCCATCCTAGCCTATACAAGGACTCAAGGCATGGGCGAGAACCAAAACTCTTATCTTTTTAGGTTCATTCAATTAGTATTAGGTGTGAATGTTATCACTTATTAATCCAACTTACAATGAGTTACCCTGGCAGCCTCTTAGGGCTTCGGCCTCCATTGTAAGCCACTTCCTGACACTACAAGTAGATTACCTACCCCAGGCTCATGGAATCATAAATCACCACAGTCTTGTACAAGCGACTGTAAAGAAAATTCAAAAGATAATCCATAAAAAGAATCATCAAATAAGCATCAAATATCCATAATATGAATCATCAAATCTCCAAGATAAGAATCGTCAAATCTCCATGAGAATCCGAAAAGCATTCATAGAAAATCATGACCACAAAATTTCTCTATTGGTAACTGAAGGCATCACTGATAATCATAAGTATCCATTGGTTCTCAATAACCAAAATATATCTTAAAATAAATCACTATAATCATTGGTTCTCAACAAGCAACCAAGAATATCTCAATATCATACTGATCGAAGACTCCAAAATGGTTGAGTCAAACATGTCACAACATGATATCATCAAGAATAAATGCACATTTTAGTCCCATCATGGTGACTAGAAAGTAATCCAAGGATAACTGATCGATGACTCAAAAATGATTAGCTCAAGTGTCTCATACGCATACATCTCAGCTTCACACATGAAGACTGATGAACAATAACAATCAGTAAATACAAAAATTTCATAGAGCATACGATCACATTACCATGGTTGGGCTTATAAAGATCGAGACCAAATAAGATCAACATGCCAACACATCTAATAACCCTCGAGCTTTTGGTAACAACCTAAAACTGGTCAACACTAGTCAACCCAAAAACCCAAAACAAGAAGCATAAAAAATACACGATGCAAACACATGTTGTGGTTTTGCTATCTTACATAGTTGAATCAAGTGTAGACGTTTCCAATTTTCTCTTTGCAAGTATATTTTCAGTGTCTTAAGTTTCATCATTTGACCTACAAGTCAACCCGATTGTTCCCCGATAACATTATCCTTCCATTAATAAGAATTACATTTAAAGAATAACTTAAAGATAAATATTCACTAAACTGATCATCATTGACCTTTAAATAAATTGTTTTCTTATTTAACCATGATCCATCTTCTAATTGATTAACCTTTCAACTTTTCTAAGATCATTATTCGTTATATTATAAGAGGACCAATTATCATTCTTCGAATAAGAGATTATAACTTTATTTATCTCAATCCATTAACATAGGTACACCATCCATGACCTCCTAACATCTTTTTAGTTTTCAATTAGAAATTTAATTAAGTATTACTAAAGTTTGAGTCTTTGAATTTAATCGTCACCATCTTTGACAACCATACAATATCTAAAGTCATAATTCAAGACATAAGAATAAGACCTATCAACTTCAATATAGATATTCTACAATCTCGTTAAAAGAATTATATCAAAATTCAATAACTTAATTATTAATTAAATCTAATTAACTCTCATTAATTGATTTAATTAATAATTGTATAACCATAGGAATGTTCTAATTAACATCAGTTGACTAATAACTAACTAGAATTCTGTAAGTTAAAAGTCAACTATAATTCAATACTCAAATGATCATATTAATAATTCAATAATAATAACTTGTTAATATTTAATGACAAGCTATATTGGGAATCTTATTATTAAATCTTTAATGATCACATACATCACTCTGCAACAATGTTCTCATTTATATTTTAATAACGAGTTATAATAAATCCTCAATACCAGGTATTATTATCTCAAATAAGTTTTCCTTATATATGTTGATTCAGTTAACTGATAATCCTCCAAATTATGAACCAATTCAATTTGATTAATATCTTTTACAGTACTTCGATCATTAACTAATCTCCTTTAGAGTAACTCTGTTCGTATTAGTTGATAACTATTTAAACTATTTATACTAGTATTTATTAATAGTTTGTTAGACCCAACAAACATTAATAAATAATAAACTTATCACAACTATAAATAATCAATCTAGAGATCTTTTACATAGAACTTCATTAGCTAACTCTTAATACCATTAAAGTATTCAAACGCATTAACCAATAACATAATAATTCAATCTTAATCTAATATCATTTAGAATTTCTAAATTTAAATCAACATAATATAACTTATCATCTTACAATTATTTATTCAATATTAAAATCAACCATTAGACTCCATTTTCTAATTGTTCTAATAATATTTTGTCTATACAAAAGTTGTTTGAAAAAGATCCCTATCACAAACCACTAAGACTCATTGTAGATTTTAACATGAATAATTTTTAAATTCTTAGCATTATCATCTTCATTAAACAACTCTAAAATTGTTTAATAGTATTCAATATACATTATAAAATGTCCACTATATAAACTATATTAAAATCTCTTTTCTTTTAATCCATTTACTTAGATTGACTAATAATTAACTACACTTCTTCTACTATTAACTAATCTTAATTAAATTTGATTTAATTGGATTAGATAATAGACCATATAAAACTAATGCATATTAATAAAATTCTAATAAAGGAAGATTGCAATAATATCTTTAATTCATTAAATAATCTCCAATAGATTATCTCTAATCAAATTTGTTGATAAATATTTAAACCATTATTTATTAATAGTTTGTTAGATCTAACAAACATTAATAAATAATAAACTCATCAAACTATATTTCCATAAGTCCCATTAGTTATTATTTAACTAACTTTTAAAGCATATCAATAATTCAAATCGTAACTATGTTATAACAATGTTATAATGTAATTATGACTCCTTGTCAATATAATAATTCTTATTTAAATCTAAATCCAATATCATTAAAATTTGAGTCTCTTAATAATCATCATTAAACACTTTTACCACCTCTTAACTATATATTAAATAGTATTTAATATACATTAAATAATTAATATTAAAAGTCATCCATTCTTTATTGAATTCAATATCTCTATCCATCAGCTCCATCCACAAACTTTCCATTAAAAATCTTCATTAATTCATTTCGAACATTCTTATTAGTCTTTAGACTAATTAAATAATTATTAAATTCTAATTATATTACTTTGATATATTATTTTTGTGAAGTTTAAGCATAAAGAACTCTTGGTTATGGGAAATGAAGAGACATCCGTTCTTGAATAAAATAGTCCCAATACGACGGCCATATCTCCTTAATGAACCATTGGATTGGGCTAAAATTTAAATATGTTGGAGAGGGCCAAGTTGCACCAATTTTGATTGGAGCGATCGAATAAATTCGATCTCGATAAAAAGTTATGAATGACTGAATTTGGGTCTATCCAAGAGGCAACGACAGGACAATTTGTGATGAATTAAGAATTTTCTTTTAAAATAATTGTTCTCTAAATTTAACCATAAAAGGGTTTGTTCATATGCTTCTAAAAATATAATTGATAGAAGGATGACATGTAATCATTCAAATTTTTACCATAAAATTTCTATTTTAATTTCAAATCTTGTCTATCTAATTTCACAATATAAATTCGAACCCAAACCTGATTAAGATCTAATTATTTCTCTTTAATTGGACCTAAGATTTTTCTATTATTTTCTTCTCAACCAAATCAAATATCTTGATTGCAATTTCAAATAGTAGATTTAATCATAGAGAGTATTCAAACACATAAAAAAGATATAATGAAGACAAGAAGAGAAAGAGTGCAAAGAAAAATATGAGAATATCACGAGTGCACTTGGACACTGATGCTAATTTGCCATGCCTCAGAAGTCCATAGAAAATCTCTTCCTTCTCCATCATTCGCAATTCTTCCAAGAATCCAAGCCGATCGAATCCTCCAAGTGATTAGAAGTGCTAGAAGGAGCATAGAAGCAAGTAGAAAATATATGAGCATATGAATCTTCTCCCATGCATGTAAGCTTTGAAGCTTCTCTTTTTACTTGTAACTCGTGGCTTTCATTAAGCTTGTAGCTTCCATTAAAATTGTAGCTTCCATTAAGCTTCTATAAATGCCTGAATATCAAGAGCTCTCAAGAAACTTTTGGAATGCTTATTGAAACCGCTGAAAGGTGTCACCAACTAAGCATAGGTCTTTTCCAATTTTTTTTTTGATGAGTCATAGAATTGTAGACACCTTGTGCTTAATTGATGCACTAACCCCCGTGTTGTTGACACATGTTAATTCCCATGCAAGCTTATAACTCTAATTTACTTTACTCTTTTCAATTTAATGTATTTATTTATTAAGTCTCATGCACTAACTTTAATATCTCCACTTTTCAATCTTAATATATTTATATTTTAATCATATGAGATTTATAATCTTTTAATAATTTAAGATATATTTTTCACTTTTAAATTTCATTTTCCAAAATTTTATTGCTAAAATATTTATTAGCTTTAATAATAATATTATTTAAAAATGAGCTCCAAATATATTATTATTAAAATAAATATTGTCACATTCTAAATTTAATATTATAACTTTTATCTTCCAATTTAATTACTTTTCCAATTAATTAAATAAAATAAATATCAAAATACCATATTAATTTTCTTTTAAATTAAACCATTAACTAAATCTTTTAATTGGGCTTAATTAATATAAAATACTCCAAAGACTCACAAAGGTAAAAATACGAAAAAATTATCATAGTCAATATACATACAAATCAAACCAAGGGGTTTATATCACGAATTACATCATCTGACGCATTTAGAGGGTACTCAACTCAGATACTTGTCCTAATTTTTTAATTAGAACAAATGGCTTAAAAGGTTGGTATTTGGACTTGGGAATTTATCTCCCCTCTCTTATCATTGAGATAATGTGATAGGGTACGCTCATCCTGGCAATTCAAGAAAGTCGATACTCGGTACTTGCAACCTGCATAAAAATCATGCATGTACAAGCACAATATATACTAAACTAAACAGGCAATGGCAGGAAGTGGTGCATCGTGTAGATCCTGACTAGCAGTTGACTACTACTCCCTTCCTTAACCATATCAGACACACCATACAAAAGCAAACACAAAAAGCAAACACGCACACCATACACATGCAAGTATGGGGTAAGTATCCATAAGGAAACACATATGATAATAAATCATCTTACTAATCATTTTTAATAACTGAAACACTAAAAATAATCATCATACATACATGAAATGTAGAGTCTAAGTAATCTCATCACATATCAACTGAATCCATTGCACAATATCTGATAATCTCATAATAATGTTACTAACCATCAACATGAGACTAGCTCTAAAAGAGTTCAACAATGATAACAAAATGCAAACCAGGGGTAGGCACTACATCCACCCCCCCTAGGATTAGGCTTACTCCTGGAAGCTTACAAGAATGAAAAGCTAAGATACTCACTATGCGGGTCTCATTGAACCCTTTTCCTTCTTACAGGGGAATATGATTCCACTGAGAATTTTACAACACACTTAGAGCAATATGATTCTAATTTAATAGTAAATCAAAAATCATATCGATCCAACATAATTCTTTTAATAATTACTGATATATATCCCTTAATAAATTCTAAACAAGAGCAACTTAATGCTTGTAAAGATAAACAAAGGTATACTACCTTGAAACTTAGATAAAAGATACATGTTTTGCAACTAGAATAAGTTTCAATTTTCAATTTTTCCCTCATTTAAGTTTTCAGTAGAATTTTCAATTTTGAAAGCTAAGTGTTGAAGTATGAAAAATATGCAAGTAACAATTTTAGGTTTTGTTTCAGTTCACCTAGTTTTCAATTTTTCAACTTGAAAGAGATACACATGATAGTTCAAAGTTTTCATTTTGTTTAACTAGTTAATTACTAGTGACATTCCAGTATACCTAGAGCTCCCAATGTTGAAACTCGGGCTCTGATACCAAATGTAATGCCCCGCCAAGGAATCTAAAGAATTAACCTAGAATTTTACTAAGTTTGGTAACATTTTTTTATTTTTTTTTAAATAACATGAAAGTAAATACCACATATAACTTGTACTTAATAACAGAAGCAATAGAAAAGTCCATCTGAAAGTAAACATAACATACATAACCGATTACATTCTTTAAAGATCTATTAACGTTGAATTACATACATAAATCCATCTAGTACAACATCCACATGAAATAATAATGATAAGTCCAATGTTTAAATATTACATTTCAAATGCTCATTCATCCTATGTACATGTCACAAGGTATGACAAGCTCAAAGAATATACATATGTAGAATAAGGTACATCATCCTATTCTAATCCATGATACATCAAAGTAAAGATAATCACATGATACATCATCATAGAAGACATATACATCTATCATAAAGATCAAACAAAATAAACTAAGTGCATGGTTCCTCCCAATCGTTAATGGCATCATTAGACTATCGTGGGCCCTAGCCATCCCTCCGTGCGTAACATCTCAAATCACCGAAGAGATCATCGGTATTAACATAATAGGAATGTCACTCCTAACATATACAACATCATATGTAAGAAGTAATCTAACATGCAAATATAAGCATAAGATAACATCATCTAACATATGCTAATCATCAATGAAATGATACATATCCACCATCACGAAGGACGCATCAGCCATGATGTCTCAATGAATCTCAAATGATAAGAGTGAAAAATACACTACCACCCGACCGCATGGTACCTAAGTGGTCCACTCCCATCGTGCTGAAGAGATAATCTCAAGTCCCAAACAGGCTATCCATAACACATAGCACAAATCTCTATAGTCCAAGAATCCTAAAAGTATACTAACTCAAAAGTTCCAACACACACAAAATCGACATCTAATTCCCAGAGGCACACAATGACATGTAGGAAACCTACTCTGCAAGCGAAAAAGTGTCATCACATTTATCTCATACAAGTTACCTTGGCAGTTAGCTAAACTCCACGGGTCCATACAGATCTCATGCGGCCACTAGTATCCTCTCATATTGACAAGGCATACTATGGAATGCAAGGTCGCAACCATGCATTTACTACTCCCATCTTAGCCTATACAAGGACTCAAGGCATGGGCAAGAACCAAAACTCTTATCTTTTTAGGTTCATTCAGTTAGTATTAGGTGTGAATGTTATCACTTATTAATCCAACTTACAATGAGTTACCTTGGCAACCTCTTAGGGCCCCAGCTCCCATTGCAAGCCACTTCCCGCCACTACAAGTAGATTACCTACCCTAGGCTCATGGAATCATAAATCACCACAGTCCTATACAAGCGACTGTAAAGAAAATTTTAAAGATAATCCATAAAAAGAATCATCAAATAAGCATCAAATATCCATAATAAGAATCATCAAATCTCCAAGATAAGAATCATCAAATCTTCATGAGCATCCGAAAAGCATCCATAGAAAATCATGATCACAACAGTTCTCTATTGGCAACTGAAGGCATCACTGATAATCATAAGTATCCATTCGTTCTCAATAACCAAAATATATCTCAAAATAAATCACCATAATCATTGGGTCTCAACAAGCAACCAAGAATATCTCAATATCATACTGATCAAAGACTCCAAAATGGTTGAGTCAAACATGTCACAACATGACATCATCAAGAATAAATCCACATTTTAGTCCCATCATGGTGACTAGAAAGTAATCTAAGGATAACTGATCGATGACTCAAAAATAATTAGCTCAAGTGTCTCATACGCATACATCTCAGCTTCACACATGAAGACTGATGAACAATAACAATCAGTAAATACAAACATTTCATAGAGCATACGATCACATTACCATAGTTGGGCTTATAAATATCGAGACCAAATAAGATCAACATGCCAACACATCTCATAACCCTCGAGCCTTTGGTAACAACCTAAGACTGGTCAATACTAGTCAACCTAAAAATCCAAAACAAGAAGCATAGAGAATACACGATGCAAACACATGTTTTGGTTTTGCTATCTTACATAGTTGAATCAAGTGTAGAGATTTTTAGTTTTCTGTTTGCAAGTATATTTTCAAGTGTCTTAAGTTTCATCATTTGACCTACAAGTCAACCCATTTGTTCTCCGATCTAACATTATCCTTCCATTAATAAGAATTACATTTAAAGAATAACTTAAGGATAAATATTCACTAAACTGATCATCATTGACCTTTAATTAAATTGTTCTCTTATTTAACCATGATCCATATTCTAATTGATTAACCTTTCAACTTTTCTAAGATCATTATTCGTTATATTATAAGAGGACCAATTATCATTCTTCGAATAAGAGATTATAATTCTATTTATCTCAATCCATTAACATAAGTACACCATCCATGACTTCCTAACATCTTTTTAGTTTTCAATTAGAAATTTAATTAAGTATTACTAAAGTTTGAGTCTTTGAATTTAATCGTCACCATCGTTGACAACCATACAATATCTAAAGTCATAATTCAAGACATAAGAATAAAATCTATCAACTTCAATATAGATATTCTACAATCTTGTTAAAAGAATCATATCAAAATTACATAACTTAATTATTAATTAAATCTAATTAACTCTCATTAATTGATTTAATTAATAATTGTATAACCATAGGAACGTTCTAATTAATATCAATTGACTAATAACTAACTAGAATTCTGTAAGTTAAAAGTCAACTATAATTCAATACTCAAATTATCATATTAATAATTCAATAATAATAACTTGTTAATATTTAATGACAAGCTATATTGGAAATCTTATTATTAAATATTTAATTATCACATACATCACTTTGCAACAATGTTCTCATTTATATTTTAATAATAACAAGTTATAATAAATTCTCAATACTAGGTATTATTATCTCAAATAAGTTTTTTCTATGTACGTTGATTCAGTTAACTGATAATCTTCCAAATTATTAACCAATTCAATTTGATTAATATCTTTTACAGTACTTCGATCATTAACTAATCTCCTTTAGAGTAACTCTGTTCGTATTAGTTGATAACTATTTAAACTATTTATACTATTATTTATTAATAGTTTGTTAGACCCAACAAACATTAATAAATAATAAACTTATCACAACTATAAATAATCAATTTAGAAAACTTTTACATAGAACTTCATTAGCTAACTCTTAATACCATTAAGGTATTCAAACGTATTAACCAATAACATAATAATTCAATCTTAATCCAATATCATTTAGAATTTCTAAATTTAAATCAACATAATATAACTTATCATCTTACAATTATTTATTCAATATTAAAATCAACCATTAGACTCCATTTTCTAATTGTTCTAATAATATTTTGTCTATACAAAACTTGTTTGAAAAAGATCCCTATCACAAATAAATAAGACTCATTGTAGATTTTAACATGAATAATTTTTAAATTCTTAGCATTATCATCTTCATTAAACAACTCTAAAATTGTTTAATAGTATTCAATATACATTATAAAAAGTCCACTATATAAACTATATTAAAATCTTTTTTCTTTTAATCCATTTACTTAGATTGACTAATAATTAACTACACTTCTTCTACTATTAACTAATCTTAATTAAATTTGATTTAATTATATTAGATAATAGACCATATAAAACTAAAGCATATTAATAAGATTTTAATAAGGAAAGATTGCAATAATATCTTTAATTCATTAAATAATTTTCAATAGATTATCTCTAATCAAATTTGCTGATAACTATTTAAACCATTATTTATTAATAGTTTGTTAGACCTAACAAACATTAATAAATAATAAACTCATCAAACTATATTTCCATAAGTTCTATTAGTTATTATTTAACTAACCTTTAAGGCATATCAATAATTCAAATCGTAGCTATGTTATAACAATATTATAATGTAACTATGACTCCTTGTCAATATAATAATTCTTATTTAAATCTAAATCCAATATCATTAAAATTTGAGTCTCTTAATAATCATCATTAAACACTTTTACTACCTCTTAACTATACATTAAATAGTATTTAATATACATTAAATAATTAATATTAAAAGTCATACATTCTCTATTGAATTCAATATCTCTATCCATCAGCTCCATCCACAAAATTTTCATTACAAATCTCCATTAATTCATTTAGAACATTCTTATTAGTCTTTAGACTAATTAAATAATTAATAAATCTTAATTATATTACTTTGATATATTATTTTTGTGAAGTTTAAGCATAAAGAACTCTTGGTTATAGAAAATGAAGAGACATCCATTTTTGATTAAAACAATCCTAGTATGACGGCCATATCTCCCTAATGAACCATTGGATTGGGCTGAAATTTAAATATATTGGAGAGGGCCAAGTTGCACTAATTTTGACTGGAGCAATCGAATAAATTTGATCTTGATAAAAAGTTATGAATGACTGAATTCGGGTCTATCCAAGAGGCAGTGACAGGACAATTTGTGATTAATTAAGAATTTCCTCTTAAAATAATTGTTCTCTAAATTTAACCATAAAAGGGTTTGTTCATATACATCTAAAAATATAATTGATAGAAATATTACATCTAATCATTCGAATTTTCACCATAAAATTTCTATTTTAATTCCAAATCTTTTCTATTTAATTTTACAATATAAATTCGAACTCAAACCTGATTAAGATCTAATTATTTCTCCTTAATTGGATCTAAGATTTTTCTATTGTTTTCTTCTCAACCAAATAAAATATATTGATTCCAATTTCAAATAGTAGATTTAATCATAAAGAGTATTCAAATACATAAAACAGATATGATGAAGATAGGAAGAGAAAGAGTGCAAAAAAAAAATGAGAATATCACGAGTGCACCTGGACACTGATGCTAATTTGTCATGCCTCAGAAGTTCATAGAAAATCCCTTCCTTCTCCATCACTCGCAATTCTTCCAAGAATCCAAGCCGATCAAATCCTCCAAGTGATTAAAAGTGCTAGAAGGAGCATAGAAGCAAGTAGAAAATATATGAGCATATGAATCTTCTCCCATGCATGTAAGCTTTGAAGCTTCTCTTTTTGCTTGTAACTCATGGCTTTCATTAAGCTTGTAGCTTTCATTAAACTTGTAGCTTCCATTAAACTTTTTTTTTAAGGTTCTATGAATGCCTGAATATCAAGAGCTCTCAAGAAACCTTTGGAATGCTTTTTGAAACCACTGAAAGGTGTCACAAACTAAGCATGGATCTTTTTCAATTTTTTTTTGATGAGTCATAGAATTGTAGACACCTTGTGCTTAATTGATGCACTAACCCCTGTGTTGTTGACACATGTTAATTCCCATGCAAGCTTATGACTCCAATTTACTTTACTCTTTCCAATTTAATTTATTTATTTATTAAGTCTCATGCACTAACTTTAATATCTCTACTTTTCAATCTTAATATATTTATATTTTAATCATATGAGATTTAGAATCTTTTAATAATTTAAGATATATTTTTCACTTTTAACTTTTATTTTCTAAAATTTTATTGCTAAAATATTTATTAGCTTTAATAATATTATTATTTAAAAATGAGCTCCAAATATATTATTATTAAAATAAATATTGTCATATTCTAAATTTAATATTATAACTTTTATCTTCCAATTTAATTATTTTATTTTATTAATTTTCTAATTAATTAAATAAAATAAATAACAAAATACCATATTAATTTTCTATTAAATTAAACCATTAACTAAATCTTTTAATTAGGCTTAATTAATAGAAAATACTCCAAAGACTCACAAAGGTAAAAATACGAAAAATCCATCATAGCTAATATACATACAAATCAAACAAAGGGGTTCATATCACGAATTACATCATCTGATGCATTCGGAGGGTACTCAACTCAGATACTTGTCCTAATTTTTTAATTAGAACAAATGGCTTAAAGGGTTGAGATTTGCACTTGAGAATTTATCTCCCCTCTCTTATCATTGAGATAATATGATAGGATACGCTCATCCTGGCAATTCAGGGAAGTCGATACCCGATACCTGCAACCTGCATAAAAATTATGCATGTACAAACACAATATATACTAAATTAAACAGGCAATGACAGGAAGTGGTGCATCGTGTAGATCCCAACTAGCAGGTGACTATGACTCCCTTCCTTAACCACATCAGACACACTATACAAAAGCAAACACACAAAGCAAACACGCACACCATATACATGCAAGTATGGGGTAAGTATCCATAAGAAAACACATATGATAATAAATCATCTTATTAATCATCATACATACATGAAATGTAGAGTCTAAGTAATCTCATCACATATCAACTGAATCCATAGCACAATATCTGATAATCTCATAATAATGTTACTAACCATCAACATGAAACTAGCTCTAAAAGAGTTCAGCAATGATAACAAAATGCAAACTAGTGGCAGGCGCTACACTCCCTATATGACTGAACTTCACTTTTAATTTTGACCGTTGATTGAAATCGATCTCAACCGTTGATGAATTACAAGAAAGTCTATTTAAGAGACCCTCATCTCTTCGTTTTGAAAGCTTGAATGAGAATTTCCATCAAATTGTTGCTGGAATTCATACTCACATTTGGTCATATTCACATACACAAAAATCAAGTTTGACCAAAAGTTGACCAGATTTAACCACGGTTGACTTGACTTGACTAGTTTCAAAAAAAAAATTGAAATAATTAAACAAAATTATTTAATTAAATGGAGTACTTACTTCTAATTAATTAAACAAATTTATTTAATCAAATGAGAAGCCATTCCTAATTAATTAAATGAAGTTATTTAATTAAATAAGAAAAGTGTCTCTAATTAATTAAAGATTATTTAATTAAATAGAAAAAGTAATTATGAGAGCATATCTAATTTTATTAAATTAAATATCTCAAAAAAATTTCTCTTTAGTTCAAAAAGGGAAATTTTCAGTTCACTATTGATAAAAAAAATGAGTTAAATAAGTTAACACATTTTTCTACTCAAATTTAATCAGTTAATTCTTTATTTTACTCAAATTGAATCTGTTCACTCCTTTTAATTTGGAAATCTTTATTTATGACTGAACTTCACCTTTAATCCTAACCGTTGATTGAAATCGATCTCAACTGTTGATGAATTCCAAGAAAGTCTATTTAAGAGAACCTCATCTATTCATTTTGAAAGGTTGAATGAGAATTTGCATCAAATTATTGCTCGAATTCATACTCACATTTGCTCATATTCACATACGCAAAGATCAAATTTGACCAAAAGTTGACCAAATTTAACCACAGTTGACTTGAGTTGATAGTTTCGAAAAGAATTTTAAAATAATTAAATGAAATTATTTAATTAAATCGAGTACTTAATTCTAATTAATTAAAAAAAATTATTTAATTAAAAGAGAAGTCATTCCTAATTAATTAAATGAAGTTATTTAATTAAATAAGAAAAGTGTCTCTAATTAATAAAATATTATTTAATTAAATAGAAAAAGTAATTATGAGAGCATATCTCATTTTATTAAATTAAGTATCTCAACAAAATCTCTTTTCAGTTCAAAAAGGGAAATTTTTAGTTCAGTATTGATCAAAAACAAGTTAAATCAGTTAAATCCTTTTTCTACTCAAATTGAATTAGTTAACTCCTTATTTTACTCAAATTAAATCTGTTAACTTCCTTTAATTTGGAAATATCCCTTTATGACTTAACTTCACCTTTAATCTTGCCTGTTGATTGAAATCAATCTCAACCGTCGATGAATTTTAGGAAAGTCTATTTAAGAGACCCTCATGTCTTCATTTTGAAAGGTTGAATGAGAATTTGCATCGAATTGTTGCTGGAATTCATACTCACATTTGCTCATATTCACATACGCAAAGATCAAGTTTGACCAAAAGTTGACCAAATTTAACCACAGTTTACTTGAGTTGACCAGTTTCAAATTTTTTTTTGAAATAATTAAACGAAATTATTTAATTAAATGGAGTTCTTAGTTCTAATTTACTAAACAAAGTTATTTAATTAAATGAGAAGCCATTCCTAATTAATTAAATGAAGTTATTTAATTAAATAAAAAAAGTGTCTCTAATTAATTAAAGATTATTTAATTATATAGAAAAATTAATTATGAGAGCATATCTCATTTTATTAAATTAAATATGTCAACAAAATCTCTCTTCAGTTCAAATAAGGGAAATTTTCAGTTCACTATTGATCAAAAATGTGTTAAATCAGTTAACTTCTTTTTCAACTCAAATTGAATCAGTTAACTCCTTATTTTACTCAAATTAAATCTGTTAACTCCTTTTAATTTGAAAATCTCCTTTTATGACTGAACTTCACCTTTAATCCTGACCGTTGATTGAAATCGATCTCAACAGATTGATGAATTCCAAAAAAGTCTATTTAAGAGACCCTCATCTATTCATTTTGAAAGGTTGAATGAGAATTTGCATCGAATTGTTGTTGTAATTCATACTCACATTTGCTCATATTCACATAAGCAAAGATCAAGTTTGACCAAAAGTTGACCAGATTTAACCATGGTTAACTTGAGTTGTCTAGTTTCGAAAAGAATTTTGAAATAATTAAACGAAATTATTTAATTAAATGGAGTACTTACTTTCAATTAATTAAACAAAGTTATTTAATTAAATGAGAAGCCATTCCTAATTAATTAAAAGAAGTTATTTAATTAAATAAGAAAAGTGTCTCTAATTAATTAAAGATTATTTAAATAAATAGAAAAAGTAATTATGAGAGCATATCTCATTTTATTAAATTAAATATCTCAACAAAATCTCTCTTCAGTTCAAAAACGAAAATTTTCAGTTCACTATTGATAAAAAATGAGTTAAATTAGTTAACTTCTTTTTCAACTCAAATTGAATCAGTTAACTCCTTATTTTACTCAAATTAAATCTGTTAACTCCCTTTAATTTGAAAATCTCCTTTAATGACTGAACTTCACTTTTAATCCTGACCGTTGGTTGAAATCGATCTCAACTTTTGATGAATTCTAGGAAAGACTATTTAATAGACCCCCATCTCTTCATTTTGAAAGGTTGAATGAGAATTTGCATCGAATTGTTACTAGAATTCATACTCACATTTGCTCATATTCACATACGCAAAGATCAAGTTTGACCAAAAGTTGACCAGATTTAACCACGGTTGACTTGAGTTGACTAGTTTCGAAAAGAATTTTGAAATAATTAAAGAAAATTATTTAATTAAATGGAGTACTTGCTTCTAATTAATTAAACAAAGTTATTTAATTAAATGAGAAGCCATTCCTAATTAATTAAATGAAGTTATTTAATTAAATAAGAAAAGTGTCTCTAATTAATTAAAGATTATTTAATTAAATAGAAAAAGTAATTATGAGATCATATCTCATTTTATTAAATTAAATATCTCAACAAAATCTCTTCAGTTCAAAAAGCAAAATTTTCAGTTCACTATTGATAAAAAATGACTTAAATCAGTTAACTCCTTTTTCTACTCAAATTGAATCAGTTAACTCCTTATTTTACTCAAATTAAATCTTTTAAGTCCCTTTAATTTGGAAATCTCTCTTTGTGACTAAACTTCACCTTTAATTCAGACCGTTGATTGATATCGACCTCAACCGTCGATGAATTCCAGGAAAGTCTATTTAAGAGACCCTCATCTTTTCATTTTGAAAGGTTGAATGAGAATTTGCATCGAATTGTTGCTAGAATTCATAATCACATTTACTTATATTCACATACGCAACAATCAAGTTTGACCAAAAGTTGACCAGATTTAACCACGGTTGACTTGAGTTGACTAGTTTCAAAAATAATTTTGAAATAATTAAATGAAATTATTTAATTAAATGGAGTACTTGCTTATAATTAATTAGACAATGTTTTTAATTAAATGAGAAGCCATTCCTAATTAATTAAATGAAGTTATTTAATTAAATAAGAAAAGTGTCTTTAATTAATTAAAGATTATTTAATTAAATAGAAAAAGTAACTATGAAAGCATATCTCATTTTATTAAATTAAATATCTCAACAAAATCTCTCTTCAATTCAAAAAAGAAAATTTTCATTTCACTATTGATCAAAAATGAGTTAAATCAGTCAACTCTTTTTTCTATTCAAATTGAATTAGTTAACTCCTTATTTTACTCAAATTAAATCTATTAACTCCCTTCAATTTGAAAATCTCCCTTTATGACTTAACTTCACCTTTAATCTTGACTGTTGATTGAAATCGATCTCAACCGTTGATGAATTCCAGGAAAGTCTATTTAAGAGACCCTCGTCTCTTCATTTTGAAAGGTTGAATGAGAATTTGCATCGAATTGTTGCTAGAATTCATACTCACATTTGCTCATATTCACAGACACAAAGATCAAGTTTGACCAAAAGTTGACCAGATTCAACTACGGTTAACTTGAGTTGACTAGTTTCGAAAAGAATTTTGAAATAATTAAACGAAATTATTTAATTAAATGGAGTGCTTGCTTCTAATTAATTAAACAAAGTTCTTTAATTAAATTAGAAGCCATTCATAATAAATTAAATGAAGTTATTTAATTAAATAAGAAAATTGTCTCTAATTAATTAAAGATTGTTTAATTAAATAGAAAAAGTAATTATGAGAGCATATCTCATTCTATTAAATTAAATATCTCAACAAAATCTCTCTTTAGTTCAAAAAGGGAAATTTCTAGTTCACTATTGATAAAAAAATGAGTTAAATCAGTTAATTTTTTTTTCGACTCAAATTGAATCAGTTAACTCTTTATTTTACTCAAATTAAATCTGTTAACTCCGTTTAATTTGAAAATCTCCCTTGATGACTGAATTTCACCTTTAATCCTGACCGTTGATTGAAATCAATCTCAACCGTTGATGAATTTTAGGAAAGTCTATTTAAGAGACCCTCATCTCTTCATTTTGAAAGGTTGAATGAGAATTTGCATCGAATTGTTGCAAAAATTCATACTCACATTTGCTCATATTCACGTACGCAAAGATCAAGTTTGACAAAAAGTTGACCAGATTTAACAACGGTTGACTTGAGTTGATTAGTTTCGTAAAGAATTTTGAAATGATTAAACAAAATTATTTAATTAAATGGAGTACTTCTAATTAATTAAACAAAGTTATTTAATTAAATGAGAAGCCATTCCTAATTAATCAAATAAAGTTATTTAATTAAATAAGAAAAGTGTCTCTAATTAATTAAAGATTATTTAATTAAATAGAAAAAAGAATTATCAGAGGATATCTCATTTTATAAAATTAAATATGTGAACAAAATCTCTCTTTAGTCCAAAAAGGGAAATTTTCAGTTCACTATTGATCAAAAATGAGTTAAATCAGTTAACTTCTTTTTCAATTCAAATTGAATCAGTTAACTCCTTATATTACTCAAATTAAATCTGTTAACTCTCTTTAATTTGGAAATCTCCCTTGATGACTGAACTTCACCTTTCATCCTGACCGTTGATTGAAATCGATCTCAACCGTTGATGAATTCTAGGAAAGTCTATTTAAGAGGCCCTCGTCTCTTCATTTTGAAAGGTTGAATGAGAATTTGCATCGAATTGTTGCTAGAATTCATACTCACATTTGCTCATATTCACATACGCAAAGATCAAGTTTGACCAAAAGTTGACCAAATTTAACCATAGTTTACTTGGGTTGACTAGTTTCAAATTTTTTTTGAAATAATTAAACAAAATTATTTAATTAAATGGAGTACTTAATTCTGATTAATTAAACAAAATTATTTAATTAAATGAGAAGCCATTCCTAATTAATTAAATAAAATTATTTAATTAAATAAGATAAGTATCTCCAATTAATTAAAGATTATTTAATTAAATAGAAAATATAATTATGAGAGGATATCTCATTTTATTAAATTAAATATGTGAACAAAATCTCTCTTTAGTCCAAAAAGGGAAATTTCCAGTTCACTATTGATAAAAAATGAGTTAAATCAGTTAACTTCTTTTTCAACTCAAATTGAATCAGTTAACTCCTCATTTTACTCAAATAAAATCTGTCAACTCCCTTTAATTTGGAAATCTCCCTTTATGACTGAACTTCACGTTTAATCCTAACCATTGATTGAAATCGATCTCAACCATTGATGAATTCCAGGAAAGTCTATTTAAGAGATCCCCATCTCATCATTTTGAAAGGTTGAATGAGAATTTGCATCAAATTGCTACTGGAATTCATACTCACATTTGCTCATATTCACGTACGCAAAGATCAAGTTTGACTAAAAGTTGATCAGATTTAACCACAGTTGACTTGAGGTGACTAGTTTTGAAAAAAAAATTGAAATAATTAAACGAAATTATTTAATTAAATGGAGTACTTCTAATTAATTAAACAAAGTCATTTAATTAAATGAGAAGTCATTCCTAAATAATTAAATGAAGTTATTTAATTAAATATGAAAAATGTCTCTAATTAATTAAAGATTATTTAATTAAATAGAAAAAATAATTATGAGAGCATATCTCATTTTATTAAATTAAATATCTCAATAAAATCTCTCTTCAATTCAAAAAGGGAAATTTTCAATTCACTATTGATAAAAAATGAGTTAAATCAGTTAACTTCTTTTTTGACTCAAATTCAATCAATTAACTCATTATTTTACTCAAATTAAATCTATTAACTCCCTTTAATTTTGAAATCTCCTTTTATGACAGAACTTCAACTTTAATCCTGACCGTTGACTTAAATCGATCTCAACCATTGATGAACTCCAAGAAAGTCTATTTAAGAGACCCTCATCTCTTCATTTTGAAAGTTTGAATAAGAATTTGCATCGAATTGTTGCTGGAATTCATACTCACATTTGCTCATATTCACATACGCTAAGATCAAGTTTGACCAAAAGTTGACCAGATTTAACCACGGTTGACTTGAGTTGACTAGTTTCTAAAAGAATTTTGAAATAATTAAATAAAATTATTTAATTAAATGGAGTACTTGCTTCTAATTAATTAAACAAAGTTCTTTAATTAAATGAGAAGCCATTCCTAATTAATTAAATGAAGTTATTTAATTAAATAAGAAAAGTGTCTCTAATTAATTAAATAGAAAAAGTAATTATGAGAGCATATCTCATTTTATTAAATTAAATATCTCAACAAAATCTCTCTTCATTACAAAAAAGGAAATTTTTAGTT
The DNA here is from genome assembly GCA_028749045.1 of Cupressus sempervirens. Lineage (NCBI taxonomy): Eukaryota > Viridiplantae > Streptophyta > Pinopsida > Cupressales > Cupressaceae > Cupressus > Cupressus sempervirens. The sequence goes on from CM053783.1 coordinate 121,057,383, forward strand.
CACTATTGATAAAAAATGAGTTAAATCAGTTAACTCCTTTTTTTGCTCAAACTGAATTAGTTAACTTCTTATTTTACTCAAATTAAATCTGTTAACTCACTTTAATTTGGAAATCTCACTTTATGACTGAACTTCACCTTTAATCTTGACCGTTGATTGAAATCGATCTCAACCATTGATGAATTCCAGAAAAGGCTATTTAAGAGACCCTCATCAATTCATTTTGAAAGGTTGAATGAGAATTTACATCGAACTGTTGTTGAAATTCATACTCACATTTGCTCATATTCATAGACGCAAAGATCAAGTTCGATCAAAATTGACCAGATTTAACCACGGTTGACTTGAGTTGACTCGTTTCGAAAAGAATTTTGAAATAATTAAAAGAAATTATTTAATTAAATGGAGTACTTACTTCTAATTAATTAAACAAAGTTATTTAAGTAAATGAGAAGCCATTACTAATTAATTAAATGAAATTATTTAATTAAATAAGAAATTTTTTCTAATTAATTAAAGATTATTTAATTAAATAGAAAAAGTAATTATGAGAGCATATCTCATTTTATTAAATTAAATATGTCAACAAATTCTCTCTTTAGTTCAAAAAGGGAAATTTTTAGTTCACTATTGATCAAAATGAGTTAAATCAGTTAACTTCTTTTTCAACTCAAATTGAATCAGTTAACTCCTTATTTTACTCAAATTAAATCTGTTAACTCCCTTTAATTTGGAAATCTCCCTTGATGACTAAACCTCACCTTTCATCCTGACCGTTGATTGAAATCGATCTCAACCGTTGATGAATTCCAGGAAAGTCTATTTAAGAGACCCTCGTTTCTTCATTTTGAAAGGTTGAATGAGAATTTGCATCGAATTGTTGCTAGAATTCATACTCACATTTTCTCATATTCACATACGCAAAGATCAAGTTTGACCAAAAGTTGACCAGATTCAACCACGGTTAACTTAAGTTGACTAGTTTCGAAAAGAATTTTGAAATAATTAAACGAAATTATTTAATTAAATGGAATGCTCGCTTCTAATTAATTAAACAAAGTTCTTTAATTAAATGAGAAGCCATTCCTAATAAATTAAATGAAGATATTTAATTAAATAAGAAAAGTGTCTCTAATTAATTAAAGATTATTTAATTAAATAGAAAAAGTAATTATGAGAACATATCTCATTTTATTAAATTAAATATCTCAACAAAATCTCTCTTCAGTTCAAAAAGGGAAATTTTCAGTTCACTAATTATAAAAAATGAGTTAAATCAGGTAACTCCTTTTTGTACTCAAATTGAATCAGTTAACTCCTTATTTTACTCAAATTAAATCTGTTAACTCCCTTTAATTTGGAAATCTCCTTTTATGGCTGAACTTCACCTTTAATTCTGACCGTTGATTGAAATCGATCTCAACCGTTGATGAATTCTACGAAAGTCTATTTAAGAGACCCTTATCTCTTCATTTTGAAAAGTTGAATGAGAATTTCCATCGAATTGTTGCTGGAATTCATACTCTTATTTGCTCATATTCACATACGCAAAGATCAAGTTTGACCAAAAGTTGACCAAATTTAACCATAGTTTATTTGAGTTGACTAGTTTCAAATTTTTTATTGAATTAATTAAACGAAATTATTTAATTAAATGGAGTCCTTAATTCGAATTAATTAAACAAAGTTATTTAATTAAATGAGAAGCCATTCCTAATTAATTAAATGAAGTTATTTAATTAAATAAGAAAAGTGTCTCTAATTAATTAAAGATTATTTAATTAAATAGAAAAAGTAATTATGAGATCATATCTCATTTTATTAAATTAAATATCTCAACAAAATCTCTTCAATTCAAAAAGGAAAATTTTCAGTTCACTATTGATAAAAAATGAGTTAAATCAGTTAACTCCTTTTTCTACTCAAATTGAATCAGTTAACTCCTTATTTTACTCAAATTAAATTTGTTTACTCAATTTAATTTAGAAATCTCTCTTTATGACTGAACTTTACCTTTAATCATCACCGTTGATTGAAATCAATCTCAACCGTTGATGAATTTGAGGAAAGTCTATTTAAGAGACCCTCATGTCTTCATTTTGAAAGGTTGAATGAGAATTTGCATCGAATTGTTGTTGGAATTCATACTCACATTTGCTGATATTCACATACGCAAATATCAAGTTTGACCAAAAGTTGACTAGATATAACCACGGTTGACTTGAGTTGACTAGTTTCGAAATAAATTTTGAAATAATTAAATGAAATTATTTAATTAAAAGGAGTACTTACTTCTAATTAATTAAAAAAAGTTATATAATTAAATGAGAAGCCATTCCTAATTAATTAAATGAAGTTATTAATTAGATAACAAAAGTGTCTCTAATTAATTAAAGATTATATAATTAAATAGAAAAAGTAATTATGAGAGCATATCTCATTTTATTAAATTAAATATCTCAACAAAATCTCTCTTGAGTTCAAAAAGGGAAATTTTCAGTTCACTATTGATCAAAAATGAATTAAATCAGTTAACTCTTTTTTCTACTCAAATTGAATCAGTTAACTCCTTATTTTACTCAAATAAAATCTGTTAACTCTATTTAATTTTAAAATCTCCCTTTATGACTGAACTTCATGTTTAATTCTAGCCATTGATTGAAATCGATCTCAACCATTGATGAATTCGTGGAAAGTCTATTTAAGAGATTCTCATCTCATAATTTTGAAAGGTTGAATGTGAATTTGCATCAAATTGCTGCTAGAATTCATACTCACATTTGCTCATATTCACATACGCAAAGATCAAGTTTGACCAAAAGTTGACCAGATTTAACCACAGTTGACTTGAGTTGACTAATTTCGAAAAAAATTTAAAATTATTAAATGAAATTATTTAATTAAATAGAGTACTTACTTCTAATTAATTAAACAAAGTCATTTAATTAAATGAGAAGCCATTCCTACTTAATTAAATGAAGTTATTTAATTAAATATGAAAAATGTCTCTAATTAATTAAAGATTATTTAATTAAATAGAAAAAATAGTTATGAGAGCATAGCTCATTTTATTAAATTAAATATCTCAACAAAATCTCTCTTCAGTTCAAAAAGGTAAATTTTTAGTTTACTATTGATAAAAAATGAGTTAAATCAGTTAACTTCTTTTTCAACTCAAATTCAATCAATTAACTCCTTATTTTACTCAAATTAAATCGGTTAACTCCATTTAATTTGGAAATCTCCTTTTATGACTGAACTTCACCTTTAATCCTGACCGTTGACTGAAATCGATCTCAACCGTTGATGAACTCCAATAAAGTCTATTTAAGAGACCCTCATCTCTTTATTTTGAAAGGTTAAATGAGAATTTGCATCAAATTGTTGCTGGAATTCATACTCACATTTGCTCATATTCACATACGCAAAGATCAAGTTTGAGTAAAAGTTGATCAGATTTAACCACGGTTGACTTGAGTTGACTAGTTTCAAAAAGAATTTTGAAATAACTAAACAAAATTATTTAATTAAATGGAGTACTTGCTTCTAATTAATTAAACAAAGTTATTTAAATAAATGAGAAGCCATTCCTAATTAATTAAATGAAGTTATTTAATTAAATAAGAAAAGTGTCTTTAATTAATTAAAGATAATTTAATTAAATAGAAAAAGTTATTATGAGAGCATATCTTATTTTATTAAATTAAATATCTCAACAAAATCTCTCTTCAGTTCAAAAAGGGAAATTTCTAGTTCAATATTGGTGAAAAATGAGTTGAACCAATTAATTTCTTTTTCGACTTAAATTGAATCAGTTAACTCCTTATTTTACTCAAATTAAATCTGTTAACTCCCTTTAATTTGGAAATCTTCCTTAATGACTTAACTTCACATTTAATCCTGACCGTTGATTGAAATCGATCTCAACCGTTGATGAATTCCAGGAAAGTCTATTTAAGAGACCCTCATCTTTTCATTTATAAAGGTTGAATGAGAATTTGCATCGAATTGTTGCTAGAATTCATACTCACATTAGCTCATATTCACATACGCAAAGATCAAGTTTGACCAAAAGTTGACCATATTTAACCACAGTTGACTTGATTTGACGAGTTTCAAAAAGAATTTTGAAATAATTAAACAAAATTATTTAATTAAATAGAGTACTTGCTTCTAATTAATTAAACAAGGTTCTTTAATTGAATGAGAAGACATTCCTAATAAATTAAATGAAGTTATTTAATTAAATAAGAAAAGTTCCTCTTATTAAATAAAGATTATTTAATTAAATAGAAAAATTAATTATGAGAACATATCTCATTTTATTAAATTAAATATCTCAACAAAATCTCTCTTCAGTTGAAAAAGGTAAATTTTTCAGTTCACTATTGATAAAAAATGAGTTAAATCAGTTAACTCATTTTTCTACTCAAATTGAATCAGTTAACTCTTTATTTTATTCAAATTAAATCTGTTAACTCTTTTTAATTTGGAAATCTCCCTTTATGACTGAACTTCACCTTTAATCCTGACCGTTGATTGAAATCGATCTCAACTGTTGATGAATTCTAGAAAAGTCTATTTAAGAGACCCTCATCACTTCATTTTGAAAGGTTGAATGAGAATTTGCATCGAATTGTTGCTAGAATTCATACTCACATTTGCTCATATTCACAGACGCAAAGATCAAGTTTGACCAAAAGTTGACTAGATTTAACCACGGTTGACCTGAGTTTACTAGTTTCGAAAAGAATTTTGAAATAATTAAATGAAATTATTTAATTAAATGGAATACATACTTCTAATTAATTAAATAAAGTTATTTAATTAAATGAAAAGCTATTCCTAATTAATTAAATATAGTTATTTAATCAAATAAGAAAAGTTTTCATAATTAATTAAAGATTATTTAATTAAATACAAAAAGTAATTATGAGAGCATATCTCATTTTATTAAATTAAATATCACAACAAAATCTCTCTTCAGTTCAAAAATGGAAATTTCCAGTTCACTCTCGATAAAAGATGAGTTAAATTAGTTAACTCCTTTTTCTACTCAAAATGAACCAGTTAAGTCTTTATTTTACTTAAATTAAATCTGTTAACTCCCTTTAATTTGGAAATCTCCCTTTATGACTGAACTTCACCTTTAATCCTAACCGTTGATGGAAATTGATCTCAACCGTTGATGAATTCTAGGAAAGTCTATTTAAGAGACCCTCATCTCTTCATTTTGAAAGGTTGAATGAGAATTTGCATCGAATTGTTGCTAGAATTCATACTCACATTTGCTCATATTCAAATACTTAAAGATCAAGTTTGACCAAAAGTTGACTAGATTTAACCACGGTTGACTTGAGTTGACTAGTTTCGAAAAGAATTTTGAAATAATTAAACAAAATTATTTAATTAAATAAGAAAAGTGTCTCTAATTAATTAAAGATTATTTAATTAAATAGAGAAGGTAATTATGAGACCATATCTCATTTTATTAAATTAAATATCTCAACAAAATCTCTGTTCAGTTCAAAAAGGGAAATTTCCAGTTCACTATTGATCAAAAATGAATTAAATCAGTCAACTCATTTTTCTACTCAAATTGAATCAGTTAAATCCTTATTTTACTCAAATTAAATATGTTAACTCCCTTTAATTTGGAAATCTCCCTTTATGACTAAACTTCACCTTTAATCCTGACCGTTGATTGAAATCGATCTCAACCGTTGATGAATCTTAGGAAACTCTATTTAAGAGACCCTCATCTCTTCATTTTGAAAGGTTGAATGAGAATTTGCATTGAATTGTTGCTAGAATTCATACTCACATATGCAAAGATCAAGTTTGACCAAAAGTTGACCAAATTTAACCACGGTTGACTTGAGTTGACTAGTTTCAAAAAGAATTTTGAAATAATTAAATGAAATTATGTAATTAAATGCAGTACTTACTTCTAATTAATTAAGCAAAGTTATTTAATTTAATCAGAATCCATTCCTAATTAATTAAATGAGGTTATTTAATTAAATAAGAAAAGTGTCTCTAATTAATTAAAGATTATTTAATTAAATTGAAAAAGTAATTATGAGAGCATATTTCATTTCATTAAATTAAATATCTCAAGAAAATCTCTATTTAGTTCAAAAAAGAAAATTTCCAGTTCACTATTGATAAAAAATGAGTTAAATCAGTTAACACCTTTTTCTGCTCAAATTGAATCAGTTGAATCCTTATTGTACTCAAATTAAATCTGTTAGCTCCCTTTAATTTGGAAATATCCCTTTATGACTGAACTTTACCTTTAATCCTGACCGTTGATTGAAATCGATGTCAACCGTTGATGAATTCCAAGAAAGTCTATTTAAGAGACCCTGATCTCTTTATTTTGAAAGGTTGAATCAGAATTTGTATCGAATTGTTGCTGGCATTCATACTCGTATTTGCTCATATTCACATACGCAAAGATCAAGTTTGACCAAAATTTGACCAGATTTAACCATGGTTGACCGAAGTTGACTAGTTTCGAAAAGAGTTTTGAAATAATTTTAAAAAATTATTTAATTAAATGGAGTACTTACTTCTAATTAATTAAACAAGGTTATTTAATTAAATGAGAAGTCATTCCTAATTAATTAAATGAAGTTATTTAATTAAATAAGAAAAGTGTCTCTAATTAATTAAAGATTATTTAATTAAATGGAAAAACTAATTACAAAGGCATATCTCATTTTATAAAATTAAATATCTCAACAAAATTTTTCTTTAGTTCAAAAAAAGAAATTTTTAGTTCACTATTGATCAAAAATGAGTTTAATTAGTTAAATCTTTTTTCTACTCAAATTGAATCAGTTATCTCCTTATTTTGATCAAATGAAATCTGTTAACTCCCTTTAATTTGGAAATCTCTCTTTATGACTGAACTTCACCTTTAATCCTGATCGTTGATTGAAATCGATCTCAACCGTTGATGAATTCTAGGAAAGTCCATTTAATAGACCCTCGTCTCTTCATTTGAAATGTTGAATGAGAATTTGCATCGAATTGTTGCGGCAATTCATACTCATATTTGCTCATATTCACATACGCAAAGATCAAGTTTGACCAAAATTTTACCAGATTTAAGCATAGTTGACTTGAGTTGACTATTTTCAAAAAGAATTTTGAAATAATTAAAAGAAATTATTTAATTAAAAGGTGTACTTACTTCTAATTAATTAAACAAAGTTATTTAATTAAATGAGAAGTCATTCCTAATTAGTTAAGTGAAGTTATTTAATTAAATAAGAAAATTGTCTCTAATTAATTAAAGATTATTTAATTGAATAGAAAAGGTAATTATGACAGCATATCTCATTTTATTAAATTAAATATCTCAACAAAATCTTTCTTCAGTTGAGAAAGGGAAATTTTTAGTCCACTATTGATAAAAAATGAGCTAAATCAGTTAACTCCTTTTTCTACTCAAATTGAATCAGTTAACTCCTTATTTTTCTCAAATTAAATTTGTTAACTCCCTTTAATTTGAAAATGTCCTTTTATGATTGAACTTCACCTTTAATCCTGACCATTGATTGAAATCAATCTCAACCGTTGATGAATTTTAGAAAAGTCTATTTAAGAGACCCTCATCTCTTCATTTTGAAAGGTTGAATGAGAATTTGCATCGAATTGTTGCTGGAATTCAGACTCACATTTGCTCATATTCACATATGCAAAGATGAAGTTTGACCAAAAGTTGACCAAATTTAACCACAGTTGACTTGAGTTGACTAGTTTCGAAAAGAATTTTGGAATAATTAAATAAAATTATTTAATTAAATTGATTAGTTACTTCTAATTAATGAAATAAAGTTATTTAATTAAATGAGAAGCCATTCCTAATTAATTAAATGACGTTATTTAATTAAATAAGAAAAGTGTCTCTAATTAATTAAAGATTATTTAATTAAATAGAAAAAGTAATTATGAGAGCATATCTTATTTTATTAAATTAAATATCTCAACAAAATCTCTCTTCAGTTCAAAAAGGGAAAATTCCAGTTCACTATTGATCAAAAATGAGTTAAATGAGTTAACTCCTTTTTCTACTCAAATTGAATCAGTTCACTCCTTATTTTACTGAAATTAAATCTATTAACTCCCTTTAATTTGAAAATCTCCCTTTATGACTGAACTTCACCTTTAATCCTGACCGTTGATTGAAATCGATCTCAACCGTTGATGAATTCCAGGAAAGTCTATTTAAGAGACCCTCATCTCTTCATTTTGAAAGGTTTAATGAGAATTTGCATCGAATTGTTGCTGGAATTCATACTCACATTTGCTCATACTCAGTAGTGCCTACCCTCGTTCACATCTTTTCTGGACATTGTTGTTATTATCAGACTATGATGGACTAGTTTTATGTTGATGGATTAGTGGTATTGTTTTGACACTATCAGTCATTATTTTATGGGTTGAGAGGTTATGAGATGAGATCATTTAGACTTTACATTTAGTGCATACATGATGATCATTATACTGTTTTCAGTTATTATTGGTGATTAGTTAATGATTATTATCTCATGTGTTTTATTATGGATACTTACCCCATACTTGCATGTGTATGATGTGTGTGTTTTCTTATTGTATGGCGTTTCTGATGTGGTTAAGGAAGGGAGTCGTAGTCACCTGCTTAGTCCAGATCTAAATGATGCACCACTTCCTACCATTTTCTGTTTAGCTTAGCATATATATATTGTATGTACATGCATGGTTTTTTTGCAGGTTGCAAGTACCAGGTATCGACTTTCTTGAATTGTTAGGATGAGTGTACTTTATTATACTATCTCAATGATAAGAGAAGGGAGATAAATTCTCAAGTCCAAATCCCAAACCCTTAAACCAATTGTCCTAGTGAGGTAGGACAAGTATCTAGATATTTTACCCACCGAATATGTCGGATGACATAATTCCTGGTTTTTAACCATTTAGACTGATTTTGAGTGATTTGCTCTATGATGGGTTTGCATATTTTATCTTGGAAGTCTATGGTGAATTTTCTATTAATTAAGTCTTAATAAATAGATTTAATTAATAAATTAATTATTTGAGAAAATTAATATAAAATATCATGTTATTTGATATTTTGATTATAATTAATTGAATGGGAATTAATTGAAGAAAAAGAATTAAATAAAAGAAAATTAGAAATTAAAATTAATAATAATAATAATAAAATAATAATAAAGTAATAAATAAATAATAATAATAAAAGTTATAAAAATTAAAATAAAAGTTATAAATATTTAAATAGAAATTATATTAAAGTGAATTGGAGTTATAAGCTTGCATGGGAATTAACACACTTCTCTATTTCTCATGTGTCAACAACACGGGGGTTAGTGCATCAATTAAGCACATGGTGTCTACAACCCTATGGCTCATCTTGAGGGTTGGAAAAGACCCATGCTTAGTTGGTGACACCTTCCAACTGTTTCTAGAAGCATTCTAGATGTTTCCTGAAAGCTCTTTATATTCAAGCATTTATAGAAGCTTAGACATAGCGTTGGGAGAGCAATTGGAGCATTGGAGGACTCGAGAATTCTGAAGAAGGGAGGAGCTTGCTCTGCGGATTTTCTGAGGAAGAGCGATTTAGCATCATAATTTGGGTAGATTCTTGTGATTTTAATTATGCTATTTTCGCATCACACATTCCCTATCTTCTTCGTGCCTTCCATGTGTCTTCTGAGAAGTTTCATATTTATATGCATTATCAATATGGGTAGATTAATTTATTGGAGAATTTTATTTGCATTCTATAACGCAAATATTTTATTCTTCAATTGTAGACATAATCTTTGTGAAAAAAAAAAACATACATGGTTATATATTCAGATTAGCATATATATACATACACACACACACACACACACACACACACACACACACACACACACACACATATATATATATGTATACATTTATTATGAATCTATTACAAAATTTAAAAAAAATAAAATATATATATATATATATATATGTATGTATGTATGTATGTATGTATGTATGTATGTATGTATGTATGTATGTATGTATGTATGTATGTATGTATGTATGTAATACACCAAATGAGCGATTGATAAATTTCAGTGGAGAAATTTAATAAATCGCATCGCGATTCATATCGCATGAATCAATGTATATAATGAAATGCCATGGGAACGAATTGTACCCACGCTTGCGGAAGGCAGAGACCTACCGTCGTAGGTTTGCGGCGACAGGGGTACTACGTACCTGCTGTTAGCGCAGTGCCTGCAGCTGCAGGTACTACGTACCGCAGTAAGTGTTTGGGGGGGTAAATTAATGTTAATGTGATGCAAAAAAAATATTAATGTTAAAACGTTTATAAACAATCAATTTTCATTGTTATATAATATAATATGGTATCAATCAAAATTGTTAAATCGATTTTATGAAAACGTATTAACTATTTATGTATTTACATATGTATGTATGTATATATATATATATATATATATATATATATATATATATATATATATATATATATATATGTATGTATGTATATATATATATATATATATATATATATATATATGTATGTATATATGTACATACATACATACATACATACATACATACATACATACATACATATATATATATATATGTAATATGTAAACATGTTATTTATAAATGTAAGTTATTATTATTTGATAAATGATTTATATTGAAGGTTTATTTTCATAAAGGTGACTCTTTAATAACTTTCAACTATTTAATAATTTAATTGTTTTAAATTATTAAATAAAGAATTGATAGTTTGGTGGGGAATGTATCAAACAAATATTATTAATTGGAAAATTGATTTTTTTTGGTTCTAATAAGGAAAACTTTTATCCAAAAACAATATATGTGTTCCTCCATTCAAACTTGGAAACTAAAACTGACATCTCTACATTTTGTAAACTTGGTAGAACCAAAACATGTGTTTGCATTGTGTATTCTTTAAGCTATTGTTTTGGGTTTTGGGTTGACTAGTGTTGACCAGTATAGGACGTCTACCAGAGGCTTGGGGGTTATGTGATTGTGGTGACATGATGATGTTTTAATCTCAATCTTTATAAACCCAACCATGGTTATGTGATGGAATGCTCTATGTATTGGTTGTGATTACTGATTGTTATAGTTGAGATTTTTATGTATGAGACACTTGACTTAACCATTATTTTGGTCATCGATCAGTTATCCTTGGTTATTTTCTAGTCGCCATGATGGGACTGTAATGTGGATTTATTTTTGATGATGTCATGTTGTGACATGTTTGACTCAATCATTTTTGGAGTCTTCGATTAGTATGATTGAGATATATATTTTGGTTATTAAGAACCATTGGATATTTGATTATCAGTGATACTTCAGTTGACAATAGAGAGCAATTGTGTTCATGATTTTCTATGGATGATAGGTCATTGAGATTTGATGCTTTTTATGCATATTTGATGATTTTATTATTAATTATATTTTGTGATTTTGAGATTTATGATTCCATGAGCATTAGGGTAGGATATCTGCATGTAGTGACGGGAAGTGGCTTGCAATGGGGGCCTGGACCCTAAGAGGTTGCCAGGGTAACTCATTATAAGTTGGATTAATAAGTGATAACATTCACACCTAATACTAACTAAATGAACCTAAAAAGATAAGTGTTTTGTTTTCGCCCATGCCTTGAGTGTTCGTACAGGCTAGTACGGGAGTAGTGAGATGCATGGTTGTGACCTTGCATTCCGTAGTATGCCTCTTTAGTGTGAGAGGTTACTAGTGGCCGCATGAAATCAGTATGGACACATGGATTTTAGCTAACTGCCAGGGTAACTTGTATGTGATAATTGCGATGACACTTTGCCACTTGCATAGTAGGTTCCTACATGTCATTGTGTGCCTTTGGGATTAGATGTCAGATTTTGTGTTGAAACATTTGAGTTAGTATACTTTTAGGATTCTTGGACTTATAAAGATATGTGCTATGTGAATTTGATAGCCTTTTTGGGACTTGAAGTTATCTCCTGAGCACGGTGGGAGTGGAACACTTAGGTACCATGCGGTTAGGTGGTAGTGTATTTTCCACTCTTATCATTTTGAGATTCATTGAGATATTGTGGCTGATGTGAACTTCATGATGGTGGATATGTATCCTTTTTCATTGATGATTAGCATATGTTAGATGATGTTATCTTATGCTTTTATTTTCATGTTAGATTACTTCTACATATGATGTTGTATTTATTAGGAGTGACATTCCTACTATGTAATACCGATGATCTCTTCGGTGATTTGGAATGTTACGCATGGAGGGATGGCTAGGATCCACAATGGTCTAATGATGCTATTAATGGTTGGGAGGAACCGTGCACTTAGTTTATTATGTTTGATCTTTATGATGGATGTATATGACTTCTATGATGATGTATCATGTGTATCATGTGATTATCTCTACTTTGATGTATCATGGATTAGAATAGGATGATGTACCTTATTCTATGTATGTATATTCTTTTGAGCTTGTCATACCCTATGACATGTACAGTGGATGATTGAGTATTTGAAATGTAATGTATAAACATTGGACTTATCATTATTATTTCATGTGGATATTGTACTAAATGGATTCATGTATGTAATTCAACATTAAGGGATCTTAAAGAATATAATCTATTATTTATGTTATGTTTATTTTCAGATGGACATTACTATTGCTTTCGTTATTGTGCATTAGTTATATGTGGTATTTGCTTTCAAAAAAAAATGCTACTAAACTTAGTGAAATTCTAGGTTAATTCTTTGGATCCCTTGGCGAGACATTACATTTGGTGTCAGAGTCCGAGTTTTATAATTGGGAACTCTAGGTACTTTGGAATAACTAGAACTTTGAACTATTAAGTGCAACTTTCAAAACTTGATCTAGGTGAATTGTTACTTGAATATTTTTCATATTTCAACACTTAGTTTCAAAACTAGAAATTTTACTTAAACCTAGACATAGAACTGAACTTAGTGCCTTGTACTATTGTAGGATGGTATCTTGGACTAGGTCTTCTGTTAGAGGTCGTGGTCGTGGCAGAACTATCAGTGTCCATGAGTCTGCCCATGAGGGATTGGCTCATGTAGAGAGCAGGGAAGAGCACTCTAGTAGGTAGCAGGAAGAGAGTCGTAGAGAGGATCAAGCTGAGTCTGAAGAGGTCAGTTTGAGATAGATGATGTAGACTATTCTAGAATATTTGCCTCCTATTCAAGAATAGCCTAAAGTGCATTAGACAGAACAAGAGCATAGACCCAGATCTAGAAGTCCTCAGAAGGATAGTTAGAGGTCCATCGTGTCCACTCAGATGAAGGATCTTTCAAGATCCAAGGTTAAGCCTTTCAATGGTCCAGGTTCTGGTTATGTGGCCGAGCAGTGGCTTATTTCCCTCGATAGGATTTTTTCCATGTAAGAGTTCGACAACAATGTTAAGGCAAGATTTGCGATCACTAATTTAGAGAATTTTGGGGCCACTTGGTGGATGATAGAGGAGAAGAAGTTGGGAATCGATATGAGCAGTGTTACATGGGAGTTATTCCTAGAGAGTTTTCATGAACGATTCCTACCAGAGGAATGGAAACAGAAAAGGGATGCTGAATTTCATAATCTCAGACAGTACACTTTTTCAATGATTGAGTATGAGTGCAAGTTTTATAAGCTTATGTCTTTTTCAGGGTTCAGTGAAAATTTAGATCAGTTGACACAACATTTTATTAGGGCATTGAATAACCGTATTATTGGGGGAGTTAAGGTATTTGAGCCAAAAACTCTCAAGGATGCGGTGCATCGAGCTATCCTTGTTGAGCAAAGTGTCAACCTTGGTCAAGGTGGTTTTGTAGGAGCGCCAGCGGTTCCAGGATCTAGAAGCAACTACAATTCAGGTGGTAACAAGAAGTTTTCTTTCTCTAAGGGGAAACAGTATCAACAGCAGTCTCAGTAGACACAGAAATAGAAGGGCTCAAATTCTCACACTCAAGGTGGTGGCAAAGGTTCTAACACCAAGAAAAACTACAATGCTCAACGCAATAAACAGAATCAGACCAATCAGCCAGCTCAAAGTACCCAGTCTTTTGTGAGCAGGAACAGTCGTCAGCAATCTAATGTACCACCTATGGGAAGAGGTTTCGAAAGAAATATGGAATGTTTTTCATGTGGTCAGATTGGACATTATGCAGCTTAGTGTCCTCAGTGAGCACCTCAGTTCTTAGGACCTAGACCTACAGTTTCAGAGCCTACAGTGGGTGATGCAGGTAGAGCTCATAGAGTTTTTGCAGCAGTTGATCAGCGTTAGGCAGATCATCAAGGAATAGTGGTTGAGACCACAGGTGCTATTAGAGGTATATCTCTTTCAGTATTGTTTGATTCAGGAGCTACATATTCATTTATTTCACCATCTATAGTTTCTAAGTGTAAGCTGGATGCGGTGAAGCAAGATCGTGGTTGGCAAGTAGAACTAGCCTCAGGCATTAAGGTTTCCACAGACTCTATAGTTCATAAGTGCGGGCTTAGCTTAGGAAGCTTTGATATGGCAGTGGATCTTTGAGTCATACCCCTTGGTTCCTATGATGTGGTTCTAGGCATGGACTAGCTTGGATCTCATAGAGCCAGTATAGATTTTAGGAAGAAGATTATTATGTGCCAAGATGATCAAGGGAATGATGTGCAGATAGTTGGGATACTGAGGCCTATATCTCTGTGGATGATTTCTGCTATGCAATTGAAGTGAAGTTTTCTTAGGGGATGTTAGATATTTGCTATTATGGTAAATGATCTTGATGAAGAAGATCCCATGAAGGAGACTTTGGATCACCCAATTTTGCAAGAGTACGCAGATGTCTTTCTAAGTGAGATTCTAGGCATGCCTCCAAAGAGGGACATTGACTTTAGTATTGATCTAATTCCTAGAGAAGAGCCTATCTCTAAAGCTCCTTATCGCATGACTACTCAGGAATTGGGTGAGCTATGTCTTTAGCTAGAGGAACTTCTGGCCAAAGAGAGCATTCGACCTAGTGTATCACCATGGGGAGCTCTAGTGCACTTTGTGAAGAAGAAAGACGGTTCTTTGCACCTTTGTATTGACTATAGACAGTTGAATAAGTTGACTATTAAGAAAAGGAAACCTTTACCTAGGATTGATGACTTATTCGATCAGATCAAGGGAGCTACAGTATTCTCCAAGATTGACCTTAAGTCAGGATACCACCAGCTTCGCATTAAGGAAGCAGATATTCACAAGATTGCTTTTCAAACTCGTTACGAGCATTATGAGTACACGGTGATACCTTTTGGATTGACTAATACTCCATCGGTTTTCATGAGTTTGATGAATGGTGTGTTCTGATCTTATCTAGATAGGTTTATACTCGTGTTTCTTTGATTACATATTGGTATATTCTAGGACTTAGAAGGAGCATGAGGAACACCTACGGTTGGTATTGTAGTGTTTGAGAGACAATCAGCTTTATGCTAATGCAACTGAGTGTGAATTCTTCAAAATGAAGATTCAGTATTTTGGGCATGTTATTTTAGGTGATGGTATTTCAGTGGATCCTGCAAAGATTCAGGTGATAATAGATTGGCCTACACCGACTAATGTGTCAAAAATTTGTAGCTTCATGGGTTTAGCCGGTTATTATCGCAGATTTATCAAGAACTTGTCTAGGATAGCACATCCTATCACTTCTCTTCAAAGGAAAGGAAAGAAGTTCGTATGGACAGAAAAATGCGAGGAAGCTTTTCAGAAGCTCAAAGAGATTTTGACCAGTGCACCGATTCTAGCTGTACCTGATCTAGAAGGTGATTTCATGGTATGTACAGATGCTTCTCTTGAAGGGATTAGGGCAGTGTTGATGCAGAATGGATGGGTGATTGCGTATGAATCACGCAAGCTCAAAGATCATGAAATAAATTATCCTACACATGATCTTGAGTTAGCAATAGTAGTTCATTCTTTGACAAGATGGAGACATTTCTTGTTGGGGCACATATTTGAGCTACATAGCGATCATCGTAGTCTTCAATACATTTTTACTCAGTCTAATTTGAATGCCCACCAGAGGTGATGGATGGAGTTTCTATGTGATTATGATTTTAAAGTTAAGTACATTTAGGATAAGGAGAATGTGGTGGCAGATGCTTTTAGTCGTAGGAGACATGTGTTATCATCGATGACTCTTAATGTGGGTTTGAGGAGTTAGATTCTTCAGGCAATTCCTATGGATTCCTAGTATCAGGAACTATGCAGAGACATTGATTCAGGAAGATCTCTGGAAGGTAACTTTGCAGGTTACGTTCGAGAGTCAGATGGTCTTTTGAGACATTTGGGGAGGATTTATGTGCCATTTTCAGATGAGCTTCACTGCTTGATACTAGCAAAAGCCCATCGTACACCTTACTCAGCACATCCAGGTGTTAAGAAGATGCATGCTGATTTGAAACATTTGTTCTTTTGGTCTAGGATGAAGTGAGATATTGCTGATTTTGTGGCTAAGTGCCTTGAGTGTCAGAGAGTTAAAGTAGAACATCAGCACATGGTATTCCTAGAAAGATCATTTCTGACAGGGATCCTGTATTCACATCTGCATTTTGGACATTGTTGCAACATGAGCTTGGAGCGCAGTTAAACTTTAGTTTGACATATCATCCAGAGACTGATGGTCAAATAGAGAGGGTGAATCAGGTTTTGGAGGATATTTTACAGATGTATGTGATGGATAGGCAGACACATTGGGAGGATTATCTCTACCTAGTGGAGTTTTCTTACAACAACGGGTATCATAGTTCTATTGGCATGGCACCATTTCAGGCATTATATGGACATCCTTGTCATACACCATTGAGTTGGGACAGTCTTGAGGATTGTATCCTGTTGGATCCTGAGATGCTTCGTGATATGGAGCAACAGGTAGTGCGTATCCGTGAGCACTTGACTATAGCACAAGTTAAGCAAAAGAAGTATGCCGATGCTCATAGGATTGATAAGCAGTTTGTTGTGGGTGATAAGGTTTTCTTAAGAGTGCGATTGCGAAAGAGTCCAATCCGATATGGAAAGGGTTCTAAGCTAGCACCTCACTTTGTGGGACCATTCAAGATTTTGGAAAGGATTGGCCCAGTTGCTTATCGCCTTACTCTACCACCCAGCCTAGCTCGCATTCATGATGTTTTCCATGTTTCAGTACTTCGGCAATATATTCCTGATATTTTACATGTTCTTGATTGGAATACATTGCAGGTAGAGGACGGGTAGCTGGCTTTGGAGCCGGTTCGTATTTTGGAGCAGCGGGAGTTGACCCTCAGGGGTCGAACCATCGAGTAGGTAAGGGTCTAATGGGACCCTACTGATGATTCTTCAGCTACTTGGGAGGATACAGCTAGATTGAGGGAGTTATATCCCTACTTATTTGTAGGCTTCCAAGAGTAAGCCTAACCCAAGGGGGGGTGGATGTAGTGCCTACCCTTGTTCACATCTTTTCTGGACATTGTTGTTATTATCAGACTATGATGGACTAGTTTTATGTTGATGGATTAGTGGTATTGTTTTGAAACTATCAGACATTATGTTATGGATTCAGAGGTTATGAGATGAGATCATTTAGACTTTACATTTCATGCATACATGATGATCATTATACTATTTTCAGTTATTATTGATGATTAGTTGATAATTATTATCTCATGTGTTTTATTATAGATACATACCCCATACTTGCATGTGTATGGTGTGCATGTTTTCTTATTGTATGGCATTTCTGATGTGGTTAAGGAAGGGAGTCCTAGTCACCTGCTTAGTCGAGATCTACACGATGCACCACTTCCTGCCATTGTCTGTTTAGCTTAGCATATATATATATATATATATATTGTATGTAAATGCATGGTTTTTCTGCAGGTTGCAGGTATCGAGTATCGACTTCCCTGAATTGCCAGGATGAGTGTACCCTATTATACTATCTCAATGATAAGAGAAGGGAGATAAATTCTCAAGTCCAAATCCTTAAACCAATTGTCCTAGTGACATAGGAAAACTATCTGGATATTTTACCCACCGAATGTGTTGGATGACATAATTCATGATTTTTAACCCTTTAGACTGATTTTGAGTGATTTTCTCTATGATGGGTTTTCATATTTTATCTTGGAAGTCTATGGTGAATTTTCTATTAATTAAGTCTTAATAAATAGATTTAATTAATAAATTAATTATTTGAGAAAATTAATATAAAATATCATGTTATTTGATATTTTGATTATAATTAATTGAATGGGAATTAATTGAGGAAAAAGAATTAAATAAAAATAAATTAGAAATTAAAATTAATAATAATAATAAAATAATAATAAAGTAATAAATAAATAATAATAATAAAAGTTTTAAATATTTAAATATAAATTATATTAAAGTGAATTGGAGTTATAAGCTTGCATGAGAATTAACTCACTTCTCTATTTCTCATGTGTCAACAACACGGGGGTTAGTGCATCAATTAAGCACATGGTGTCTACAACCCTATAGCTCATCTTGAATGTTGGAAAAGATCCATGCTTAGTTGGTGACACCTTCCAGCTGTTTCTAAAAGCATTCTAGATGTTTTCTGAAAGCTCTTTATATTCAGGCATTCATAGAAGCTTAGACATAGTGTTGGGAGAGCAATTGGAGCATTGGAGGACTCGAGAATTCTGAAGAAGGGAGGAGCTTGCTCTGCGGATTTTCTGAGAAAGAGCGATTTAGTATCAGAATCCAGGTAGATTCTTGTGATTTTAATTATGCTATTTTTGCATCACACATTCCCTATCTTCTTTGTGTCTTCCATATGTCTTCTGAGAAGTTTCATATTTATATGCATTCTCAATATGGGTAGATTAATTTATTGGAGAATTTTAGATGCATTCTATAATGCAAATATTTTATTCTTAAATTGTAGATATAATCTTTGTGAAAAAAAAAAAAACATACATGGTTATATATTCAGATCAGCATACATATACATATATATATATATATATGCATATGTATACATTTATTATGAATCTATTATAAAATTTGAATATATATATATATATATATACATACATATATTTATACATACATACATACATACATACATACATACATATATATATATACCTATGTATATTTATATATAATACGCCGAATGAGCGATTGATAAATCGCAATGGAAAAATTTAATAAATCGCATCGTGATTCATATTGCATGAATCAATGTATATAATGAAATGTCGTGGGCACGAATTGTACCCACGCCTGCGAAAGGCAGAGACCTGCCCTCGCACGTCTACGACGACAGGGTACTACATACCCACTGTCGGCGCAGTGCTTGCAACCGCAGGTACTGCGTACCGCAGCAAGTGTTTGGGGGGGTAAATCAATGTTAATGTGATGCAAATTTTTTTTTAATCTTAAAACGTTTATAAGCAATCGATTCTCATTGCTATATAACATGGTGTCAATCGAAATTGTTAAATCAATTTTATGAAAACGTATTAACTATTCATATATTTACATAGGTATGTATGTATGTATATATATATATATATATGTGTGTGTGTGTGTGTGTGTGTGTGTAAACATGTTATTTATAAATTTAAGTTATTATTATTTGATAAATGATTTATATCGAAGGTTTATTTTCATAAAGGTGACTCTTTAATAACTTTCAACTATTTAATAATTTAATTGTTTTAAATTATTAAATAAAGAATTGATAGTTTGGTGGGGAATGTATCAAACAAATATTATTAATTGGAAAATGGATTTTTTTTAGTTCTAATAAGGAAAATTTTTATCCAAAAACAATATATGTGTTCCTCCATTCAAACTTGGAAACTAAAACTGAGATCTCTACATTTTGTAAACTTGGTATAACCAAAACATGTGTTTGCATTATGTATTCTTTAAGCTATTGTTTTGGGTTTTGGATTTTGGGTTGACTAGTGTTGACCAGTATAGGACGTCTACCAGAGGCTTGGGGGTTATGTGATTGTGGTGACATGATGATTGTTTAATCTCAATCTTTATAAACCCAACCATGGTTATGTGATGGAATGCTCTATGTATTAGTTGTGATTACTGATTATCATAGTTGAGATTTTTATGTATGAGACACTTGACTTAACCATTATTTTGATCATCGATCAGTTATCCTTGGTTATTTTCTAGTCGCCATGATAGGACTGTAATGTGGATTTATTTTTGATGATGTCATGTTGTGACATGTTTGACTCAACCATTTTTGGAGTCTTCGATCAGTATGATTGAGATATATATTTTGGTTATTGAGAACCATTGGATATTTGATTATCGGTGATACTTCAGTTGCCAAAAGAGAGCTATTGTGTTCATGATTTTCTATGGATGTTAGCTCATCGAGATTTGATGCTTTTATGCATATTTGATGATTTTATGGTTTATCTTTTGTGATTTTGAGATTTACGAGTCCATTAGAATTAGGGTAGGATATCTACATGTAGTGATGAGAAGTGGCTTGCAATTGGGGCCAGGGCCCTAAGAGGCTACCGGGGTAACTCATTGTAAGTTGGATTAATAAGTGATAACATTCACACCTAATACTAATTGAATGAACCTAAAAAGATAAGTGTTTTGTTCTCGCCCATGCCTTGAGTGCTTGTACAGGCTAGCATGGGAGTAGTGAGACACATCGTTGTGACCTTGCATTCCATAGTATGCCTTGTCAGTATGAGAGGATACTAGTGGCTGCATGAAATTAGTATGGACCCATGGAGTTTAGCTAATTGCCAGGGTAACTTGTACGTGATAATTGTGATGACACTTTCTCGCTTGCATAGTAGGTTCCTACATGTCATTGTGTGCCTCTGGGATTAGATATCAAATTTTTTGTTTGGAACCTTGAGTTAGTATACTTTTAGGATTCCTGGACTTATAGAGATATGTGTTATGTGATTTTGATAGCCTTTTTGGGACTTGAGATTATCTCCTTAGCACAGTGGGAGTGGACCACTTAGGTACGACGTGGTCGGGTGGTAGTATATTTTCCACTCTTATCATTTTGAGATTCATTGAGACATCATGGCTGATGCATCCTTCATGATGGTGGATATGTATCCTTTTTCATTGATGACTAGCATATGTTAGATGATGATATCTTATGCTTTTATTTGCATGTTAGATTACTTTCTACATATGATGTTGTATATATTAGGAGTGACATTCCTACTATGTAATATCAATGATCTCTTCGGTGATTTGGAATGTTATGCACAGAGGGATGGGTAGGATCCACAATGGTCTAATGATGCTATTGACAGTTGGGAGGAACCATGTACTTAGTTTAATATATTTGATCTTTATGATGGATGTATATGTTTTTGTATCATGTGATTATCTCTACTTTGATGTATCATGGATTAGAATAGGATGATGTACCTTATTCTATGTATGTATATTTTTTGAGGTTGTCATACCCTGTGACATAAACAATGGATGATTGAGTATTTGAAATGTAATGTATAAACATTGGACTTATCATTATTATTTCATGTGGATGTTGTACTAGATGGATTCATGTATGTAATTCAACATTAAGGGATCTTAAAGACTGTAATCTATTATGTATGTTATGATGGACAATTCTATTGCTTCCGTTATTGTGCATGAGTTATATATATGGTATTTATTTTTAGAAAAAAAAAATGCTACTAAACTTAGTGAAATTCTAGGTTAATTCTTTGGAACCCTTGGCGGGGCATTACATTTGGTATCAGAGCCTGCGTTTCTACATTGGGAGCTCTGGATATTTTGGAACAACTAAAACTTTGAACTATTAAGTGTAACTTTCCAAACTTGATCTAGGTGAATTGAAATAGGACTCAAACTGTTACTTGAATATTTTTCATACTTCAACACTTAGTTTCAAAACTAGAAATTTTACTTAAACCTAAACATAGAACTGAACTTAGTACCTTGTACTATTGTAGGATGGTATCTAGGACTAGGTCTTCTATTAGAGGCTGTGGTAGAGGCCGTGGTCATGGCAGAGCTATCAGTGTCCATGAGTCTACCCATGAGGGATCGGCTCATGTAGAGAGCAGGGAAGAGCACTCTAGTAGGCAGTAGGAAGAGAGCCATAGAGAGGACCAAGCTGAGTCTGAGGAGGTTGGTTTGAGACAAATAATGAAAAATATTCTAGAACGTCTGCCTCTTATTCAAGAATAGCCTAAAGTGCATTAGACAGAACAAGAGCATAGACATAGATCTAGAAGTCCTCGGAAGGAACGTCAAAGATCCATTGTGTCCACTCAGATGAAGGATCTTTCAAGATCCAAGGTTAAGCATTTCAATGGAAAAGGTTCTGGTTATGTTCCCGAGTAGTGGCTTATTTCCCTCGAGAGGATTTTTTCCATGTAGGAGTTCGATAGCAATGTTAAGGCAAGATTTGCGATCACTAATTTAGAAAATTTTGGGTCCACTTGGTGGACGATTGAGGAGAAGAAGTTGGGAATTGATATGAGCAGTGTTACATGGGAGTTATAACTAGAAAGTTTTCGTGAATGATTCCTACCAGAGGAATGGAAACAACAAAGGGCTGATGAATTTCATAATCTTAGATAGTGCACTTTGTTAATGACTGAGTATGAGCGTAAGTTTTATGAGCTTATGCCTTTTTTAGGGTTCAGTGAAAATTCCGCTTAGTTGACACAACATTTTATTAGGGGTTTGAATAACCATATTATTGGGGGATTTGAGGTATTTGAGCCAAAAACCTCAAGGATTTTGTGCATTGAGCTATCCTTGTTGAGAAAAGTGTGTAGGAGCGCCAGCGACATTAGGATCTAAAAGAAACTACAATTTAGGTGGTAAAAAGAAGTTCTTTTTCTCTAAGGGGAAACAGTATCAGCAACAGTATTAATAGACACAACAACAAAAGGGATCAAATTTTCAAGCTCAAGGCAGTGGCAAAGGTGCTAACACCAAGAACAACTGCAATGCTCAACACAATAAACAGAATCAGTCCAATCAGCCAGCTCAGACTAGCCAGTCTTTTGTGAGCAGGAACAGTTGCCAACAATCAAATGTACTACCTATGGGAAGAGGTTTTGGTAGAAATACAGAATTCTTTTCATGTGGTCGGATTGCATATTATGCAACTTAGTGTCCTCAGTGAGCACCTTAGTTTTTAGGACCTGGACCTACCGTTTCAGAGCCTACAATTGGTGATGGAAGTAGATCTCATAGAGTTTTTGCAGCAGTTGATCAGCATTAGGCAGATCATCAGGGAATAGTGGTTGAGACCACAGGTGCTATTAGAGGTATATGTCTTTCAGTATTGTTTGATTCAGGAGCTACAGATTCATTTATTTCACCATCTATAGTTTCTAAGTGTAAGTTGGATGCGGTGAACCAAGATCGTGGTTGGCAAGTGGAACTAGCCTCAGGCATTAATGTCTCCACAGATTTTGTAGTTCATAAGTGTGGGCTTAGCTTAGGAAGCTTTGATACTATAGTGGATCTTTGAATCATACCCCTTGGTTCCTATGATGTGGTTTTAGGCATGGACTGGCTTGGATCTCATAGAGCTAGTATAGATTGCAGGAAGAAGATTATTATGTCCCAAGATGACCAAGGGAATGATGTGCAGATAGTTGGGATACTGAGGCCTATATCTCTGTGGATGATTTCTGCTATGCAATTGAAGTGAAGTTTTCGAAAGGGATGTCAGATATTTGTTGTTATGGTAAATGATCTTTATGAAGAAGATCCCATGAGGGAGACTTTAGATCACCTGATTTGCAAGAGTATGCAGATGTTTTTCCAAGTGAGATTCTAGGCATGCCTCCAAAGAGGGACATTGACTTTAGTATTGATCTGATTCCTAGAGCAGAGCCTATATCTAATGCTCCTTATCACATGACAACACAAGAATTTAGTGAGCTACATCTTCAGCTAGAGGAACTTCTAGCCAAAGGGAGCATTCGACCTAGTGTATCACCATGGGGAGCTTCAGTGCTCTTTGTGAAGAAGAAAGACGGTTCTTTGCACCTTTGTATTGAATATAAACAGTTGAATAAGGTGACTATTAAGAACATGTATCCTTTACCTAGGATTGATGACTTATTTGATCAGATCAAGGGAGCTACAGTATTCTCCAAGATTGATCTTAAGTCAGATACCACCAGCTTCGTATTAAGGAAGCAAATATTCACAAGACTTCTTTTTGAACTTGTTACGGGCATTATGAGTTCACAGTGGTATCTTTTGGATTGACTAATGCTCCATAATTTTTTATGAGTTTGATGAATGGTGTGTTTTGATCTTATCTAGACAGGTTTGTACTCATGTTTCTTGATGACATATTGATATATTCTAAGACTCGGAAGGAGCATGAGGAACACCTGCGGTTGGTTTTGCAGTGTTTAAGGGACAATCAGCTTTATGCCAATGTAGCTAAGTGTGAATTCTTCAAAATTGAGATTTAGTATTTAGGGCATGTTATTTTAGGTGATGGTATTTTAGTGGATCCTACAAAGATTTAGGCAATAATAGATTGGCCAACACCGACTAATGTGTCAAAGATTCGTAGTTTCATGGGGTTAGCTGGTTATTATCGTAGATTTGTCTAGAACTTCTCTCAGATAGCACATCCTATCACTTCTCTTCAAAGGAAAGGAAAGAAGTTTGTATGGATAGAGAAATGCGAGGAAGCTTTCTAGAAGCTCAAGGAGCTTTTGACCAATGCACCGATTCTAGCTGTACCTGATCTAGAAGGTGATTTCATGGTATGTATAGATGCTTCTCTTGAAGGGATTGGGGCAGTGTTGATGCAGAATGGACAGGTGATTGTGTATGAATCATGCAAGCTCAAGGATAATGAGTTAAATTATCCTACAAATGATCTTGAGTTAGTGGTAGTAGTTCATGCTTTGACAAGGTGGAGACATTTCTTGTTGGGGCATAGATTTGAGCTACATAGCGATCATCATATTCTTTAGTACATTTTTACTCAGCCTAATTTGAATGCTCACCAGAGGAGATGGATGGAGTTTCTATGCGAATATGATTTTGAGGTTAAGTACATTCAGGGTAAGGAGAATGTGGTGGTGGATGCTTTCAGTCGTAGGAGACATGAATTATCATCGATGACTCTTAGTGTGGATTTGAGGAGTCAGATTCTTCAGGCACTTCCTACAGATTTATGGTATCTGGAAGTGTGTAGAGAGATTGATTTAGGAAGATCTTTGAAAGGTAAATTTGCAGGTTACGCTCGAGAATTAGATGGTCTTTTAAGACATTTGGGGAGGATTTATGTGCCATTTTCAGATGAGCTTCTCACCCTTATTCTGGAAGAAGCCCATCGTACACATTACTCAGTACATCCAGGTGTCAAGAAGATGCATGCTGATTTGAGACGTTTGTTCTTTTGGTCCAAGATGAAGCGATATATTGCTAATTTTGTGGCTAGGTGCCTTGAGTGTCAGAGAGTTAAGGTAGAACATCAGCACCGGGTAGACTTTTGCAGGCTAATCTTATTGCTTCTTGGATGTGGGATATCATCTCCATGGATTTCATAATAGGATTACCTATGACAGTTCGACATCATGATGCTATCATGGTCACTGTTCATTGGTTGACTAAGGTGGCACATTTTTCACTGATTAGGTCTTCCTACACAGCAGCTTTTGTAGCTAATGTCTTTATGCGTGATATTGTGAGATTACATGGTATTCCTAGAAAGATCATTTCTGACAGGGATCCTGTATTCACATCCACATTTTGGACATCGTTGCAGCATGAGCTTGGAGCATAGTTAAACTTCAATTCGACATATCATCCAGAGACTGATGGTCAAACAGAGAGGGTAAATTAGGTTTTGGAGGATATGTTATGGATGTATGTGATGGATAGCCAGACACATTGGGAGGATTACCTCTACTTAGTGGAGTTTGCTTACAACAATGGTATCATAGTTCTATTGGTATGGCACCATTTCAGGCATTATATGGGCTTCCTTGTCATACACCATTGAGTTGGGATAGTCTTGAGGATCGCATCCTATTGGGACCTGAGATGCTTCGTGATATGGAGCAATAGGTAGTGCGTATCCATGAGCATTTGACTACGGCACAAGATAGGCAAAAGAAGTATGCTGATGCTCATAGGATTGATAAGCAGTTTGCTATGGGTGATAAGGTTTTCTTGAGAGTGTGACCACAAAAGAGTTTGATCCGATATGGAAAGGGTTCTAAGCTAGCACCTCGCTTTGTGGGATCGTTCAAGATTTTGGAGAGGATTGGCCCAGTTGCTTACCGCCTTGCTCTACTGGCAAACCTAGATCGCATTCATGATGTTTTCCATGTTTTAGTGCTTCGGTACGATATTCCTCATATTGTACATGTTCTTGATTGGAATGCGTTGCGGGTAGAGGATGGGTAGCTGGCTTTGGAGCTAGTTCGTATTCTGGAGCAGCGGAGGTTAACCCTTAGGGGTCGAACCATTGAGTAGGTAAGGGTCCAATGGGACTCTACTGATGATTCTTCAGCTACGTGGGAGGATGCAACTAGATTGAGGGAGTTATATCCCTACTTGTTTGTAGGCTTCCAGGAGTAAGCCTAACCCAAGGGGGGGTGGATGTAGTGCCTACCCTCATTCACATCTTTCTGGACATCGTTAATATTATCAGACTATGATTGACTAGTTCTATGTTGATATATTAGTGGTATTGTTTTGACATTATCAGACATTATGTTATGGATTCGATGGTTATATGATGAGATCATTTAGACTTTACATTTCATGCATACATGATGATCATTATATTGTTTTCAGTTATTATTGATGATTAGATGGATGGTTTATTATCTTATGTGTTTTATTATGGATACTTACCCCATACTTGCATGTGTATGGTGTGCATGTTTTCTTATTGTATGGCATTTCTGATGTGGTTAAGGAAGGGAGTCGTAGTCACCTGCTTAGTCGGGATCTACACAATGCACCACTTCCTGCCATTATCTGTTTAGGTTGGCATTATATATATTATATGTACATGCATGGTTTTTCTGTAGGTTGCAGGTACCAGGTATCGACTTCCCTGAATTGCTAGGATGAGCGTACCCTATTATACTATCTCAATGATAAGAGAAGGGAGATAAATTCTCAAGTACAAATCCCAAACCCTTAAACCAATTGTCCTAGTGAGGAAGGACAAGTATTTGGATATTTTACCCATCAAATGTGTTAGATGACATAATTCATGATTTTTAACCCTTTAGATTGATTTTGAGTGATTTTCTCTATGATGGGTTTTCATATTCTAACTTGGAGGTCTATGGTGAATTATCTATTAATTAAGTCTTAATAAATAGATTTAATTAATAAATTAATGATTTGAGGAAATTAATATAAAATATCATGTTATTTGATATTTTGATTATAATGAATTAAATGTGAATTATTGAGGAAAAATGAATTAAATAAAAGAAAATTAGAAATTAAACTAAATAATAATTATAAAATAATAATAAAGTAACAAATAAATAATAATAATAAAAGTTATAAAGTTAAAATAAAAGTTATAAATATTTAAATAGAAATTATATAAAAAGTAAATTGGAGTTAGAAGCTTGCATGGGAATTAATGCACTTCTCTATTTCTCATGTGTCAACAACACAGGGGTTAGTGCATCAATTAAGCACATGTTGTCTACAACCCTATGGCTCATCTTGAAGGTTGGAAAAGACCCATGCTTTGTTGGTGACACCTTCTAGCTATTTCTAGAAGCATTCTAGATGTTTCCTGAAAGCTCTTTATATTCAGGCATTCATAGAAGCTTAGACACAGCGTTGGGAGAGCAATTGGAGCATTGGAGGACTCGAGAATTATGAAGAAGGGAGGAGCTTGGTCTGCGGATTTTTTGAGGAAGAGCGATTTAGCATCAAAATCTGAATAGATTCTTGTGATTTTAATTATGTTATTTTCGCATCTCACATTCCCTGTCTTCTTCGTGTCTTCCATATGTCTTCTGAGAAGTTTCATATTTATATGCATTCTCAATATGAGTAGATTAATTTTATTGAAGAATTTTATATGCATTCATAATTGTAGATATAATCTTTGTGAAAAAAGAAAAAAAAACATACATGGTTATATATTCAGATCTGCATACATATATATATATATATATATATATATATATATATATAGATGCATATGTATATATTTATTATGGATCTATTATAAAATTTGATTATATATATATACATACATACATACATATATACTGATATATATATATATATACCTATGTATATTTATATATAATGCACCGAATTGAGCGATTGATAAATCGCAGTGAGAAATTTAATAAATCGCATCGCAATTCATATCGCATGAAACAAGTGTATATTATAATGCCATGGGCACGATTCGTACCATGTGCCTGCGGAAGGTAGAGACCTGCCATCACAGGTCTGCGACGATAGGGGTAATACGTACCCGCTGTCGGCGCAGTGCCTGCGACCGCAGGTACTGCGTACCGCAGTAAGAGTTTGGGGGGGGTTTAATTGATGTTAATGTTATGCAAAAAAATGTTATGTTAAAATGTTTGTAAACAATCGATTCGATTTGCTATATAATATGGTGTCAATCGAAATTGTTAAATTGATTTTATGAAAATGTATTAATATATTTACATATGTATGTATGTATGTATGTATGTAAATAAGTTATTTATAAATTTAAGTTATTATTATTTGATCAATGATTTATATTGAAGATTTATTTTCATTAAGGTGACTCTTTAATAACTTTCAACTATTTAATAATTTAATTGTTTTAAATTATTAAATAAGGAATTTATAGTTTGGTGGGGGATGTATCAAAAAAATATTATAAATTGGAAAATGGATTTTTTTTAGTTCTGTTAAGGAAAACTTATATCCAAAAACAATATGAGTGTTTCTCTATTCATTCTTCAAACTTGGGAACTTAAATTAAGATCTCTACAATTCAAGTTGTAAACCCAAAACATGTGTTTAAATTGTGTATTTTTTATGCTATTGTTTTGGGTTTTGGGTTGACTAGTGTTGACCAGTATAGGACATCTACCAGAGGCTTGGGGGTTATGTGATTGTGGTGACATGATGATGTTTTAATCTCGATCTTTATAAATCCAACCATGGTTATGTGATGGAATGCTCTATGTATTGGTTGTAATTACTGATTGTTATAGTTGAGATTCTTATGTATGAGACACTTGACTTAACCATTATTTTGGTCATCGGTCAGTTATCCTTGGTTATTTTGTAGTCACCATGATGGGACTGAAATGTGGATTTATTCTTGGTGATGTCATGATGTGACATGTTTGACTCAATCATTTTTGGAGTCTTCGATCAGTATGATTGAGATATATATTTTGGTTATTGAGAACCATTGGATATTTGATTATCAGTGATACTTCAGTTGCCAATAGAGAGCTATTGTGTTCATGATTTTCTATGGATGTTAGCTCATGGAGATTTGATACTTTTATGCATATTTGATGATTTTATGGTTTATCTTTTGTGATTTTGAGATTTATGAGTCCATGAGCATTAGGGTAGGATATCTACATGTAGTGACGGGAAGTGGCTTGCAATGGGGGCCGGGGCCCTAAGAGGCTGCCAGGGTAACTCATTGTAAGTTGGATTAATAAGTGATAACATTCACACCTAATACTAACTGAATGAACCTAAAATGATAAGTGTTTTGTTCTTGCCCATGCCTTGAGTGCTTGTACAGGCTCAGATGGGAGTAGTGAGATGCATGGTTGCGACCTTGCATTCTGTAGTATGCCTCGTCAGTATGAGAGGATACTAGTGGCCGCATGAAATCAGTATGGACCCATTGAGTTTAGCTAACTGCCAGGGTAACTTGTATGTGATAATTGTGATGACACTTTCCCGCTTGCATAGTAGGTTCCTACATGTCATTGTGTGCCTCTGGGATTAGATGTCAGATTTTGTGTTTGGAACCTTGAGCTAGTATACTTTTAGGATTCCTGGGCTTATAGAGATATGTGTTATGTAATTTTGATAGCGTGTTTGGGACATGAGATTATCTCCTTAGCACGGTGGGAGTGAACCACTTAGGTACCACATGGTCGGGTGGTAGTGTATATTCAACTATTATCATTTTGAGATTCATTGAGACATCGTGGCTAATGCATCCTTCATGATGGTGGATATGTATCCTTTTTCATTGATGATTAGAATATGTTAGATGAAGTTATCTTATGCTTTTATTTGCATGTTATATTACTTTCTACATATGATGTTGTATATATTAGGAGTGACATTCCTACTATGTAATATCGATGATCTATTCGGTGATTTGGAATGTTAGGAATGGAGGGATGGCTAGGATCCATGATGGTCTAATGATGCTATTGATGGTTGGGAGGAACCATGCACTTAGTTTATTATGTTTGATCTTTATGATGGATGTATATGTTTTTGTATCATGTGATTATCTCTAATTTGATGTATCATGGATTAGAATAGGATAATGTACCTTATTCTATGTATGTATATTTTTTGAGGTTGTCATACCCTATGACATGAATAGTGGATGATTGAGTATTTGAAATGTAATGTATAAACATTGGACTTATCATTATTATTTCATGTGGATGTTGTACTAGATGGATTCATGTATGTAATTCAATGTTAAGGGATCTTAAAGAATGTAATCTATTATGTATGTTATTATGGACAATGCTATTGCTTCCATTATTGTGCATGAGTTATATATATGGTATTTATTTTCAAAAAAAACAAATGCTACTAAACTTAGTGAAATTCTAGGTTAATTCTTTGGAACCCTTGGCGGGGCATTACATCTCTTCAGTTCAAAAAGGGAAATTTCCAGTTCACTATTGATCAAAAATGAGTTAAATCAGTTAACTCCTTTTTGTACTCAAATTCAATCAGTTAACTCCTTATTTTACTCAAATTAATTCTGTTAACTCCTTTTAATTTGAAAATCTCCCTTTATGACTGAACTTCACCTTTAATCCTGACCATTGATTGAAATTGATCTCAACCATTGATGAATCCTAAGAAAGTCTATTTAAGAGACCCTTATCTCTTCATTTTGAAAGTTTGAATGAGAATTTGCATCAAATTGTTGCTAGAAATCATACTCACATTTTCCCATATTCACATACGCAAAGATCAAGTTTGACCAAAAGTTGACCAAATTTAACCACAATTGACCTGAGTTGACTAGTTTCGAAAAGAATTTTAAAATAATTAAACGAAATTATTTAATTATAAGGAGTACTTACTTCTAATTAATTAAACAAAGTAATTTAATTAAATGAGAAGCCATTCCTAACTAATTAAATGAAGTTATTTAATTAAATAAGAAAAGTGTCTCTACTTAATTAAGGATTATTTAATTAAATAGAAAAATTAATTATGAGAGCATATCTCATTTTATTAAATTAAATATTTCAACAAAATCTCTCTTCAGTTCAAAAAGGGGAATTTCCAGTTCACTATTGATAAACAATGAGTTAAATCAGTTAACTCCTTTTTCTACTCAAATTGAATCAGTTAACTCCTTATTTTACTCAAATTAAATCTGTTAACTCCCTTTAATTTGAAAACATCCCTTTATGACTGAACTTCACCTTTAATCCTGATCGTTGATTGAAATCGATCTTAATCGTTGATGAATTCCAGAAAAGTCTATTTAAGAGACCCTCATCTCTTCATTTTGAAAGGTTGAATGAGAATTTGCATCGAAATCTTGCTGGAATTCATACTCACATTTGCTCATATTCACATATGCAAATATCAAGTTTAACCAAAAGTTGACCAGATTTAACCACAGTTGACTTGAGTTGACTAGTTTTGAAATTTTTTAAAAAATAATTAAATGAAATTATTTAATTAAATGGATTACTTACTTCTAATTAATTAAACAAAGTTATTTAATTAAATGAGAACCCATTCCTAACTAATTAAATGAAGTTATTTAATTAAATAAGAAAAGTGTCTCTAATTAATTAAAGATTATTTAATTAAATAGAAAAAGTAATTATGAGAGCATATCTCATTTTATTAAATTAAATATCTCAACAAAATCTCTCTTCAGTTCAAAAAGGGAAATTTCGAGTTCACTATTGATCAAAAATGAGTTAAATCAGTTAACTCCTTTTTCTACTCATATTGAATCAGTTAACTCCTTATTTTACTCAAATTAAATCTGTTAACTCCCTTTAATTTGAAAACCTCCCTTTATGACTGAACTTCACCTTTAATCCTGACCGTTGATTGAAATCGATCTCAACTGTTGATGAATTCCAGGAAAGTCTATTTAAGAGACCCTCATCTCTTGATTTTGAAAGGATGAATGAGAATTTGCATTGAATTGTTGGTGGAATTCATACTCACATT
Organism: Cupressus sempervirens; assembly: GCA_028749045.1. NCBI lineage: Eukaryota > Viridiplantae > Streptophyta > Pinopsida > Cupressales > Cupressaceae > Cupressus > Cupressus sempervirens. Next base: position 121,089,899 of record CM053783.1, read on the forward strand.
TTCTCATATTCACATACACAAAGATCAAGTTTGACCAAAAGTTGACCAAATTTGACCACAGTTGACTTGAGTTGACTAGTTTCGAAAAGAATTTTGAAATAATTAAATGAAATTATTTAATTAAATGGAGTACTTACTTCTAATTAATTAAAAAAATTCATTTAAGTAAATGAGAAGCTATTGCTAACTAATTAAAAGAAGTTATTTAATTAAATAAGAAAAGTGTCTCTACTTAATTAAAGATTATTTAATTAAATAGAAAAATTAATTATGAGAGCATATCTCATTTTATTAAATTAAATATCTCAACAAAATCTCTCTTCAGTTCAAAAAGGGGAATTTCCAGTTCACTATTGATAAAAAATGAGTTAAATCAGTTAATTCCTTTTTCTACTCAAATTGAATCAGTTAACTCCTTATTTTACTCAAATTAAATCTGTTAACTCCCTTTAATTTGGAAATCTCCCTTTATGACTGAACTTCGCCTTTAATCCTGACCATTGATTGCAATCGATCTCAACCGTTGATAAATTCTAATAAAGTATATTTAAGAGACCCTCATCTCTTAATTTTGAAAGGTTGAATGAGAATTTGGATTGAAATGTTGCTGGAATTCATACTCACATTTTCTCATATTCATATACGCAAAGATCAAGTTTCACCATAGTTGACACGATTTAACCACGATTGACTTGAGTTGACTAGTTTCGAAATGAATTTTGAAATAATTAAATCAAATTATTGAATTAAATGGAGTACTCACTTCTAATTAATTAAACAAAAGTTATTTAATTAAATGAGAAGCCATTCCTAACTAATTAAATGAAGTAATTTAATTAAATAAGAAAAGTGTCTCTAATTAATTAAAGATTATTTAATTAAATAGAAAAAGTAATTATGAGAGCATATCTCATTTTATTAAATTAAATATCTCAACAAAATCTCTCTTCAGTTCAAAAAGGGAAATTTCCAGTTCAATATTGATAAAAAATGAGTTAAATCAGTTAACTCCTTTTTCTAGTCAAATTGAATCAGTTAACTAATTATTTTACTCAAATTAAATCTGTTAACTCCCTTTAATTTGGAAATCTCCCTTTATGACTGAACTTCACCTTTAATCCTGACCGTTGATTGCAATCGATCTCAACCGTTGATAAATTCTAAGAAAGTCTATTTAAGAGACCCTCATCTCTTAATTTTGAAAGGTTGAATGAGAATTTGCATTGAATTGTTGCTAGAATTCATACTCACATTTGCTCATATTCACATATGCAAAGATCAAGTTTGACCAAAAGTTGACACGATTTAACCACGATTGACTTGAGTTGACTAGTTTCGCAAAGAATTCAATTAGTTAACTCCTTATTTTACTCAAATTAAATCTGTTAAATCTCTTTAAGTTGGAAATCTCCCTTTATGACTGAACTTGAAGTTTAATCCTTACCGCTCATTGAAATCGATCTCAACCGTTGATGAATTCCACGAAAGTCTATTTCGGAGACCCTCATCTCTTCATTTTGAAAGATTGAATGAGAATTTGCATCGAATTGTTGCTGGAATTCATACTCACATTTGGTCATATTCACATACACAAAGATCAGGTTTGACCAAAAGTTGACTAGATTTAACCACGGTTGACTTGAGTTGACTAGTTTCGAAAAGAATTTTGAAATAATTAAACTAAATTATTTAATTAAATGGAGTACTTACTTCTAATTAATTAAACAAAGTTATTTAATTAAATGAGAAGCCATTCCTAATTAATTAAATGAAGTTATTTAATTAAATAAGAAAAGTGTCTCTAATTAATTAAAGATTATTTAATTAAATAGAAAAATTAATTATGAGAGCATATCTCATTTTATTAAATTAAATATCTCAACGAAATCCCTCTTCAGTTCAAAAAGGGAAATTTCTATTTCACTATTAATAAAAAATGAGTTAAATCAATTAACTCATTTTTCTACTCAAATTGAATCTGTTAACTCTTTATTTTACTCAAATTAAATCTGTTAACTCTCTTTAATTTGGAAATCTCCCTTTATGACTGAACTTCACCTTTAATCCTGACCGTTGATTGAAATCGATCTCAACCGTTGATGAATTCCAGGAAACTCTATTTAAGAGACCCTCATCTCTTCATTTTGAAAGGTTAAATGAGAATTTGCATCAAATTGTTGCTGAAATTCATACTCACATTTGCTCATATTCACATACACAAAAATCAAGTTTGACCAAAAGTTGACTAGATTTAACCACGGGTGACTAGTTTCGAAAAGAATTTTGAAATAATTAAATGAAATTATTTAATTAAATGGAGTACGTACTTCTAATTAATTAAACAAAGTTATTTAATTAAATGAGAAGTCATTCCTAATTAATTAAATGAAGTTATTTAATTAAATAAGAAAAGTGTCTCTATTTAATTAAAGATTATTTAATTAAATAGAAAAAGTAATTATGAGAGCATATCTCATTTTATTAACTTAAATATCTCAACAAAATCTCTCTTCAGTTCAAAAAGGAAAATTTCCAGTTCGCTATTAATAAAAAATGAGTCAAATCAATTAACTCCTTTTTCTACTCAAATTGAATCAGTTAACTCTTTATTTTACTCAAATTAAATCTGTTAACTCCCTTTTATTTAAAAATCTCCCTTTATGACTGAACTTCACCTTTAATCCTGATCGTAAATTGAAATCACTCTCAACCATTGATGAATTCCAAGAGAGTCTATTTAAGAGACCCTCATCTCTTCATTTTGAAAGGTTGAATGAGAATTTGCATCGAATTGTTGCTAGAATTCATACTCACATTTGCTCATATTCACATACGCAAAGATCAAGTTTGACCAAAAGTTGACCATATTTAACCACGGTTGACTTGAATTTACTAGTTTCAAATTTTTTTTGAAATTATTAAACGAAATTATTTAATTAAATAGAGTACTTACTTCTAATTAATTAAACAAAGTTATTTAATTAAATTAGAAACCATTCCTAATTATTTAAATGAAGTTATTTAATTAAATAAGAAAAGTGTCTCTAATTAATAAAAGATTATTTAATTAAATAGAAAAATTAATTATGAGAGCATATCTCATTTTATTAAATTAAATTTCTCGACAAAATCTCTCTTCAGTTCAAAAAGGGAAATTTTTAGTTCACTATTGATAAAAAATGAGTTAAATCAGTTAACTCCTTTTAATTTAGAAATCTCCCTTTATGACTGAACTTCACCTTTAATCCTGACCATTGATTGAAATCGATCTCAACCGTTGATGAATTCTAGGAAAGTCTATTTAAGAGTGTAGTGCCTACCCTCGTTCACATCTTTTCTAGACATAATATTGCTATTATTATCAGACTTTGATGGAGTAGTATTATGTTGATGGATTAGTGGTATTGTTTTGAGACTATCAGACATTATGTTATGGATTCAATGGTTATATGATGTGATCATTTAGACTTTACATTTCATGCATGTATGATGATCATTATATTGTTTTCATTTATTGTTGATGATTAGTTAGATGGTTTATTATATCTTGTGTTTTATTATGAATACTTACCCCATACTTGCATGTGTATGGTGTGCGTTTTTTCTTATTGTATGGCATTTCTGATGTGGTTAAGGAAGAGAGTCGTAGTCACCTGCTTACTCGGGATCTATACGATGCACCACTTCTTGCCATTGCATGTTTAGCTTAGCACTATATATATTGTATGTACATGCATGGTTTTTCTGCAGGTTGCAGGTACTGGGTATCAACTTCCCTGAATTGCCAGGATGAGCGTACCCTATTATACTATCTCAAAGATAAGAGAGGGGAGATAAATTCTCAAGTCTAAATCCCAAACCCTAAAACCATTTGTCCTAGTGAGTTAGGACAAGTATCAGAGTTGAGTACCCAATGAATGTGTTGGATGACATATTTCATGATTTTTAATCCTTTAGACTGATTTTGTATGAATTGTCCTATGATGGGTTTTCATATTTTATCTTGGAGGTCTATGGTGAATTTTCTATTAATTAAGTCTCAACAAATAGATTTAATTAATAAATCAATTATTTGAGAAAATTAAATATCATGATCTTTGATATTTTGATTATAATTAATTAAAGGAGAATTAATTAAGAGAAAAGAATTAAATAAAAGAAAATTAGAAATTAAAATAAATAATAATTATAAAATACTAATAAATTAATAAACAAATAATAATAATAAAAGTTATAAAAATTAAAATGGAAGTTATAAATATTTAAATGGAAATTATTTAAAAAGTAAATTGGAGTTATAAGCTTGCATGGGAATTAATGCATTTCTCTATTTCTCATGTGTCAACAACACGGGGGTTAGTGCATCAATTAAGCACATGGTGTCTACAACCCTATGGCTCATCAAAAAGGTTGGAAAAGACCCATGCTTAGTTGGTGCCACCTTCCAGTTGTTTCTAGAAGCATTCTGGAGGGTTCCTGAGAGCTCTTTATATTCAAGCATTCCTAGAAGCTTAGACATAGCATGGATAGCGTGGAGAACAATTGGAGCATTGGAGGACTCAAAAATTCTAAAGAAGGGAGCTTGCTCTACGGGTTTTCTGAGGAAGAGTGAATTAGCATCAGAATCCGAGTAGATTCTTGTGATTTTACTTATGCTATTTCTGCATATTGCTTTCCCTGTCTTCTTCATGTCTTCCATATGTCTTCTGAAGAATCTCATATTTCATTATGCATCTTCAATTTGGGCAATTAAAATTTATTTGAGGATTCTATATGCATAGATCTGAAAATAACATGGGGCTAGGGTTGCAATTCATAGCAAAACCCATTAAATTAATTATTGAAAATTTTGGGAATCAAAGATTTATAGAGAAATTTTTTAAATTGAAGATTGTATTCATAAATTGTCATTTTGCTTATATATATATATGTATACATATATGTATACATATATATATATATATATATATATATATATATATATATGTATGTATGTATGTATGTATGTATATATATATATGTATATATATATATGTATATATATATATATATATATGTATATATATATATGTATATATATATATATATATGTATACATACATACATACATACATACATATATATACATATATATATATACATACATACATACATACATACATATATATATACATATATATATATATATATATATATATATATATATATATATATATATATATATATATATATATATGTATGTATGTATGTATACATATATATATATGTATATATATGTATGTATGTATGTATGTATGTATACATATATATATACTGTGATATTTCTAATTCTGTATATTATATATATATACATACATATATATATATATATATACATGTACCTTTATATATATATATACATACATATGTATATATATAATATATATATTTATATGTGTTAAAAAAAATCAAATATCATACTGTGGGCGAAAGCATTTTAATAAACATTTGAAAAATTGCGCAGCGATTGTTTAAAAAAAATTACATTTTGGGTGGGGGCGGAATTGCACCCCCATACCCGTTCTTTGAATGGATAGCGAGGTACCTGCTACGTAGCGTACCCGCGACAATAACAGTCGCAGGGTACCTGCGACAGATGTCACTTCGATGACAGTCGATTACATTTATAATTCGGCTTTGTTAAAAGGAAAGATCATTATTCGACTTTTATTGTTATATGTGATATGATATAATTTAAAATTAATAATATTCAATTTTTATAAAATGCGATAATAAATATTTATATATTATATATGTATGCATATATATATATTTAAATATAAATATATATGTATATATGTAATATGTAATTAATAAATTTGAATTATTATTATTTGATAAAAGATTTAAGAATTTATTTTTATAATGATGAATAGTTTTGTAATTTTATAATTTAACTATTAAGATTCAATTAATAGTTTTAAATTATAAGATATATAAAGTATATGAAAATTAATTAAAGTTGGTGGGGAACGATTTTAATAAAATATTATAATTGGAAATTGGATTTTAGAGAAAAACTTTTATCCATCCAAAAACAATACATGGAAAAAAACGTACAAAATGTTCCTCTAATTCTTTCTCTAAACTTGGAAACGTAAACTGAGACTTTTGCATTTGAATTTGAAAACTTAGCAAAACCAAAACATGTGTTTACATTGTGTATTCTTTATCCTATTGTTTTGGGTTTTGAGTTGACTAGTGTTGACCAGTTATAGGATGTCTACCAGAGGCTTGGGGGTTATGTGATTGTGATGTCATGATGATGTTTTATTCTCGATCTTTATAAACCCAACCATGATTATGTGATGGAATGCTCTATGTATTGGTTGTGATTACTGATTGTTAAGTTGAGAATTCTTATGTTTGAGACCCTTGACTTAACCATTATTTTTGGTCATCGATCAGTTATCCTTGGATTACTTTCTAGTCGTCATGATGGGACTGAAATGTGGATTTATTCTTAATGATGTCATGTTGTGACATGTTTGACTCAACCATTTTTGGAGTCTTCGATCAGTATGATTGAGACATATTTTGGTTATTGAGAACCAAAGGATACTTTGATTATCAGTGATACTTCAGTGATTATATGGAACATCGTGGCAACCTTGAGGAGGGAACAAGGAGATTGCTTGGAAAAGATATTTCAAGACCCAAAAGGGAAGATCCCAAATCAAAAGAAAGCAAAAATCCAAAAGAGAACTGTTTGCCAACGAGATGGGTAGGACAAGGTACTAACGGACCAAGATCAGACATGAGGAAAGCTATATCCTGCAAGAACCTATCGGAGAGCACCGAAGCTGGTGGATTTGGATGAGTGATGCATCTGGCAAGCTGAACTAAGAAAGATAACACTTTGGTGATAGGAAATCTAGCTAAAGGATGCATTGGAATAGCTAACCAAGATGTGTGATGGGTGCAAGATGTTGATCAAGGAGGAACTGACACGAAAGCTGGATAGATACAATGGTACTAAGCTAAAGAGGATGTACAAGCTGATGGAACAAGATATTTACAAGCTGAAGCTGACCAAGATAGTAACAAGCAGGCAAAAGCTCAGGATGATAGGATAGCGGGATGGTTCGATGTTGTGCAAGATGCGAAAGCTAAGGGTGGGGTGATAGCAAAAGATATGGATTTGGCAGGATGCATCCAATGATGATGAGAGATTTTGTGACCAAGGATAGCTAGAGGAGCAGGATGAGATGGCTAGATAGGATGGTAGATAGCTAGGATTATGATGGATATAAAGAGATGACATTGGGTTTGCATGAGGATAGCCTAGAGCTAGATACCAATGACAAGGGAGGATGGTCAAGACAAGATCTCCAAGGAATATAGTGCCCCCAATCAGAAGATAACATGCGGAAGGAGGTCTTATGATGGATGTGATAGGATTGAAGCTAGGATGGAAAAAGCTGAAGGGGCTAGGGAGATGGATGATAGCTGAGATGATTGGCTGAAGCTGCATAAGATTAGTGGATGGTGTGAGATGGAAGCTGGAGGATGGAGGATAGGTGGATAGATTGGAAGATGGAGCTAGATGTCAAGAGATGACCAAAAGCATAAGGGTGATAGGCTAAGCTAGGGATGGCGGGATTACGCATGACGCTTGTTTGCCAAGTTTTCATCATGGTACTTGTCCAAGGTGCTTGAATTGCCAATTTTTCACCAGTGGACACTTTATTTTTCTTTTCTTTTTTGACTTTTTGACTTTGGACTTAGCTGGAATGATTTTGGCTTTCTTCAGCTATTTTGGCTTTTTTGGGATTTTTCACTAGCTGTTGGAATGTTCAATTTTGTTGCTAGCTGTTGGTACACCGGATGTGTGATTTATGCAATAGATCGGATTAGATGGGATTGATGGTAGGAGATGGAGGGATAAAAATGCTGGAAAGGAGCATGAGATGGGGATGCTTGTAAGAGCAACATTGGCACATGTTGGAACAGGTGTGAAAAGAGCATATGGGGGATAGATGGTAGATGCGGGCGTGATGGAGGATTTGTGGAAGCGTGCTTGGGGATATAGGCACCCAAGATGGAGTTAGGAGATGGGGGACATGAGTCACTAGATGGGGGATTAGCAATGGTGGATGCCATTATGCATTGGGTTTCAACTTTTTTCTTGGGGATCCATATGGTTTTGGATTTTATTTTCATAGGCTTTTGCATTGTTTTGCATTCTTTGATTGGATTTTGCCTTTTTGGAGTATGTCTTTTAGAATAGACATATGATTGCCTAGGATGTGGATTTTTAGCTTTATGCATTTTGAAGTTGGCATTCACATTGCTGTGGTAAGCTTTGGGAAGATGGTTAGGAGAAGCTTTGTGAGATGGAGAGGATATGAAAGAGCATGTAGGGGGATGATGATGGATGATGTGCCCTGATATGTGCCTTTGTTGATCTTGCATAGAAATGGATGGAATAGGATTTTTATGATGGCTGATAGGAGGATGGAGGATGGTAGATTTTGGGACATAGGGACCCAAAATGGATTTAGCGGATGAAGGGGGGATATGGTAGGTTGTTTTGGGTTGCAAAGATGGTGGAGGGGGGATGACATAAGATTTCTTGAAGGAATGATGGGAGGCTGGCATGGTGGGCTTGGAGATAGGCTTGGTTTGGGGGTGTGGTGTACCAACACCTTTAGATGGTGAGCCTTTGGATACATATCCAAGACCATGAAATCCTAGATTTTTTTGTGCAATAATAGGCTCTCTAATTCCTTGCTCTTGTGGTCCTAAACCTTGACCTTGATAATGCCATCGATTGAGCATTTGAACAAGCTGAGGAAACTTTTTGCTTGCAGAAAATGGTAGAAGTGATTTATTAGGTGTATTGCAATGGGGAGATACTGTTCTTAATTCTTCTGCTGAGAGAGGGCCACCGTGGATGAATGTAAGTGAACCAAGAGGGTAGATTATAGATGGTGGAATAGCTTGGATAGGTGGTAAGATGGAAGCATGGAGTGGGGGAGATGGAAGGATAGGATCTTGATGTAGCTGGTGGGATGACAAGATATCTTGTAGTGGAGGAGATATGGCTTGAGGTTTTGGAGATGGAGGAGATGGTGATTGCACTATGGATGGAAGACATGGTACGATCATATCTTCATTTATGCTTTGGGGGATGTCAACATGCTTTTGGGCAGGATCTTGATAGGATTGGTTTGGAGTAGATGGTGCGATAGGAGGTGAAGGGATGGATTCTTCAAAGGCAGCGGATGGATAGATGGGAGATTCAGTAGTGGAGATGGGTGAGTAGAAGATGGATGCATAAGGGTCATTACGAGAGATATGGGAAATGCTTGGAGGCGATGTGGATAGGATTTGGAGGGATTTGATAGGTGGTGGGATTTTGATGCTTGTGGGAAGTGGAAGGATTTTAAGCAATTTGATGGATGGTATGGGGATGATAGTTATGGGAGATGGAGGTGATATTATAGATGGGGAAGCTTCATCACTGACTACTTCACATGGTTGGATTAGATGACATGGCTTATCGACTGTTGGAGTCGACTTTTCTTGTATTTCCTCTAGGAGATTCCTTGGAGACTCGTGTGTCAAAGGTGGAGGTGGATTGACAGGAATAGGTAGTGTGATGGGGGTGGAAGATTGGAAGCTTGGTTGATGGGGTGATGGAGGGGAAGCTGGAATATCAGATGGCATGACTAGATAGTTTGGAATAACTCTTGGATTTAGGGGGATGCTTGGGGGAATGTTTCTAAGGCTTTCAATATACCCGTCATAGTCAACAAGATTTTCATCATCATTGGAATAGGAGGTGGCGGGAGCAAGGACAATGCGACCAAAAACATCACGATAGGATTGGTACTTCATGCTTTGATGATGAGTTTGATGGGGATGGGGTCTTGCATATGGATGAACACGGAAGCTCATGGTTGGATTTAGATTAAGCACAGATTTTGGATTAGCTGATGAAGGATTTCCTAGGGAGAGTCAAAGCTGTATGACAGACCTAAGGAGGATTGGCTGGAGGTTTTTGGCTTTCCTGTGGATGGAAGACTTCAAGGGCATGCTATCAAAAAGTGAGAGTTTTGCTTTCCTATGCACTGGATTGGTGAAGATTGTGTCAACTTAAGGATAGACTAGTGATCCTATGGCATGACACGAGATTGACCACTTGTGGATCCCAACCTTTAGCTCAAGGTGATGAGGGATACAAGTGACAAAGCTGGATTACCCTAGACAATGCTCTGTCAAAGGGATAACCTTGGTGAGATTGGTTGATTGGTAGGATTGATTGGATAGCAAAATCTAGCAAAGTGACAACAACTCTTTAAAGGCTTGGGTGATTTTGGATTGGATTGCTAGCTAGCTGGGGGGATGATTTGGACGGACTTTGGATTTGGGATTGTTCTAAGGCAGATAGATTCGGTTGCAGCGGGGGAGCTTGGATGATTTTCTGATGAGGCAGTGACTACGCTAAGTATGCCTTGAGTTGGGAGATTTCTTCTTTTTTGGGATTTTGACCAAAGTTGGTAAATATTCATTCAAAAGCTATGAACAAACAAGCAGACAAAAGTTTTCAGCAAGCACGTCAAACACACCAACATCTTAGGAAGCTTTCTACAAGGATGAAAATTTGGTTTAGCTAGGGAGTCCTCGATATACGCAAGGTACGTGAGGCCCAAATCCGTAGATGAAACCAAAAAGATGTTACACAGCCGAGAGGAGCGGTAACCCACTTCTCCTCTTTCACTTCTCAAGGGTATAAAGTTCCTTGAGGCTTAGCCCGAGTGACAAAATTTTGATCCCAAGAGAGGTGTCTTTGGATTCACCTCCCGATCTTTATACTCTGTCGGAATTCTGGAGTTGAGGTCGTCCCAAGGGGTGATGAAATCCCCAAGCAGGCCTCCTGAAAAGCTAAGACAAGATTTTGGATCCTAATCTTATGCACCCAAGATGGCCTTGAAAGATGACAAGGGGAGAGAAGACTTGGATGATCTTGGGCTCAAACACACGCTTGTTCTTTTACCAACTGACGCTTAAGTTTTCTGATCTAGACTTTGCAAGCACTCATGTTTAAGATACAATGTTTATTCCAACTTTGAAGCGTCAACAAAAATAAAATTGATCGAACAATGCGAACAAGAAGAAGAGTTAGGGTCAACAAGAAGGTAAACCCGTGCACCCGGAGGCCCTCCACGTCAAGTATCAATTGATTTTTCTTTAAGGAATTCAAGATTGAGTGTGAGTTTATTTTAAGCCCAAAAAAAAGGTGTGTGAGATTCAATTTCAAGCGCGCACCCGGAGGCCCTCCACGTCAATATTTGTCCAATTTTTATGCCCAAATGAAGTGTGAGCGAGATTAATGCGCATTCAAGGAATTTTCTAACTTAGAAAAACTACTAAAAACCCAAGTGAGTGGAGTTTGATTTGCGTGGAGAACTTAACACCCTCTTAGGTGGACCCATCCCCATAGATGGCACTGAGATTGCAACCAATGTTTAAATTGATGGGTGATTAAAGAGGGTGAGTCCAACGACAAACTCACTCAAAGCATTTTTATTTGTTTTTATAACTTAAAAGATTACAAAAATGTAGATTCTTTTTATGCTCCAAAAGATGATTATTTGATCTATGGAATTCAAGATTGGATTTGTTGTTTTAATCATGCATTCATAAAAAAAGCAAACTTTGATTTTAATCCATGGCACTTCAAGAGTGATTTTAGCAACATGCATTCAAAGACAAGTGATTAAACATTCAAATTTTTTCCTTTGAGCATTCAAGATTGAGATTTTGTGTGTTGTTTTAAGAACTTTGAAGTGCTTTGTTTTAACCTTAGATCATTCAAGATTATTTTTGGACTCAAAAGTGAAAATGACTCTTTGAACTTTGCTTTTCATTCAAGATTTTGTGTTCTAATTTGCATGTTTTAAGCCCAAAAATGATATTCCTAGATTTTTTTGATGCATGAAAAACCTAAGAAACATTCAAGATTTTGCAACAAGACATTTGTTTGGAACAAATAACAAAGCTTTTTAGGACAATTTTGGCAACCATTTAGGACTCTTAGTTTTCATGAGATTTTTAAAAGAACTTTAACATATTTGCAAATGAGGTTCATTTTATCCTTGATTGATGGTTTGAGTTTGATTTAGATTTTAGTGTGCACTTAGTGTTGATTTTGAACGTTTTGAAATGGAAACTTGAAGTTCTTTTTAAATTCCCAAAAATGAAGTGTTCCTAACTTTGCATGAATGCATCTAAAACTTTGATGTTGCAAGGATGCAAATGATTAGATTGGTTTAGTTTCACTTATTAAAAGATTTTTTTCTTTTTTGCAAATTTTTAATTTTTTAATGGATTTAAGCATGATTTGGGGGTTCATTTTAAGCACTAAAAAGAAAGGTGTATGATTTTGCTTCCTTAAAAAAAAATGGCCAAGATCTCCCACAAGAAGAAGAAGAAGAAGTAGATGGAATAAGAAGAATATAGACAAGAAGAGGAAGACGAATTTCAAGTTCTTTGTCCACCTATAAGCTTGAAAAATCTGCAAACACTATGAGATAGATTATGAGTTCCTTTGTCTTCTTCATGCTCATGTGGACCTACAAAACCAATTTATACAATCCTACCAATCACAAAAACAAGAAAAATAAGCCAAAATCAGCAAATGACATACAAAACTTGATTAAAAAAATTAATGAAGATGACCCATGCGGGGTCCCACCGGGTGTGCCAAAATGTATATGAGCAATGTTAGTATGCTAATAGAAACCAAATTTAAATAAAGCTTCTACAAACTAAACAAAATTCATAAACTTCAAGATAGACTAAGATGAGCTCTCAATTGAGAATATGAGCCATTAATGGACTCTCTCAATAAGAAGCTCTCTTGTTGAGTAGCTTTGTCTAAATGGATAGGATGTATGCTCAATATGCTTTCAAAGGCTTCAATGGATGATTGTGGATTTTTGGTGTGGATAGATGGCTTTAGTATGGATTTGGCTCTCAAAATAGCATTATAACTTTACTTCATGGATTGTGTTATTTTGCAAAGGGGAAGGATCCAATTTATAGGCAAGAGGCTTGAGGGTTTGAGGGCTAAGATGCAAGGATGGGAAAAAGCTTATGGAGGGCTCAGATTGCATGAGAGGAGAGCACATGGATTGTGCTTCCTTACAGCCAATCAAGGAGTGACACATGTCACATGGTGAGAGGATGGAGGAAAGGGGAAGGATGAGTCAACAAAGGAGGCTCAAGGGATAAAATCTTCATAAAGACCCTCATAATGACTTGTAAGAGCAATAAAAGGGCTTGTAAGAGTCATTTATGACCTAGTGGACTTCATAAAGTTTTATGGTTGAGATATTTTGAGGGTGATGAGAGCAAATTCGACTTGGACTTGATTAGGAAGGTTTTAAGCTTGCTTAGGCTTGTGCAAATGATTAGAGGATGGATTAGGATGGTTTAGGATTAGCTTAGGGATAGGCAAGTGGATGACATTTAATGAGGGTGGGTGAAAGAGGAGATATTTGTTAACTTTGGCTTGGGTTAGTAAGTTTTAACCCATGTTTAGGGAATGTGACAAGGTTAGGAGGGGATTAGGATTAGGATTAAAGACATCTTCTAGAAGAGTCTAGACTTTGGATGAGGATAAAGACTTTCTAGAATAGTCTAGAATTTCCTAGGATGAGGATGAAGACTTTCTAGAAGAGTCTAGAACTTCTTAGGGTGAGGATAAATTAGATTTTTAGGAAATAAATAAAGTTTTATTTATTTCAAGGGTTTGGGTTGAGGAGATATTTATTAAAACTTTTTTAATAAACATGAGGATTAATATTTAATCTTAATTAAATATTTTGAGTTGGGATTAGGGGTAGGAAATGATGGGATTAGCCTTTAATTAAAATTAAAGAAGGATTAGAAGATTTTGGAAGAGGTTATTGGTCATAAGGAAATTGGCCAAGCTTTGGGCAAAAAATAAATTTTTTATTTATTTTAGGATTTTTGGTTGATTTATTAATTAAATAATTAATAAATAAGGAAATAATGTTTAAATAAGATTTAAACATTTTAGGGAGGGATTCCTTAATTAAATATTTTTAATTAAGATAAAGAGATTTAATGGCATAAAAATTAATTAATTAATTAATTAATTAATTAATTAATAAATGATGATGTCATCAGGGATTTTTTTCAGAAAATAAAAATATTATTTTCTAAAGGATTTTTAGGTGTCTACAGCGATTACTAATTGTTAAAGTTGAGAATTCTTATGTTTGAGACCCTTGACTTAACCATTATTTTTGGTCATCGATCAGTTATCCTTGGATTACTTTCTAGTCGCCATGATGGGACTGAAATGTGGATTTATTCTTAATGATGTCATGTTGTGACATGTTTGACTCAACCATTTTTGGAGTCTTCGATCAGTATGATTGAGACATATTTTGGTTATTGAGAACCAAAGGATACTTTGATTATCAGTGATACTTCAGTTGCCAATAGAGAGCTGTTTGTGGTCATGATTTTCTATGGATGTTGCTCATGGAGATTTGATATTTTTATGCATATTTGATGATTTTATCATGGATATTTGATGATTTTATTCTGGATTATCTTTGGTGATTTTGATGATTTATGATACCATGAGCATTAGGGTAGGATATCTGCATGTAGTGTCGGGAAGTGGCTTGCAATGGGGGCCGGGGCCCTAAGAGGCTCCCAGGGTAACTCATTGTAAGTTGGATTAATAAGTGATAAAATTCACACTTAATACTAAATGAATGAACTTAAAAAGATAAGAGTTTTGGTTCTCGCCCATGCCTTGAGTGCTTGTATAGGCTAGGATGGGAATAGTGAGAACGCATGGTTGCGACCTTGCATTCCATAGTATGCCTTGTCAGTATGAGAGGATACTAGTGGCCGCATGAGATCTGTATGGACCCGTGGAGTTTAGCTAACTACCAGGGTAACTTGTACGAGATAAATGCGATGACACTTTCCCGCTTGCATAATAGGTTCCTACATGTCATTGTGTGCCTCTGGGAAGTAAATGTCTGTTTTGTGATTGGAACCTTTGAGTTAGTATACTTTTAGGATTCGTGGACTTTAGAGACTTGTGCTATGTGATTTTGATAGCCTGTTTGAGACTTGATATCATCTCCTCAGCACGGTGGGAGTGGACCACTTAGGTACCACGCGGTCGGGTGGTAGTTTATTTTCCACTCTTATCATTTGGGATTCATTGAGACATCGTGGCTGAAGCGTCCTTCATGATGGTGGATATGTATCCTTTCATTGATGCTTAGCATATGTTAGATGATGTTATCTTATGCTTATATTTGCATGTTAGATTACTTCTACATATGATGTTGTATTTATTAGGAGTGACATTCCTACTATGTTAATGTCGATGATGTCTTCGGTGAATTGAGATGTTATGCACGGAGGGATGGCTAGGGCCCACGATGGTCTAATGATGCAATTAACGGTTGGGAGGAACCGTGCACTTAGTTTATTTTGTTTGACCTTTATGATGGATGTATATGACTTCTATGATGATGTATCATGTGTATCATGTGATTATCTTTACTTTGATGTATCATGGATTAGAATAGGATGATGTACCTTATTCTACATATGTATATTCTTGAGCTTATCATACCATGTGACATATACAGAGGATGAATGATCATTTCGTAATGTAATATTTAAATATTGGACTTTCATTATTATTTCATGTGGATGTTGTACTAGATGGATTCATGTATGTAATTCACATTAAGGGATCTTTAAAGAATGTAATCGGTTATGTATGTTATGTTTACTTTTAGATGGACATTGCTATTGCTTCCATTATTGTGAATAAGTTATATGTGGTATTTACTTTCATGTAATTTTAAAAAAAACATGTTACCAAACTTAGTAAAATTCTAGGTTAATTCTTTGGATCCCTTGGTGGGGCATTACAAAGAGACCCTCATCTCTTCATTTTGAAAGGTTGAATGAGAATTTGCATCGAATTGTTGCTAGAATTCATACGGAAAGATCAAGTTTGGCAAAAAGTTGACTAGATATAACCACGGTTGACTTGAGTTGACTAGTTTCAAAAAGAATTTTGAAATAATTAAACGAAATTATTTAATTAAATGGAGTACTTACTTCTAATTAATTAAACAAAGTTATTTAATTAAATGAGAAGCCATTCCGAATTAATTAAATGAAGTTATGTAATTAAATAAGAAAAGTGTCTCTAATTAATTAAAGATTATTTAATTAAATAGAAAAAGTAATTATGAGAGCATATCTCATTTTATTAAATTAAATATCTCAACAAAATTTCTCTTCGGTTCAATAAGGGAAATTTCCATTTCACTATTGATCAAAAATGAGTTAAATCGGTTAACTCCTTTTTCTACTCAAATTGAATCAGTTAACTCCTTATTTTACTCAAATTAAATCTGTTAACTCCCTTTAATTTGGAAATCTCTCTTTATGACTAAACTTCACCTTTAATCTTGACTGTTGACTCCAATTGATCTCAACCATTGATGAATTTCAACAAAGTCTATTTAAGAGACCCTCATCTCTTCATTTTGAAAGGTTGAATGAGAATTTGCATCGAATTGTTGTTAGAATTCATACTCACATTTGGTCATATTCACATACACAAAGGTCAAGTTTGACCAAAAGTTGACCAAATTTAACCATGGTTGCCTTGAGTTGACTAGTTTCGAAAAGAATTTTGAAATAATTAAACAAAATTATTTAATTAAATGGAGTACTTACTTCTAATTAATTAAACAAAGTTATTTAATTAAATGAGAAGCCATTCTTAATTAATTAAATGAAGTTATTTAATTAAATAAGAAAAGTGTCTCTAATTAATTAAAGATTATTTAATTAAATAGAAAAAGTAATTATGAGAGCATATCTCATTTTATTAAATTAAATATCTCAACAAAATCTCTCTTCAGTTCAAAAAGAGAAATTTCCAGTTCACTATTGATCAAAAATGAGTTAAATCAGTTAACTCTTTTTTCTACTCAAATTGAATCAGTTAACTCTTTATTTTACTCAAATTAAATCTATTAACTTCCTTTAATTTGGAAATCTCCCTTTATGACTGAACTTCACCTTTAATCCTGACTGTTGATTGAAATCGATCTCAACCGTTGATGAATTCCAAGAAAGTCTATTTAAGAGACCCTCATATCTTCATTTTCAAAGGTTGAATGAGAATTTGCATCGAATTGTTGCTGGAATTCATACTCACATTTGCTCATATTCACATATGCAAAGATCAAGTTTGACCAAAAGTTGACCGAATTTAACCATGGTTGACTTGAGTTGACTACTTTCGAAAAGAATTTTCAAATAATTAAACAAAATTGAGTGATTAAATGGAGTATTTACTTCTAATTAATTAAACAAAGTTATTTAATTAAACGAGAAGCCATTCCTAATTAATTAAATAAAGTTATTTATTTAAATAAAAAAAGTTTTTCTAATTAATTAAAGATTATTTTATTAAATAGAAAATGTAATTATCAGAGCATATCTCATTTTATTAAATTAAATATCTCAACAAAACCTCTCTTCAGTTCAAAAAGGGAAATTTTCAGTTCATTATTGATCAAAAATGAGTTAAATTAGTTGACTCCTTTTTCTACTCAAATTGAATCAGTTAACTCCTTATTTTACTCAAATTAAATTTGTTAACTCCCTTTAATTTGGAAATCTCCCTATATGACTGAACTTCATGTTTAATCCTGACCGTTGATTGAAATCGATCTCAACCGTTGATGAATTTCAGGAAGGTCTATTTAAGAGACCCTCATCTCTTCATTTTGAAAGGTTGAATGAGAATTTGCATCGAATTGTTGCTGGAATTCATACTCACATTTCCTCATATTCACATACGCAAAGGTCAAGTTTGACCAAAAGTTGACCAGATTCAACCACGGTTGACTTGAGTTGACTAGTTTCGAAAAGAATTTTGAAATAATTAAAGAAAATTATTTAATTAAATGGAATACTTAATTCTAATAAATTAAACAAAGTGATTTAATTAAATGAGAAGCCATTCCTAATTAATTAAATGAAGTTATTTAATTAAAAATGAAAAGTGTCTCTAATTAATGAAAGATTATTTAATTAAATAGAAAAAGTAATTATGAGAGCATATCTCGTTTTACTAAATTAATTATCTCAACAAAATCACTTTTCAGTTCAAAAAGGGAAATTTCCAGTTCACTATTGATCAAAAATGAGTTAAATGAGTTAACTCCTTTTTCTACTCAAATTGAATCAGTTAACTCCTTATTTTACTCAAATTAAATCCGTTAACTCCCTTTAATTTGGAAATCTCCCTTTATGACTGAATTTCAACTTTAATCTTGACTGTTGATTGAAATCGATCTCAATCGTTGATGAATTCCAGGAAAGTCTATTTAAGAGACCCTCATCTCTTCATTTTGGATGGTTGAATGAGAATTTGCATCGAATTGTTGTTGGAATTCATACTCACATTTTCTCATATTCACATACGCAAAGATCAAGTTTAACCAAAAGTTGACCAGATTTAACCACGGTTGACTTGAGTTGACTAGTTTCGAAAAGAATTTTGAAATAATTAAATGAAATTATTTAATTAAATGGAGTACTTACTTCTAATTAATTAAACAAAGTTATTTAATTAAATGAGAATCCATTCCTAATTAATTAAATGAAGTTATTTAATTAAATAAGAAATTTGTCTCTAATTAATTAAAGATTATTTAATTAAATAGAAAAAGTAATTATGAGAGCATATCTCTTTTTATTAAATTAAATATCTCAACAAAATCTCTATTCAATTCAAAAAGGGAAATTTCGAGTTCACTATTGATCAAAAATGAGTTAAATCAGTTAACTCCTTTTTTTACTCAAATTGAATCAGTTAACTCCTTATTTTACTCAAATTAAATCTGTTAACTCCCTTTAATTTGGAAATCTCCTTTTATGACTGAACTTCGCCTTTAATCCTGACCGTTGATTGAAATCGATCTCAATTGTTGATGAATATCAAGAAAGTCTATTTAAGAGACCCTCATCTCTTCATTTTGAAAGGTTGAATGAGAATTTGCATCGAATTGTTGCTGGAATTCATACTCACATTTGCTCATATTCACATACGCAAAGATCAAGTTTGACCAAAAGTTGACTAGATTTAACCACAGTTGACTTGAGTTGACTAGTTTCAAAAAGAATTTTGAAATAATTAAATGAAATTTTTTAATTAAATGGAGTACTTACTTCTAATTAATTAAACAAAGTTATTTAATTAAATGAGAAGCCATTCCTAATTAATTAAATGAAGTTATTTAATTAAATAAGAAAAGTGTCTCTAATTAATTAAGGATTATTTAATTAAATAGAAGAAGTAATTATGAGAGCATATCTCATTTTATTAAATTAAATATCTCAACAAAATCTCTCTTCAGTTCAAAAAGGGAAATTTCTAGTTCACTGTTGTTCAGAAATGAGTTAAATCAGTTAACTCCTTTTTCTACTCAAATTGAATTAGTTAACTCTTTATTTTACTCAAATTAAATCTGTTAACTCCCTTTAATTTGGAAATCTCCCTTTATGATTGAACTTCACCTTTAATCCTGACCGTTGATTGAAATCGATCTCAACCATTGATGAAATTTAGGAAAGTCTATTTAAGAGACCCTCATCTCTTCATTTTGAAAGGTTGAATGAGAATTTGCATCGAATTGTTGCTGGAATTCTGTGAGGCCTCGCCTCGACCCTTCACAGCCTTAGTTATTACTTTATCATTTTGATACTCACAACTCGAGATGTTGATACATTATTTGATACTTAGAACATATTATATTATTTCATGTTATGTGATGTTACTTTCAGATATATTGATGTTTTTTATTTAATGTTTTATGTATGTGTATGTTGATGAAATCGGTAAATTTACGATTAATATTTTGTATTAAGAGATTTTTTTTAATGGTTAAGAATTAAGTAGGATGAAAGAAGCCCTGATTGATGTATGTTTCAATTTATGTGAATTTCTGATACGTATATATGTACATGTGATTTTCGGGACTACTGATGTGTGAAATGAGTGTGTAGATATTTTAGTCGAGGAAACCGACAGAGGAACATAACTGATCTCTATGTGCTAATTTTGGAAACCTTGTTGTTCGTAATTCATGTATTCTACTGTGAGATGTATGTATGTATCTTTCTGTGTTCAGTGAATGTTAGTGTTCGTAACTATGTTCTTTTAGTGTCGCTTGACACTCGTAAATTTTTTATGTTCTTCAGTTGTCTGATTAGGGTTAGTTTTGTAACCTTTGGACTTAAGTCAATTTAAGTTAGTGTCAATTTTCTAATTAAGTTCTTAATCGAGTTTAGCCATCCCTAATCTGAATTAGTGCTTAATCTACATTTCTTGAGTTGTTAGTTGGTCCTAATTATTTCTTGACTTTTGTTTGGCTCTAAACCTATTCCTAACGCTTTAAAACATGGAATAATTATACCCAAGGGGTATGGGTATGGGTTGGGGGTCTTTTCCAACTCCTAAGACCTTTTTGTTGACTTTGGAGATCACTCAAAAAGTCTCATTTTACCTTTGTGCGAAAATTGCAAGTGGTTACCATGAGTTGCCTTACCTCACCTCCTTTTAGTGTCTAACCATAGTGAGGGTAGAGTTAGGAGTTTCTAGAATTGCAAGTGGGTGGGAGAATTTATTGATCCTTTTGGGTGGTTGAGTTTGAGGCTTATTTAGAACTCTTTCTTGGACTAGTAGAGGTTGTTACCCAATCTCTACATTTAGAGAGGAGTTTTGAAGATTGAAGCAAAGGAAAGAGAAACTCTACTCAAACTTGTTCATTTCCATTACCTCTTGTGAAGGTAGAAAATTCTCATCTCTCTTGTTCAATTTCCAGGTTTGTTTCATGCTTATACTACCTTGTTGTTGTTTCAATGTTTATATGTTTGTGGGTATGTTGGGAAGCTTTGAAAACCATGTTATTTTTGGATGATTTCCTTTCATGTTTATATTTGCAATTTTGAGATTTTTTTCTTGCATGGGTGTTTTGGTATTACTCACCCTTGGAGAGGGCAGAAGTGACCAATTTTGGGAAAGGTCTATTTAGTCAGACTCCAACCAGTGTAGAGTCTCTTCTTAGGATGAGAAGATGGAGAAAGGGTAGGGTGTTATGGGCCCCTACTTGTCAGCACAAACCTTGTATGATTATGGTATGTTAAAATGGAAGAACGGAAGTTCTTGGTATATAGCCCCGATTGGGCATCTGTTTGGTGTTGTGCTTGACTTCTCCTGGTTGGAAGAATCCACCTTTCTCTAGTTTTTGATTCATTGTGAATCTTATTGTGTAAACCATGTATGAATACGCATGTTTGATTATCTCTTGGTCATGCTTTGTTGTCACCCGATCAGATTTTTGTTCCATCCATGGTTCTAGAAATGTGTTGCAAAAATTGTTATGAATCCCTTGATGAGGGTCATGGAGAAAATTCAGTTAAATTTTTGAAATTTGGGATTGATATCCTATGTAATTTGTATTTTAAACTTTGTTGTAAATGGCAACAAAGCCGGGTTTCCTTCCTGGTTCTTTCTTGGCTGAGCCTTTGAATCAAGTTTGCCAATAAAATTGGTGTTTGAGTATAATTGGTTGTCATGTAATTTAATCGTGATTTAAACTTAGATGGATGCACATCAAGAATATGATGGAATTGATGTTGATTAAATTTGGCAAGATTTTAGGTTTTCTTACATGTTGGAAATGAAAATTTTATTATGAATGGAAGATTAGTTTTGAGATTATTGGAATTATATAAATTTTTACATTTTGGTTTAAAATGATTACCTAAATCTCTTGGCTTATCTAATTGCTAGTGGTTCTATTAAATATACTTTAAAAAAAAATTAATAATGTTCCCCTTAGGTTTAATAAATGCATTGGAAAATTTCAACACCTAGAAGAGAAGAATGATCATCCCCCTTAAAACTAGAAAATATAAACTTCACTCCAACCAAAAAAAAATCCATACTTAGAAGAAATTTGGGCTTGAGAAAATTTGCCCATCCTTTGAAAAATAAGGTTCTTCTTTTTGTATGAGGATGAATTAATCCCTCAATTACAAAAGAGCATCTATAAGATTCTCTGAATATTCTTATTCTAAATTTATTAATATTAAATTTTAAAAAATAAAATAAAATAAAAAGGAAATAGACTTAAGTATTTCAAAATATCCTAGACCTTATCTACTTAACTTTAAGTCATAACTATCTCTAGTTTTGTTTTTACCTATAAAACTTTTTAAAAATAAAACACCTTAATTTCTCCTTAACTGGGTGCCAACTTTTACATTGGCTTTGAAAAGCTTTTTTTTTATAAAGTCAAAAATCATCAACACCACTTTTGGGTGACATCACTCTAGCACTTCATAGAAATTTGCAGCCTTACCATATCTTTGATTTGACATGCTTTGTGATTGTAGTAGTAATAGGAGGTTGTCTTAGTTTTTAATGCCTACTCCCATTCATTTTCATGCTTACCTTGGTCACCACATCACACTTGAGTGTGGTCAGCACTAGTAGGTTTGGGGCAAAGAGCCAAGCCTCCTTGGTAAGCGCTTGGAACTCGAGTGTCTTAGGGATCTGCGCTTGGATTTTGGGGAGAGTTGTGATGTGGAAAGTAAGGTAACTTTTTGTAAGTTAGGCACCACATGGGTAGTACGTGGGTGGGGTGAAAAGTTAGTGCTAGGTTAAGATTAGTATAGGTTAGTTAGTTTTTTGTTAATTTTAGTTTGTGGGTTATTAAATGTTTAAAATTAGTTTAGTTTATTAAAGTTTGTTCTAGCTTTTCTTTTGTACATTTTGTAAATATAGTTTATTTTAGTTTAAAGTATTAAAGTTCTAAGTTAGTTTAATTTAAGTTAATGAAATTTTTTTATTGTTTTAAGTTAGTCATAACTTATGTACAATCATTTGTTCAAGTTTTAATATATAATTATGTTAGTAATATTCTTTTTAAAATTAATTATTAAAGCTAGTTATTATTTTAATCTAGTTTTGTAAGTAGGTTTTAAATAAGGTTTTCTTTATTATTTAGTTGAAATTAATGTTTAGTAATTAAACGGTTATATAGTTAATTGTTAATTGGTAAAGTTTTTAATTTGTTTAGTTATTTTTTTAATATTAGTGTTAATTTAGTTTTTGAATTATTTCTTTTAGTTTAAATTTTAAAGATAGTTAGCTAGTTTAATTTTTGAGTATTAATTAGTTTAATTTAAAGGTTATTGGCTAATTAAAACAAGTTTAAAAGTAGATTCTATTTGCTTAGATATTTCGACCCAACTAACTCAGAGTCATCTACACTTTTTAATTTAAATAATTTTAACTATAATGTTGTATAAGAAATGTAAGAACATAAGTTTATCAATATCAATCTTATATCAAAAGTTTCAAAATCTTAACGATGTAATCATCCTCATGTTGATTATCTTAAGACGTAATGTAGAGAACCTATACTTAAATTGTTATTATAATCATTTCAACTTAGAGCACTTTAATTAATTATTATAATCCTCGTAGTTTGTGCATGGCAAATTCATACTCACATTTGCTCATATTCACATACACAAAGATCAAGTTTGACAAAAAGTTGACCAGATTTAACCACGGTTGACTTGAGTTGACTAGTTTTGAAAAGAATTTTGAAATAATTAAATGAAATTATTTAATTAAATGGAGTACTTACTTCTAATTGATTAAACAAAGTTATTTAATTAAATGAGAAGCCATTCCTAATTAATTAAATGAAGTTATTTAATTAAATAAGAAAAGTGTCTAATTAATTAAAGATTATTTAATTAAATAGAAAAAGTAATTATGAGAGCATATCTCATTTTATTAAATTAAATATATCAACAAAATCTCTCTTCAGTTCAAAAAGGGAAATTCCCAGTTCACTATTGATCAAAAATGAGTTAAATCAGTTAACTCCTATTTCTACTCAAATTGAATCAGTTAACTCCTAATTTTACTTAAATGAAATATGTTAACTCCCTTTAATTTGGAAATCTCCCTTTATGACTGAACTTCACCTTTAATCCTAACTGTTGATTGAAATCGATCTCAACCGTTGATGAATTCCAGGAAAGTCTATTTAAGAGACCCTCATCTCATCATTTTAAAAGGTTGAATGAGAATTTGCATCGAATTGTTGCTAGAATTCATACTCACATTTGCTCATATTCACATACGCAAAGATCAAATTTGACCAAAAGTTGACCAGATTAAACTACGGTTGACTTGAGTTGACTAGTTTCAAAAAAAATTTTGAAATAATTAAACAAAATTATTTAATTAAATAGAGTACTTACTTCTAATTAATTAAATAAAGTTATTTAATTAAATGAGAAGTCATTCCTAATTAATTAAATGAAGTTATTTAATTAAATAAGAAAAGTTCCTCGAATTAATTAAACATTATTTAATTAAATAGAAAAAGTAATTATGAGAGCATATCTCATTTTATTAAATTAAATATCTCAACAAAATCTCTCTTTAGTTAAAAAGGGAAATTTCTAATTCACCATTGATCAAAAATGAGTTAAATCAGTTAACTCATTTTTCTACTCAAATTGAATCAGTTAACTGCTTCTTTTACTCAAATTAAATTTGTTAACTCCGTTTAATTTGGAAATCTCCCTTTATGACAAAACTTCACCTTTAATCCTGACCGTTGATTGAAATCGATCGCAACCTTTGATGAATTCCAGGAAAGTCTATTTAAGAGACCCTCATCTTTTCATTTTGAAAGGTTGAATGAGAATTTGCATCAAATTGTTGCTGGAATTCATACTCACATTTGCTCATATTCACATACGCAAAGATCAAGTTTGACCAAAAGTTGACTAGATTTAACCATAGTTGACTAGTTTCGAAAAGAATTTTGAAATAATTAAACGAAATTATTTAATTAAATGCAGTACTTACTTGTAATTAATTAAACAAAGTTATTTAATTAAATGAGAAGTGATTCCTAATTAATTAAATAAAGTTACTTAATTAAATAAAAAAAGTGTCTCTAATTAATTAAAGATTATATAATTAAATAGAAAAAGTAATTATGAGAGCATATCTCATTTTCGTAAATTAAATATCTCAACAAAATCTCTCTTCAGTTCAGAAAAGGAAATTTCTAGTTCACTATTGATAAAAAATGAGTTAAATCAATTAACTCCTTTTTCTACTCAAATTGAATTAGTTAACTCCTTATTTTACTCAAATTAAATTTCTTAACTCCCTTTAATTTGGAAATCTCCTTGTATGACTGAACTTCACCTTTAATCCTGACTGTTGATTGAAATCGATCTCAACCATTGATGATATTCAAGAAATTCTATTTAAGAGACCCTCATCTCTTCATTTTGAAAGGTTGAATGAAAATTTGCATCGAATTGTTGCTGGAATTCATACTCACATTTGCTCATATTCACATACGCAAATATCAAGTTTGACCAAAAGTTGACTAGATTAAACTAAGGTTGACTTGAGTTGACTAGTTTCGAAAAGAATTTTGGAATAATTAAACGAAATTATTTAATTAAATGGAGTACTTACTTCTAATTAATCAAACAAAGTTATTTAATTAAATGAGAAGCCACTCCTAATTCATTAAATGAAGTTATTTAATTAAATAAGAAAAATGTCTCTAATTAATTAAAGATTATTTAATTAAATAGAAAAATTAATTATGAGAGCATATCTCATTTTATTAAATTAAATATCTCAACAAAATCTCTCTTTAGTTCAAAAAGAAAAATTTCCAGTTCACTATTGATCAAAAATGACTTAAATCAGTTAACTCTTTTTTCTACTTAAATTGAATTAGTTAACTCCTTATTCTACTCAAATTAAATCTGTTAACTACCTTTAATTTGGAAATCTCCCTTTATGACTAAACTTCACCTTTAATCCTGACCATTTATTGAAATCGAACTCAACCGTTTATGAATTCCAAGAAAGTCTATTTAACAGACCCTCATCTCTTCATTTTGAAAGGTTGCATGAGAATTTGCATCGAATTGTTTATGGAATTCATACTCACATTTGCTCATATTCACATACGCAAAGATCAAGTTTGACCAAAAGTTGACTAGATTTAACCACGATTAAATTGAGTTGACTAGTTTCGAAAAGAATTTTGAAATAATTAAACAAAATTATTTAATTAAATGGAGTACTTACTTCTAATTAATTAAACAAAGTTATTTAATTAAATGAGAAGCTATTCCTAATTAATTAAATGATGTTATTTATTTAAATAAGGAAAGCGTCTCTCATTAATTAAAAATTATTTAATTAAATAGAAAAAGTAATTATCAGAGCATATCTCATTTTATTAAATTAAATATCTCAACAAAATCTCTCTTTAGTTCAAAAAGGAAAATTTCCAGTTCACTATTGATAAAAAATGAGTTAAATAAGTTAACTCATTTTTCTACTCAAATAGAATCAGTTAACTCCTTATTTTACACAAATTAAATCTGTTAACTCTCTTTAATTTGGAAGTCTCCCTTTATGACTGAACTTCACCTTTAATCCTGATCATTGATTGAAATCGATCTCAACCGTTGATGAATTCTAGGAAAGTCTATTTAAGAGACCCTAATCTGTTCATTTTGAAAGGTTGGATAAGAATTTGTATCGAATTGTTACTGAAATTCATACTCACATTTGCTCATATTCACATACGCAAACATCAAGTTTGACTAAAAGTTGACCAAATTTAACCACGATTGACTAGTTTCGAAAAGAATTTTGAAATAATAAAACGAAATTATTTAATTAAATGGAGTACTTAAATCTAATTAATTAAACAAAGTTGTTTAATTAAATGAGAAGCCATTCCTAATTAATTAAATAAAGTTATTTAATTAAATAAGAAAAGTGTCTCTAATTAATTAAAGATTATTTAATTAAATAGAAAAAGTAATCATGAGAGCATATCTCTATTTATTAAATTAAATATCTCAACAAAATATCTCTTCAGTTCAAAAACAAATTTTTTTAGTTCATTATTGATAAAAAACTGAGTTAAATCAGTTAACTCCTTTTTCTACTCAAATTGAATCAATTAACTCCTTATTTTACTCAAGTTAAATCTGTTAACTCCCTTTAATTTAGAAATCTCCCTTTATGACTGAACTTCAACTTTAACCCTAACCGTTGATTGAAATCGATCTCAACCATTGATGAATTCTAGAAAACTCTATTTAAGAGACCCTCATCTGTTCATTTTGAAAGTTTGAATTAGAATTTGCATTGAATTGTTGCTGAAATTCATACTCACATATGCTCATATTCACATACGCAAGTATCAAGTTTGACCAAATGTTGACAAGATTTAACCATGATTGATTTGAGTTGACTAGTTTCGAAAAGAATTTTGAAATAATTGAACGAAATTATTTAATTAAATGGAATACTTACTTCTAATTTATTAAACAAATTTATTTAATTAAATGAGAAGCCATTCCTAATTAATTAAATGAAGCTACTTAATTAAATTAGAAAAGTGTCTCTAATTAATTAAAAATTATTTAATTAAATAGAAAAAGTAATTATGAGAGCATATCTCATTTTATTAAATTAAATATCTCAACAAAATCTCTCTTCAGTTCAAAAAGGGAAATTTCCAGTTCACTATTGATAAAAAATGAGTTAAATCAGTTAACTCCTTTTTCTACTCAAATTGAATCAGTTAACTTCTTCTTTTACTCAAACTAAATCTGTTAACTCCCTTTAATTGTTAAATCTTTCGTTATGACTGAACTTCACCTGTAATCCTGACCGTTGATTGAAATTAATCTCAACCGTTGATGAATTCTAGGAAAGTCTATTTAAGAGACCCTCATCTCTTCATTTTGAAAGGTTGAATGAAAATTTGCATCGAATTGTTGATGGAATTCATACTCACATTTGCTCATATTCACATACGCAAAGACTAAGTTTGACCAAAAGTTGACCAAATTTAACCACGGTTGACTTGAGTTGACTAGTTAAAAATTTTTTTTTGAAATAATTAAATGAAATTATTTAATTGAATGGAGTACTTACATCTAATTAATTAAACAAAGTTAGTTAATTAAATGAGAAGCCATTCCTAATTAATTAAATGAATTTATTTAATTAAATAAGAAAAGTGTCTCTAATTAATTAAAGATTATTTAATTAAATAGAAAAATTAATTATGAGAGCATATCTCATTTTATTAAATTAAATATCTCAACAAAATCTGTCTTTGGTTCAACAAGGAAAATTTCTAATTCACTGTTGATCAAAAATGAGTTAAATCAGTCAACTCCTTTTTCTACTCAAATTGAATCAGTTAACTCCTTATTTTACTCAAATTAAATTTGTTAACTCCCTTTAATTTGGAAATCTTCCTTTATGACTGAACTTGACCTTTAATCCTTACCGTTGATTGAAATCGATCTCAACCGTTGATGAATTCAAGGAAAGTCTATTTAAGAGACCGTCATCTCTTCATTTTGAAAGATTGAATGAGAATTTACATTGAATTGTTGCTGGAATTCATACTCACATTTGCTCATATTCACATATGCAAAGATCAAGTTTGACCAAAAGTTGACCAGATTTAACCACGGTTGACTTGAGTTGACTACTTTCGAGAAGAATTTTGAAATAATTAAACGAAATTATTTAATTAAATGGAGTAATTACATCTAACTAATTAAACAAAGTTCTTTAATTAAATGAGAAGCCATTCCTAATTAATTAAATGAAGTTATTTAATTAAATAAGAAAAGTGTATCTAATTAATTAAAGATTATTTAATTGCATAGAAAAAGTAATTATGAGAGCATATCTCATTTTATTAAATTAAATATCTCAACAAAATCTCTCTTCAGTTCAAAAAGGGAAATTTCCAGTTCACTATTGATAAAAAATAAGTTAAATTAGTTAACTCCTTTTTCTACTCAAATTGAATCAGTTAACTCCTTATTTTCCTCAAATTAAATCTGTTAACTCCCTTAAATTTGGAAATCTCCCTTTATGACTGAACTTCACCTTTAATCTTGACTGTTGATGAATTCCAAGAAATTCTATTTAAGAGACCCTCATCTCTTCATTTTGAAAGGTTGAATGAGAATTTGCATCGAATTGTTGCTAGAATTCATACTCACATTTGCTCATATTCACATGCGCAAAGATCAAGTTTGACCAAAAGTTGATCAAATTTAACCACGGTTGACTTGAGTTAACTAGTCTCAAAAAGAATTTTGAAATAATTAAACGAAATTATTTAATTAAATGGAGTACGTACTTTTAACTAATTAAACAAAGTTATTAAATTAAATGAGAAGCCATTCCTAATTAATTAAATGAAGTTATTTAATTAAATAAGAAAAGCGTCTCTAGTTAATTAAAGATCATTTAATTAAATAGAAAAAGTAATTATAAGAGCATATCTCATTTTATTAAATTAAATATCTCAACAAAATCTCTCTTCAGTTCAAAAAGGGAAATTTCCAGTTCACTATTGATCAAAAATGAGTTAAATTAGTTAACTCCTTTTTCTACTCAAATTGAATCAGTTAACTCCTTATTTTACTCAAATTAAATCTATTAACTAACTTTAATTTGGAAATCTCCTTTTATGACTGAACTTCACCTTTAATCCTGACCATTGATTGAAATCGATCTCAACCATTGATGAATTCTAGGAAAGTATATTTAACAGACCCTCATCTCTTCATTTTGAAAGGTTGAATGAGAATTTGCATCGAATTTTTGCTAGAATTCATACTCATATTTGCTCATATTCACATATGCAAAGATCAAGTTTGAGCAAAAGTTGACCAAATTTAACCACGGTTGACTTGAGTTAACTAGTTTTGTAATGCCCAGCCAAGGGATCCAAAGAATTAACCTAGAATTTCATTAACATTTTTTTTTTCCATAGAAGTAAACATCACATATAACTTTTGCACAATATTGGAAGCAATAGCAATGTCCATCTGAAAGTAAACATAACATAAATAACAGATTATAGTTTTTAAGATCCCTTAACGTTGAATTACATACATGAATCCATCTAGTACACATCCGCATGAAATAATAATGATAAGGCTAATGTTTATAAATTACATTTCAAATGCTCATTCATCCACTGTACATGTCACAGGGTATGACAAGCTCAAAAATATACATACATAGAATAAGGTACATCACGTATTCTAATCCATAATACATCAAAGTAGAGATAATCACACTATACAACATCATAGAGAACATATACATCCATGATAAAGATCAAACATAATAAACTAAGTGCACGGTTCCTCCCAACCATTAATAGCATCATTAGACCATCATGGATCTTAGCCATCCCTCTGTGCGTAACATTCCAAATCATCGAAGAGATTATCAATATTAACATAGTAGGAATGTCACTCCTAATATATACAACACCATATGTAGAAAGTAATCTAACATGCAAATAAAAGCATAAGATAACATCATCTAACATTGTAAACATCAATGAAAAAGGATACATATCCACCATCATGAAGGACGCATCAACCACGATGTCTCAATGAATCTCAAAATGATAAGAGTGGAAAAAACACTACCACCCGACCGCGTGGTACTAAAGTGGTCCACTCCCACCATGCTGAGGAGATAATCTCAAGTCCCAAACAGGCTATCAAAATCACATAGCACAAATCTCCGTAAGTCCAGGAATCCTAAAAGTATACTAACTCAAAGGTTCCAAACACAAAATCTGACATCTAATCCCAGAGGCACACAATGACATGTTGGAACCTACTATTCAAGCGGGAAAGTGTCATCGTAATTATCACATACAAGTTACCCTAATAGTTAGCTAAACTCCATGGGTTTATACTAATTTCATGCGGCCACTAGTATCCTCTCATACTGACGAGGCATACTACGGAATGCAAGGTCACAACCATGCATCTCATTACTCCTATCCTAGCCTGTACAAGCACTCAAGGCATGGGCAAGAACAAAACTCTTATCTTTTTAGGTTCATTTTGTTAGTATTAGGTGTGAATGTTATCACTTATTAATTAAATTTACAATGAGTTACCCTGGCAGCCTCTTAGGGCCCCGGCCGCCATTGCAAGCCACTTCCCGTCACTACATGCAAATATCCTACCCTAATGCTCATGGACTCATAAATCTCAAAATCACAAGAGATAATCCATAATAAAATCATCAAATATGCATAAAAGCATCAAATCTCCATGAGCAAACATCCATAGAAAATCATGAACACAACAGCTCTCTATTGGCAACTGAAGTATCACTGATAATCAAATATCCAATGGTTCTTAATAACCAAAATATATATCTCAATCATACTGATCGAAGACTCCAAAAATGGTTGAGTCAAACATGTCACAACATGACATCATCAAGAATAAATCCACATCTCAGTCTCATCATGGCAACTAGAAAATAATCAAGGATAATTGACCGATGACCAAAATAATGGTTAGGTCAAGAGTCTCATACACAAAAACCTCAACTATAACAATCAGTAATCACGTCCAATACATAGAGCATTCCATCACAAACCATGGTTGGGTATATAAAGATCGAGATTAAAATATCATCATGACATCACAATCACATAACCCCCAAGCCTCTGGTAGACGTCCTATAACTGGTCAACACTAGTCAACCCAAAACCCAAAACAATAGCATAAAGAATACACAATGTAAACACATGTTTTGGTTTTGCTAAGTTTTCAAATTTGAATTTAAAAGTCTCTGTTTACATTTTTCCAAATTATATTAAGTGGAAAAATTTTACGTTTTTCCTAACCCATGTATTTGTTTGATAGATAGAAGTTTCTCCCCAAAACTATTAGACTCAATTTTCTAATTGATCTAATAATATTTTGTTTATATAACATTGTTTGAAAATTGACGCTCTCAATGAATCAAAACTTCGATTATATATTCTAATAACTAATCTTAATTAAACTGAGTTTAATTAAATTAATTATTAATATCTCTTCATAATTTACAAGCTCAATATCAATATTTTAAATCATTAAAAGAGTGATCCATTAATTTAGAACTTTATAATATTCATTTATAATACATACATACATACATACATACATACATATATATATATATATATATATATATACACACACACATACATACATAAATATATATATATATAATAACGTTTAATAATTAATTATATTGCAACAAAATCGAGATTCATATCCAAATCTCATATGAAATAACGTTGCAAATAAAACTTTATATAATTTAAAACCAAACTCAAATCGCAATGTGATTTTAAAATCACGCGGCCCAATACATACGCACCGCAGGTACACTGCGATCTCGCAGGCCTGTGGTTTGGCTATGAATTTAAACCCTAGCCCCATTTTCTTTTAGATCTATGCATATAAAGATTTCCACATAAATTCAATTGCCCATATTGAGAATGCATACAATAAACATATGAAATTCCTCAGAAGACATATGGAAGACACGAAGAAGACAGGGAATGCAAGATACGAAAATAGCATAAGTAAAATCAAAAGAATCTACCCGGATTCTGATGCTAATTCGCTCTTCCTCAAAAAACCCGCAGAGCAAGCTCCCTTCTTCAGAATTCTTGAATCCTCCAATGCTCTAATTACACTCCAAACGCTATGTCTAAGTTTCTAGGGATGCCTAAATATAAAGAGCTCTCAGGAAACCTCTAGAATGTTCCTAGAAACAGCTGGAAGGTGTTACCAACTAAGCATGGGTCTTTTCCAACCTTCAAGATGAGTCATAAGGTTGTAGACACCATGTGCTTAATTAATGCACTAACTCCCGTGTTGTTGACACATGAGAAATAGAAAAGTGCGTTAACTCCCATGCAAGCTTATAACTCCAATTTACTTTTTGTATAATTTCTATTTAAATATTTATAACTTTTATTTTAATTTTTGTAACTTTTATTATTTTATTTATTTATTAATTTATTATTATTATTAATTTTAATTTCTAATTTTCTTTTATTTAATTCTTTTCTCTCAATTAATTCTCATTTAATTAATTATACTCAAAATATCAAAGATCATGATATTTTATTAATTTTCTCCAAAATAATTAATTTATCAATTAAATCTATTTATTAAGACTTAATTAATAGAAAATTTACCATAGACCTCCAAGATAAAATATGAAAACTCATCATAGAACAAATCATACAAAATCAGTCTAAAGGGTTAAAAATCACAAAATATGTCATCCAACACATTCGGTGGGTACTCAACTCTTATACTTGTCCTAACTCACTAGGACAAATGGTTTAAGGGTTTGGAATTTGGACTTGAGAATTTATCTCCCTTCTGTTATCATTGAGATAGTATAATAGGGTACGCTCATCCTGGAAATTCAGGGAAGTCAATACCCAGTACCTGCAACCTGCAGAAAAACCATGCATGTACATACAATATATATAATGTTAAGCTAAGCAGACAATGGCAGGAAGTGGTGCATCATGTAGATCTCGACTAAGAAGCTGACTACGACTCCCTTCCTTAACCACATTAGAAACGCCATACAATAAGAAAACACGCACACCATACACATGCAAGTATAGGGTAAGTATCCATAATAAAACACATGAGATAATAACCATCCTTCTAATCATCAATAATAACTGAAAACAGTATAATGATCATCATGTATGCATGAAATGTAAAATCTAAATGATCGCATCATATAACCACTGAATCCATAACATAATGTCTGATAGTGTCAAAAAAATACCACTAATCCATCAATCATAAAACTAGTCTATCACAGTCTGATAATAATAACAATGTCCAGAAAAGATGTGAACGAGGGTAGGCACTACATCCACCCCCTCTTGGGTTAGGCTTACTCCTAGAAGCATACAAAAAAGTAGGGATATAACTCCCTCAATCTGGCTGCATCCTCCCAAGTAGCTGAAGAATCATCAGTAGGGTCCCATTGGACCCTTACCTGCTCAATGGTTCGACCCCTGAGGGTCAACCCCCGCTTCTCCAAAATACGAACCGGCTCCAAAGCCAGCTACCCATCCTCTACCTACACTCCATTAAAATCAAGAACATGCACAATATCAAGAATATACTGCCTAAGCACTGAAACATGGAAAACATCATGAATGCGAGCTAGGCTGGGTAGTAGAGCAACACGGTAAGAAACTGGGCCAATCCTCTCTAGAATCTCGAGTGGTCCCACAAAACAAGGTGCTATCTTAGAACCCTTTCCATATTGGATCAGACTCTTTCCCAGTCAACCTCTCAAGAAAACCTTATCTCCCATAGCAAACTACTTATCAATCCTATCAGCATCGGCATACTTCTTCTGCCTATCCTGTTCCATAGTTAAATGCTCAAGCATATGCACTACCCGTTGCTCCATACCACGAAGCATCTCAGGACCCAACAAGATGCGATCCTCAAGACTATCCCAACTCAATGGTGTACGACAAGGACATCGATATAATGCCTGAAATGGCGCCATACCAATAGAACTATGATACCCGTTGTTGTAAGAAAACTCCACTAGATAGAGATAATCCTCCCAATGTGTCTGCCTATCATCACATACATCTGTAACATATCCTCCAAAACTTGGTTCACCCTCTCTGTCTGACCATCAGTCTCTGGATGATATGATGAACTGAAGTTTAACTATGCTCCAAGCTCATGCTGTAGCGATGTCCAGAATGTAGATGTGAATAAAGGATCCCTGTCAAAAATGATCTTTCTAGGAATACTATGTAATCTCACAATATCACACATGAAGACATTAGCTACAGAAGCTACTATGTAGGAAGACCTAATCGGTGAGAAATGTGCCACCTTAGTCAACCGATCAACGGTAACCATGATAGCATCATGACGCCAAACTGTCATAGGTAATCCTACAATAAAATCCATGGAGATGATATCCCACTTCCAAGAAGGAATGAGATTAGGCTGCAAAAGTCCAGCCGGGTGCTGATGTTCTGCCTTAACTCTCTGGCACTCAAGGCACCTAGCCACAAAATCAGCAATATCTCGCTTCATCCCAAACCAAAAGAACAAACGTCTCAAATCAGCATGCATCTTCTTGACACCTAGATGTGCTGAGTAAGGTGTACGATGGGCTTCTGCCAGTATCAAGGTGCGAAGCTCATCCAAAAATGGCACATAGATCCTCCCCAAATGTCTCAAAAGACCATCTGATTCTCGAACATAACATGCAAACTTACCTTCCAAAGATCTTCCTGAATCTATCTCTCTGCACACTTATTGATACCAGGAATCCATAGGAAGTGCCTAAAGAATCTGACTCCTCAAATCCACACTAAGAGTCATCGATGATAACACATGTCTCCTGCAACTCAAAGCATCTGCCACCACATTCTCCTTACCCTGAATGTACTTAATCTCAAAATCATACTCGCATAGAAACTCCATCCATCGTCTCTGGAAAGCATTCAAATTAGGCTGAGTAAAAATGTACTGAAGACTACGATGATCACTATGTAGCTCAAATCTTTGTCCTAACAAGAAATGTCTCCACCTTGTCAAAGCATGAACTATTGTTGCTAACTCAAGATCATGTGTAGGATAATTTAACTTATGATCCTTGAGCTTGCGTGATTCATACGCAATCACCCATCCTTTCTGCATCAATACTGCCCCAATCCCTTTAAGAGAAGCATCTATACATACCATGAAATCACCTTCTGGATCTGGTACAACTAGTATCGGTGCACTGGTCAAAAGCTCCTTGAGCTTTTGGAAAGCTTCCTCACATTTTGCTATCCATACGAACTTCTTTCCTTTCCTTTGAAGAGAAGTGATAGGATGTGCTATCATAGAGAAGTTCCGGACAAATCTACGATAATAACTGGCTAAACCCATGAAACTATGAATTTTTGACACATTAGTCGGCATAGGCCATTCTATTATTGCCTGAATCTTTGTAGGATCCACTGAAATACCATCACCTGAAATAACATGCCCTAAATACTGAATCTCCGATTTGAAGAATTCGCACTTAGCTGCATTAGCATAAAGCTGATTGTCTCTCAAATACTACAATACCAACCACAAGTGTTCCTCGTGCTCCTTCTGAGTCTTAGAATATATCAATATGTCATCAAGAAACACGAGTACAAACTTGTCTAGATAAGATCGGAACACAACATTCATCAAACTCATGAAAACCGATGGAGCATTAGTCAATCCAAAAGGTACCACTGTGAACTCATAATGCCCATAGCGAGTTCGAAAAGCAGTCTTGTGAATATCTGCTTCCTTAATGTGAAGCTGGTGGTATCCTGACTTAAGATCAATCTTGGAGAATACTGTAGCTCCCTTGATCTTATCGAATAAGTCATCAATCCTAGGTAAAGGATACCTGTTCTTAATAGTCACCTTATTCAACTGTCTATAGTCAATGCAAAGGGACAAAGAATCATCTTTCTTCTTCACAAAGAGCACTGGAGCTCCCCATGGTGATACACTAGGTCAAATGATCCCTTTGGCCAGAAGTTCCTCTAGCTGAAGACGTAGCTCACCCAATTCCTGTGTAGTCATATGATAAGGAGGTTTAGAGATAGGCTCCGCTCAAGGAATCAGATCAATACTAAAATCAATGTCCCTCTTAGGAGGCATGCCTAGAATCTCACTTGGAAAAACATCCACGTACTCTTGCAAAATCAGGTGATCCAAAGTCTTCCTCATAGGATCTTCTTCATCAAGATCATTTACCATAACAACAAATATCTGACATCCCTTACAAAAACTTCGCTTCAATTGCATAGAAAAAATCATCCGCAGAGATATAGGCCTCGGTATCCCAATTATTTGCACATCATTCCCTTGGTCATCTTGGCACAAAATAATCTTCTTCCTATAATCTATACTGGCTCTATGAGATCCAAGCCAGTCCATGCCTAGAACCACATCATAGGAAGCAAGGGGTATGACACAAAGATCCACTGCCGTATCAAAGCTTCCTAAGCTAAGCCCACACCTATGAACTATAGAATCTGTAGAAACCTTAATGCCTAAGGCTAGTTCCACTTGCCAACCATGATCTTGCTTCACCACATCCAGCTTACACTTAGAAACTATAGATGGTGAAATAAATGAATCTATAGCTCCTGAGTCAAACAATACTGAAAGAGATATACCTCTAATAGCTCATGTGGTCTCAATCGCTGTTCCCTGGTGATCTGCCTGATGTTGCTCAACTGCTGCAAATACTCTATTAGCTCTACCTGGATCACCAACTGTAGGCTCTGAAACTGTAAGCCTAGGTCTTGAAAACTGAGGTACTCACTGAGGACACTGAGCTACATAGTGTCCAATCTGAGCACATAAAAAAATATTCCATATTTCTGTCGGAACCTCTTCCCATAGCTGGTACATTTGATTGTTGACGACTGTTCCTGCTAACAAAAGACTGGCTACTCTGAGTTGGCTGATTGGTCTGATTCTGTCTATTGCATTCAGCATTGCAGTTGTTCTTTGTGTTAGAACCTTTACCACTGCCTTGAGCTTGAGAATTTGAGCCCTTCTGTTGCTGTGTCTATTGAGACTGCTGCTGATACTATTTCTCCTTAGAGAAAGAGAACTTCTTGTTACCACCTGAATTAATGTTGCCTTTAGATCCTGATGCCACTGGTGTTCCTACAAAACCACCTTGACCAAGGTTGACACTTTGCTCAACAAGGATAGCTCGATGCACCGCATCCTTGAGGGTTTTTGGCTCAAATACCTTAACTCCCCCAATAATATGATTATTCAAATCCCTAATAAAGTGTTGTGTCAACTGAGCTGAATTTTCACTGAACCCTGAAAAAGGCATAAGATCATAAAACTTACACTCATACTCTGTCATAGACAAAGTGTACTGTCTAAGATTATGAAATTCATCAGCCCTTTGATGTTTCCATTTCTCTGGTAGGAATCGTTCATGAAAACTCTCTAGGAATAACTCCTATGTAACACTGCTCATATCGATTCCCAACTTCTTCTCCTCAATTGTCCACTAAGTGGCCCCAAAATTCTCTAAATTAGTGATCGCAAACCTTGCCTTAACATTGTTGTCGAACTCCTGCATGAAAAAAATCATGTTGAGAGAAATAAGCCACTGCTCAGCCACATAACCAGAACCTTGCCCATTGAAAGGCTTAACCTTGGATCTTGAAAGATCCTTCATCTGAGTGGACACAATGGATCTCTGACGATCCTTCCGAGGACTTCTAGACCTAGGTCTATGCTCTTGTTCTGTCTAATGCACTTTAGGTTGTTCTTGAATAGGAGGTAGACATTCTAGAATAGTTTGCATCATCTATCTCAAATTGACCTCTTCAGACTCAGCTTGGTCCTCTCTACGGCTCTCTTCCTGCTGTCTACTAGAGTGCTCTTCCCTGCTCTCTACACAAGCCGATCCGTCATGGGTAGACTCATGGGCACTGACAGCTCTGCCACGACCATGACCTCTTCCACAACCTCTACCATAGCCTCTAACAGAAGAACCAGTCCTAGATACCATCCTACAACAGTAAAAAGTACTATTAAAATCACATGTTGCCATAGACTATGTTCAGTTCTATGTTTAGGTTTAAGTAAAATTTCTAGTTTTGAAAACTAAGTGTTGAAGTATGAAAAATATACAAGTAACAGTTCAAGTTCTGTTTCAGTTCACCTAGTTTCAAATTGAGCAGATACACTTGTTAGTTTAAAGTTCTAGTTGTTCCAAAATACCTAGTGCTCCCAATGTAGAAACTCGAGCTCTGATACCAAATGTAATGCCCCACCAAGGGATCCAAAGAATTAACCTAGAATTTTACTAACATTTTTTTTTTCCATAGAAGTAAACATCACATACAACTTTTGAACAATAACAGAACCAATAGCAATGTCCATCTGAAAGTAAACATAACATAAATAATAGATTATATTCTTTAAGATCCCTTAACGTTGAATTACATACATGAATCCATCTAGTACAACATCCACATGAAATAATAATGATAAGGCCAATGTTTATACATTAAATTTCAAATTCTCATTCATCCACTATACATGTCACAAGGTAAGACAAGCTCAAAAATATACATACATAGAATAAGGTACATAACCTATTCTAATCCATGATACATCAAAGTAGAGATAATCACATGATACAACATCATAGAGAACATATACATCCATCATAAAGATCAAACATAATAAACTAAGTGCATGGTTCCTCCCAACCGTTAATAGCATCATTAGACCATAGTGGATACTAGCCATCCCTCTATGCGTAACATTCTAAATCACCAAAGAGATCATCAGTATTAACATAGTAGGAATGTCACTCCTAATATATACATCATATGTAGAAAGTAATCTAACATGCAAATAAAAGCATAAGATAACATCATCTAACATATGCTATACATCAATGAAAAAGGATACATATCCACCATCATGAAGGACGCATCAGCCACGATGTCTCAATGAATCTCAAAATGATAAGAGTGGAAAATACACTACCACCCGATCGCGTGGTACCAAAGTCGTCCACTCCCACCGTGTTGAGATAATCTCAAGTCCCAAACAAGCTATCAAAATCACATAGCATAAATCTCCATAAGTCCAGGAATCCTAAAAGTATACTAACTCAAAGGTTCCAAACACAAAATCTGAAATCTAATCCCAGAGGCACACAATGACATGCAGGAACCTACTATGCAAGCAAAAAAGTGTCATCGCAATTATCATTTACAAGTTACCCTGGTAGTTAGCTAAACTCCATGGGTCCATACTGATTTCATGCGGCCACTAACGTCCTCTCATACTGACGAGGCATACTACAGAATGCAAGGTCGCAACCATGTGTCTCACTACTCCCATCCTAGCCTATACAAGCACTCAAGGCATGGGCGATAACAAAACTCTTATCTTGTTAGGTTCATTTTGTTAGTATTAGGTGTGAATTAATTAAACAAAACTCTAATTAATTAAACAAAGTTATTTAATTAAATGAAAAGCCATTCCTAATTAATTAAATGAAGTTATTTAATTAAATAAGAAAAGTGTCTCTAATTAATTAAAGATTATTTAATTAAATAGAAAAAGTAATTATGAGAGCATATCTCATTTTATTAAATTAAATATCTCAACAAAATCTCTCTTCGGTTTAAAAAGGGAAATTTCCAATTTACTATTGATAAAAAATGATTTAAATCAGTTAACTCCTTTTTCTACTCAACTTGAATAAGTTAACTCCTTATTTTACTCAAATTAAATCTGTTAACTCCCTTTAATTTGGAAATCTTCCTTTATGACTGAACTTCACCTTTAATCCTGACCGTTGATTGAAATCGATCTCAACCGTTGATGAATTCAAGGAAAGTCTATTTAAGAGACCCTCATCTCTTCATTTTGAAAGGTTGAATGAGAATTTGCATCAAATTGTTGCTAGAATTCATACTCACATTTTCTCATATTCACATACGCAAATATCAAGTTTGACCAAAAGTTGACCAGATTTAACCATGGTTGACTTGAGTTGAGTAGTTTTGAAAAGAATTTTGAAATAATTAGACAAAATTATTTAATTAAATGGAGTACTTACTTCTAATTAATTAAACAATGTTATTTAATTAAATGAGAAGCCATTCCTAATTAATTAAATGAAGTTATTTAACTAACTAAGAAAAGTGTCTCTAATTAATTAAAGATTATATAATTAAATAGAAAAAGTAGTTATGAGAGCATATCTCATTTTATTAAATTAAATATCTCAACAAAATCTCTCTTCAGTTCAAAAAGAGAATTTTCCAGTTCGCTATTGATCAAAAATGAGTTAAATCAGTTAACTCCTTTTTCTACTGAAATTGAATCAGTTAACTCCTTATTTTACTCAACTTAAATCTGTTAACTCCCTTTAATTTGGAAATCTTTCTTTATGACTGAACTTCACCTTTAATCATGACCATTGATTGAAATCGATCTCAACCGCTGATGAATTCTAGAAAAGTCTACTTAAGAGACCCTCAACTCTTCATTTTGAAAGGTTGAATGAGAATTTGCATAGAATTGTTGCTGGAATTCATACTCACATTTGCTCATATTCACATACGTAAAGATCAAGTTTGACCAAAGGGTGACCAGATTTAACCACGATTGACTTGAGTTGACTAGTTTTAAAAAGAATTTTGGAATAATTAAATGAAATTATTTAATTAAATGGAGTACTTAGTTCTAATTAATTAAACAAAGTTATTTAATTAAATGAGAAGCCATTCCTAATTAATTAAATGAAGTTATTTAATTAAATAAAAAAAGTGTCTCTAATTAATTAAAGATTAATTAATTAAATAGAAAAAGTAGTTATGAGAGCATATCTCATTTTATTAAATTAAATATCTCAACAAAATCTCTATTCAGTTCAAAAAGGGAAATTTCCAGTTCACTATTGATCAAAAATAAGTTAAATCAGTTAACTCCTTTTTTTACTCAAATTGAATCAATTAACTCCTTATTTTACTCAAATTAAATCTATTAACTCCCTTTAACTTGGAAATCTCTCTTTATGACTGAACTTCACCTTTAATTCTGACCGTTGATTGAAATCGATCTCAACCGCTGATGAATTCCAGGAAAGTCTACTTAAGAGACCCTCAACTCTTCATTTTGAAAGGTTCAATGAGAATTTTCATAGAATTGTTGCTGGAATTCATACTCACATTTTCTCATATTCACATACGCAAAGATCAAGTTTGACCAAAAGGTGACCAGATTTAACCACGGTTGATGTGAATTGACTTGTTTAGAAAAGAATTTTGAAATAATTAAACGAAATTATTTAATCAAATGGAGTACTCACTTCTAATTAATTAAACATAGTTATTTAATTAAATAAGAAGCCATTCCTAATTAATTAAATGAAGTTATTTAATTAAATAAAAAAATTGTATCTAATTAATTAAAGATTACTTAATTAACTAGAAAAAGTAATTATGAGAGAATATCTCATTTTATTAAATTAAATATCTCGACAAAATCTCTCTTCAATAGAAAAAGCAAAATTTCCAGTTCACTATTGATAAAAAATGAGTTAAATAAGTTAACTCATTTTTCTACTCAAATTGAATCAGTTAACTCCTTATTTTACTCAAATTAAATCTATTAACTCCCTTTAATTTGGAAATCTCCCTTTATGACTGAACTTCACCTTTAATCCTGACCGTTGATTGAAATCGATCTCAACCGTTGATGAATTTCAGGAAAGTGTATTTAAGAGACCATCATCTCTTCATTTTGAAAGGTTGGATGAGAATTTGCATCGAATTGTTGCTGGAATTCATACTCACATTTGCTCATATTCACATACGAAAAGATCAAGTTTGACCAAAAGTTGACCAGATTTAACCATGGTTGACTTGAGTTGACTAGTTTCGAAAAGAATTTTGAAATAATTAAACAAAATTATTTAATTAAATGGAGTACTTAATTCTAATTAATTAAAAAAAGTTATTTAATTAAATGAGAAGCCATTCCTAATTAATTAAATGAAGTTATTTAATTAAATAAGAAAAGTGTCTCTAATTAATTAAAGATTACTTAATTAAATAAAAATAGTAATTATAAGAGCATATCTCATTTTATTAAATTAAATATCTCAACAAAATCTCTCTTCAATTCAAAAAGGGAAATTTTCAGTTCACTATTGATAAAAAATGAGTTAAATCAGTTTACTCCTTTTTCTACTCAAATTGAATCAGTTAACTCCTTATTTTAGTCAAATTAAATCTGTTAACTCCCTTTAATTTGAAAATCTCCTTTTATGACTGAACTTCACCTTTAATCCTGACCGTTGATTGAAATCGATCTCAACCGTTGATGAATTCTAGGAAAGTCTATTTAAGAGACCCTCATCTCTTCATTTTGAAATGTTGAATGAGAATTTGCATCGAATTGTTGCTAGAATTCATACTCACATTTGCTCATATTCACATATGCAAAGATCAAGTTTGACCAAAAGTTGACCAGATTTAATGTTGAAGTTGATGAACGATCAACCCCACAGCTCCCAAGAATCAGCTGCATGCAAACACCTGTTACAGAAGAGAGAGGCAAAAAGCTATGGAGGCAAGAATTGCGAGATCCATAGATGAGACATTCTTGATGAGCAAAATGAAAGATTTCTATTATCAAAAGTGAATTGTCAAGTTAAGTTTACAATAAGAGATCATCCTTATAAAGGAGATCAAAACCCTAAAAAAGATCTAACCTAGGTTGCATCAAAATAATTAATAAAAGAAATTAATTATTAGATGCCTAAAGTTTAGCTTAAGCAACTAGAGTTAATTAGGAAATATCTAATAACTCTAACAGCCCCCCTTAAGATAAACTTAGGGAGTAACTAAAAACCTAGAAACTACTGCTAAAAGTAGAAATGGGTCCTAGCAAACAAAGCCTGATGAGGTACCCAAGCACAACCAAATCTCTGGAAAGAGGAGAAATAGAGAAAACCACATGGGAAAAACCCTACTCCAAAAAGAGATGGAAAACATGCTAAAATAATCTAGTGAAGGACTGAAGAAGCCTCCAAACTAGGGAATGTCCTAGAAGATAGGAACAAAGATGATCATGTAAAACACCACTGAAGCATGTAGAAGCTTCAA
Organism: Cupressus sempervirens; assembly: GCA_028749045.1. Classification (NCBI taxonomy): domain Eukaryota; kingdom Viridiplantae; phylum Streptophyta; class Pinopsida; order Cupressales; family Cupressaceae; genus Cupressus; species Cupressus sempervirens. The sequence continues at coordinate 121,133,704 of CM053783.1, forward strand.
AGCTCTGTCAAAAGTAACTGCTGATTTGAAAGACCTCCACTGAAATAGAACCTGACCAAGTAGAGAAGACTATAATCTGCATCGAATCAGGAGGCACACAAAGGTAAACAACTAAACTCAAAGATACAGATGGCATGAAACACCAAAGCCTAAAGAGCTGATCAATCAAACCAAAGAAGCATGAGAAAATACAAAAGAACCCCCCCTAATGCAGACAAGGGTGAGGTGACAGGCACCTGAAAAGTGGGCCAAAAGAACTACATGTCAAGAAACCACGATCAAGATGCACAAAATAGTACATGTGTGTGTACTGAGGTGATCAATCTCAGACACATCATGAGGCTAATGTCATGGAAGGGACACTCACTAGACAAAGGAAGATGGCAAACAAAGGCAAAAACATCAACCCCCCATGGCACTTTATCAAAGTAGTGCATGTATAATAAGGCACAAGATATAATGAATCCCAAGAATACAGTAATCTGTATGAGTGTCCTGAGATGACACTACTCGAATCAGAAGGCAAACAAAGGCAAACAACTTAAACGAAAATACAGATGTAGTATGGCACTTTATCTCAGTGCATTTGCAATAATGCATACAAATGATGGCTAAATAGATCAGAAGAGACATAAGACTAATACAGTAGATATTACAAGTCATGACGAATCATCTAAAGCAAAGAAATCAATCCTCGGACCTGAAACAACCAAGTTATCCATTAGAATGCAAAAAGTGCAGAAGACTGAATAGAATGTGCTTGGAGCAAAATCTGGAAAAACAACCAGCATCACTAAAAAGAGGTCGGAAAGACCTTTCCAACGATATAAAGAATTCCCAAATTGGAGATCAGATGCTCAAGATATGCCTCCCAGAGTGCAAAACTATACCCCTGACTTTGACAGCAAAAAAGCTATCAAAACAGCATCAAAACTAAAAACTAACTATACCACTATGACGGGCTTGGAACCAAGTTTCTGACAATATCTCGTTTGCAAAAAATGGAGTCCATTTTCCAAAGATATGAGCAAAAAAGCAAAGGTAGGTTCAAATAGAGGTCGAGGAGGTGACAAGAGTAGTGATGCAGTGCTGATATCAGCAGGTGATGAGCCAAAAGTTGATGGTCAAATGGCCGTTAAGGCAAAAAAAAAGTCATAAAATGACCCCTGTTGAAAAAAATTCAACTGCTGAAAACAAAAGCCGAACAAAGGGCCAGTGCCGGATTAAAAATCGGTGGCCAAAACAACATGTGTTTTTAAAAAGATTTGTCAACAAATGACAAAACAATCACCATCACAAAGGCAAAAATGAAAATGCCTTAGGAGTATGTGAAGAGTGCACAAAAGCATAGTACAATCACAAGTCCACCATTAAAGTCTGCCTAAAATTCTGCCCAGAAAAGAGTGTTGAAATGGTATGCAGAAGTTACGTGGAACAAAGAGCCACTGGAAACAATTGTGAAGTCGTTGGAGGCAAAATACATCAAGTTTGACACTCAAGCTTGCTGATTGGGCATGCAAGAAACTCTAGAAAACTACCAAGGCATGGAAAATGCCACTAAAATTGTTCTCCAACAGCAGTTCCACTAGAGAGGACGTCGATCATTCCAAGGATCTGCCTCATAAAAAGTGTTCCCTCCAAAATGGATGTGAAAAAATGTGCCTCCCAATCAAACCGCTGAGCAGGGGGTCTTTGGCGCACTCCAAACCGCTTGTCAAATCCCATAAAAATGCCAACCAACAAAACTCACCAATAAATCACGTGGAGGTAATTCAAAGGTGGCAACAATTTTCATGCAGCCTTGAAAAAAAATATGGATGCCGCCAATAAAAACTTCCAACTCCCGAACCGCAAATGCCAAAACAAGCATGAGGAAGACCACCGAGGGTGGTTGGCAAGAAATCATGCCATGGTGTGCTGCTGACATGGTGGAGTCTGCTTGTGCACCATGCGCTCCAAAAAAAATGGGCGAAAAAAATTGCAGCTTTCAGCACTTAGCAAGGAAATGCCCAAAACAAAATGTCTTCCTCCAATAAGAAACAGGCACTACGAAGAAGGCATAAACATCACGCAAGCCCAATCTCAACGCACACAGGCTCCAAGGCATCAAAAAATAGAAAACAAGGGCCTCTGATTGTTGTGCAGCCAAAGGGCCATTGGCAGAATAGTGGCCAGAACTTCAAGCGGAGGCCAAGAAGGTTCGATCAGTACGAAAGGACGGATGATGCATGCAAAGAGGAAGTCGCTGCAAAAACAACTAACGTGGCTCCAAATGTTCCAAACACTTTTTTTAAATGCAAAAAATGCAGTGCCAATCTTGCTTCCAAAGTACAGAGGCGTGGCCCTTTTACCGAAAAACACTCCACCATGCATGCTATTTTCCAATGAAAAATGCAATATAAAACTGTAATAAAAACCTTTTGATGAAAAAACATCAAAAAATATCACAGCTTTGGGAAGCATGCCAAGGACGTGCAAAAAAGAAAAAATTGCCTCAAATTTCAACAGCATCCAAATTAGACATATTTTATATGGAAATGGGGGTTTTCGAATGCTCCGAGCTCAACAGTGATGTCCGTTTGGGCTCAAAGTGCACCAAAAATCAATGACCTCCCAGATCCAATTAAAAAAAAATGCTGAAAGCTAAGATCTAAAAACCAATGTCAAATTCGATGCCAAATCTCTCATGAATAGAACAGGGGCATGAAGATCTAGAGCTCTAATACCATGTTGAAGTTGATGAACGCTCAACCCCACAGCTCCCAAGAATCACTTGCATGCAAACACCTGTTACAGAAGAGAGGCAAAAATCTATGGAGGCAGGAATTGCCAGATCCATAGATGAAACATTCTTGATGAGCAAAAAGAAAGATTGCTATTATCAAAAGTGAATTCTCAAGTTAAGTTTACAATAAGAGATCATCCTTATAAAGGAGATCAAAACCCTAAAAAAGGTCTAACCTAGGTTGCATCAAAATAATTAATAAAAGAAATTAATTATTAGATGCCTAAAGTTTAGCTTAAGCAACTAGAGTTAATTAGGAAATATCTAATAACTCTAACATTTAACCACAGTTGACTTGAGTTGACTACTTTCGAAAAGAATTTTGAAATAATTAAACAAAATTATATAATTAAATGGAGTACTTACTTCTAATTAATTAAACAAAGTTATTTAATTAAATGAGAAGCCATTCCTAATTAATTAAATGAAGTTATTTAATTAAATAAGAAAAGTGTCTCTAATTAATTAAAGATTATTTAATTAAATAGAAAAAGTAATTATGACAACATATCTCATTTTATTAAATTAAATATCTCAACAAAATCTCTCTTCAGTTCAAAAATGGAAATTTCCAGTTCACTATTGATCAAAAATGAGTTAAATGAGTGAACTCTTTTTTCTACTCAAATTGAATCAGTTAACTCCTTATTTTACTCAAATTAAATCTGTTAACTCCCTTTAATTTGGAAATCTTCCTTTATAACTGAACTTCACTTTTAATCCTGACCATTGATTGAAATTGATCTCAACCGTTGATGAATTCCAGGAAAGTCTATTTAAGAGACCCTCATCTCTTCATTTTGAAAGGTTGAATGAGAATTTGCATCGAATTGTTGTTGGAATTCATACTCACATTTTCTCATATTCACATACACAAAGATCAAGTTTGACCAAAAGTTGACCAGATTTAACCACGGTTGACTTGAGTTGACTAGTGTCAAATTTTTTTTTGAAATAATTAAATGAAATTATTTAATTAAATGGAGTACTTAGTTCTAATTAATTAAACAAAGTTATTTAATTAAATGAGAAGTCATTCCTAATTAATTAAATGAAGTTATTTAATTAAATAAGAAAAGTGTCTCTAATTAATTAAAGATTATTTAATTAAATAGAAAAAGTAATTATGAGAGCATATCTAATTTTATTAAATTAAATATCTCAACAAAATTTCTCTTCGGTTTAAAAAGGAAAATTTCCAGTTCACTATTGATAAAAAATGAGTTAAATCAGTTAACTCCTTTTTCTACTCAAATTGAATCAGTTAACTCCTTATTTTACTCAAATTAAATCTGTTAACTCCTATAATGCCCCGCCAAGGGATCCAAAGAATTATATTAAGTTTACCAAACACTTTTTTTTTTTTTTTAAACATGAAAGTAAAACTATACACAACACTTGCGGAAGCAATAGTAACATCCAACTGAAAATAACATAACATAATAGATTACATTCTTTAAAGATCCCTTAACATTGAATTACTTCTAATCATAACTTATTCATCTAACATTACATCCTTAACAATGAAATAACAAGGATACATCCAATGTTCTTAAACCATATACAAGTGTACAATTTAGATTGCTCAATCATCCACTATACATGTTACAAGGTATGAAAAACTTAAAAGAATAAACATCCATGTAAATTAAGTACATCATCATCCAATATTATTCCATGATGTAATAACATAATGAAACCATAACCATACATGATACATCATCATCATAAAGATATAAACACCCACCATAAAAGATAACCATACATCACAAACATAACTAACTAAGTGCACGGTTCCTCCCAATTGTTAATAGCATCATTAGACCATCGTGGATCCTAGCCATCCCTCCATGCGTAACATTCCAAAGCACCAAAGAGATCATCAGCTATAAACATAGTAGGAATGTCACTCCTAAAACATCCTACTAACATGCAAAGTAAAGCATAGGATACCATAATCTAACATATGCAAACCATCAATATAAGAAACATACCAATAAATACATCCATCATAAGGTATATCATCTATCATAATGATCCAAGAACATAATGAAGATAAATACCAACCAAGAATACTCCAACCACGATGTCTCAATGGATCTCAAGTGATAAGAGTGATAAAACACTACCACCCGACCGCGTGGAACCTAAATGGTCCACTCCCACCGTGCTGAGGAGATAATCTCAAGTCCCAAACAGGCTATCCAAATCACAAAGCATAAATCTCTATGAGTCCAGGAATCCTAAAAGTATACTAACTCAAAGGTTCCAATCAGAAAACAGACATCTACTTCCCAGAGGCACACAATGACATGTAGGAAACCTACTTTGCAAGTGGGAAAGTGTCATCACATTTATCACGTACAAGTTACCCTGGCAGTAAGCTAAACTCCACGAGTCCATACTGATCTCAAGCGGCCACTAGTGTCCTCTCATAATGACGAGGCATACTACGGAATGCAAGGTCAAAACCATGCATTCTCACTACTCCCATCCTAGCCTGTACAAGCACTCAAGGCATGGGTGAGAACCAAAACTATTATCTTTTTAGGTTCATTTAATCCCCATTTAGTGTCTAAATTTTATCACTTATTAACCAAACTTACAATGAGTTACCCTGGCAGCCACTTAGGGCCCCGGCCCCCATTGCAAGCCACTTCTCGACACTACAAGTAGATTACCTACCCTAATGCTCATATAATCATAAATCACCATAGTCCTGTACAAGCGATTGTAAAGATAATCCATAAAACGAATCATCAAATATCCATGATAAAAGCATCAAATATCCATAATAAGAATCATCAAATCTCCAAGATAAAAATCATCAAAATCTCGATGAGAATCTGGAAAAACATCCATAGAAAATCATGACCACAACAGTTCTCTATTGGCAACTGAAGGCATCACTAATAATCACAAGTATCAATTGGTTATCAATAACCAAAATAAATCATCACATCCATTGGTTCTTAACAAGCAACCAAGAATATCTCAAAATTATACTGATCGAAGACTCAAAAATGGTTGAGTCAAAACATGTCACAACATGACATCATCAGGAAATAAATCCACATTTCAGTCCCATCATGGCGACTAGAAAGTAATCCAAGGATAACTAATCGATAACTCAAAAATGATTAGCTCAAGTGTCTCAGATACATATACATCTCAGCTTCACACATGAAGACTGATGAACAATAACAAATATTTCATAAAGCATACGATCACATAACCATGGTTGGGCTTATAAAGAATGAGACCAAATAAGATCAACATGCCATCACATCTCATAACCCCCGAGCCTTTGGTAACAACCTAGGACTGGTCAACACTAGTCAACCCAGAAACCCAAAACAAGAAGCATATAGAATACATGATGCTAACACATGTTTTGGTTTTGCTATTATCTCATAGTTGAACTAAGTGTAGAGCTTCGGTTTTCATTTCAAGTATACTTCAAGTGTCTAAGTTTCATCATTTGACCTACAAGTCAACCCATTTGTTCCCCCGATAGCATTATCCTTCCATTATTAAGAATTATATTCTAAGAATAACTTAAGGATAAATATTCACTAAACTGATCATCATTGACCTTAATTAAATTGTTCACTTTATTTGACCAAGATCCATATTCTAATCAATTAACTCTTCTTTAATGTTACTTCAACTTCCAACATAAATCAAGGATCATTATTTGTTAAAATGTAAGAAAGCCAATTATCAATCTTCGAATAAAAGATCATAATTTTATTAGAATAATTAATTAATATCGGTTCACAGTCCTTGACTCACAAGGTAAAAATATGAAAATTTATCATAGCCAAAATACATACAAAATCAAACCAAAGGTTTAAATCACGAATTACGTTCTCCAACGTATTCGGAAGGTACTCAACTCAGATACTTATCCTAATTTTTCAATTAGAACAAATGGCTTAAAGGGTTAGGATTTGGACTTGAGAATTTATCTCTCCTCTCTTATCATTGAGATAATATGATAAGGTACGCTCATCCTGGCAATTCAGGGAAGTCGATACCCGGTACCTGCAACCTGCATAAAAACCATGCATGTACAAGCACAATATATACTAAACTAAACAGGCAATGGTAGAAAGTTGTGCATCGTGTAGATCCCAACTAGTAGGTGACTACGACTCCCTTCCTTAACCACATTAGACACGTCATACAAAAGCAAACATGCAAAGAAAACACACACACCATACACATGCAAGTATGGGGTAAGTATCCATAGTAAAACACATATGATAATAAATCATCTTACTAATAATCATTAATAACTGAAAGCAATGTAATAATCACCATCAATAATTGCGAACACTAAAAAAATAATCATCATACATACATGAAATGCAAAATCTAAGTAATCTCATCACATAATAAACTGAATCCATAGCACAATATCTGTTAATCTCATAACAATACTGCTAACCATCAACATAAAACTAGCTCCAAAAGGGTTTGACAATGATAACAAAATGCGAAATAGGGGCAGGCACTACATCCACCCCCCTTGGGATTAGGCTTACTCCTGGAAGCCTACAAGAATGAGAAATAAGGATACTCACTAAGCGGTTCCCATTGAACCATTTTCCTCCCTATAGGGAAATATGATTCCACTAAGAATTTTATAACACACTTAGAGCAATATGATTTTGGTGTAATAGTAAACCGAAAACCACATTGATCCAACATCCATTCTTTTAACAACTACTAAAATAGATCCCTTAATACATTCTAAACAAGAGCAACTTAATGCTCACAAAGATAAACAAAGGTATACTATCTTACAACATAGATAAAAGATACATGTTTTGCACCTATAATAAGTTTCAATTTTTAGTTTTGCCCTCGTTTAAGTTTTCAGTAGAATTTTCAATTTTGAAAGCTAAGTGTTGAAGTATGAAAAATATGCAAGTAACAGTTTCAAGTTCTGTTTCAGTTCACCTAGTTTCAAGTTTTCAGTTTGAAAGAGATACACATGATAGTTAAAGGTTTTCATTTTGTTCAACTAGTTAATAACTTGTAGCATTCCAATATACCCAGAGCTCCCAATATTAAAACTCAGGCTCTGATACCAAATGTAATGCCCCGCCAAGGGATCCAAAGAATTATACTAAGTTTACCAAACAATTTTTTTTTTTTTTAAAACATGAAAGTAAAACTATACACAACACTTGCGGAAGCAATAGTAACATCCAACTGAAAATAACATAACATAATAGATTACATTCTTTAAAGATCCCTTAACATTGAATTACTTCTAATCATAACTTATTCATCTAACATTACATCGTTAACAATGAAATAACAAGGATACATCCAATGTTCTTAAACCATATACAAGTGTACATTTTAGATTGCTCAATCATCCACTATACATGTTACAAGGTATGAAAAGCTTAAAAGAATAAACATCCATGTAAATAAAGTGCATCATCATCCAATATTACTCCATGATGTAATAACATAACGAAACCATAACCATATATGATACATCATCATCATAAAGATATAAACATCCATCATAAAAGATAATCATACATCACAAACATAACTAACTAAGTGCACGGTTCCTCCCAACCGTTAATAGCATCCTTAGACCATTGTGGATCCTAGCCATCCCTCCGTGCGTAACATTCCAAAGCACTGAAGAGATCATCGACTATAAACATAGTAGGAATGTCAATCCTAAAACATCCTACTAACATGCAAAGTAAAGCATAGGATACCATCATCTAACATATGCAAACCATCAATATAAGAAACATACCAATAAATACATCCATCATAAGGTATATCATCTATCATAATGATCCAAGAATATAATGAAGATAAATACCAACCAAGCATACTCTAGCCACGGTGTCTCAATGGATCTCAAATGATAAGAGTGATAAAACACTACCACCCGACCGCGTGGAACCTAAATGGTCCACTCCCACCATGCTGAGGAGATAATCTCAAGTCCCAAACAGGCTATCCAAATCACAAAGCATAAATCTCTATGAGTCCAGGAATCCTAAAAGTATACTAACTCAAAGGTTCCAATCACAAAACAGACATCTACTTCTCAGAGGCACACAATGACATGTAGGAAACCTACTCTGCAAGCGGGAAAGTGTCATCGCATTTATCACGTACAAGTTACCCTGGCAGTTAGCTAAACTCCATGGATCCATATTGATCTCATGCGGCCACTAGTATCCTCTCATACTGAAGAGGCATACTACGGAATGCAAGGTCGCAACCATGCGTTCTCACTACTCCCATCCTAGCCTGTACAAGCACTCAAGGCATGGGCAAGAACCAAAACAATTATCTTTTTAAGTTCATTTAATCCCCATTTAGTGTGTAAATGTTATCACTTATTAACCAAACTTACAATGAGTTACGCTAGCAGCCACTTAGGGCCCCGGCCCCCATTGCAAGCCACTTCCAGACACTACAAGTAGATTACCTACCCTAATGCTCATGGAATCATAAATCACCACAGTCCTGTACAAGCGACTGTAAAGAAAATCCATAAAATAATCCATAAAATGAATCATCAAATATTCATGATAAAAGCATCAAATATCCATAATAAAAATCATCAAATCTCCAAGATAAGAATCATCAAAATCTCCATGAGCATCTGGAAAAACATCCATAGAAAATCATGACCACAACAGTTCTCTATTGGCAACTGAAGGCATCACTGATAATCACAAGTATCAATTGGTTCTCAATAACCAAAATAAATCATCACATCCATTGGTTCTTAACAAGCAACCAAGAATATCTCAAAATCATACTGATCGAAGACTCCAAAATGGTTGAGTCAAAACATGTCACAACATGACATCATCAGAAAATAAATCCACATTTCAGTCCCATCATGGCGACTAGAAAGTAATCCAAGGATAACTGATCGATGACTCAAAAATGATTAGCTCAAGTGTCTCAGATACATATACATCTCAGCTTCACACATGAGACTGATGAACAATAACAAATATTTCATAGAGCATACGATCACATAACCATGGTTGGGTTTATAAAGATCGAGACAAAATAAGATCAACATGCCATCACATCTCATAACCCCCGAGCCTCTGGTAACAAGCTAGGACTAGTCAACACTAGTCAACCAAAAAACCCAAAATAAGAAGCATATAGAATACACGATGCAGACACATGTTTTAGTTTTGCTATTATCTCATAGTTGAATCAAGTGTAGAGCTTCGGTTTTCATTTCAAGTATACTTCAAGTGTCTAAGTTTCATCATTTGACCTACAAGTCAACCCATTTGTTCCCCCGATAGCATTATCCTTTCATTATTAAGAATTACATTCTAAGAATAACTTAAGGATAAATATTTACTAAATTGATCATCATTGACCTTAATTAAATTGTTCACTTTATTTGACCAAGATCCATATTCTAATCGATTAACTCTTCTTTAATGTTACTTCAACTTCCAACATAAATCAAGGATCATTATTTGTTAAAATGTAAGAAAGCCAATTATCAATCTTCAAATAAAAGATCATAATTTTATTAGAATAATGAATTAATATCGGTTCACAATCCTTGACCTTTTATCATTCTAATAATTCTCAATTATATATTACTAAGTCTTTGCCATTAAAATATCTAAAGTCGTTATTCAAGTTATTAGGATAAGACTTATCAACTTTGATATCAGTATTTTTACAATCTTATTAAAAGAATTATATCAATTAAATCTCCATTACATAACTTAATTATTAATTAAGTCCAATTAACTCTAGTTAATTGATTTAATTAATAATTTCACAACCAAACCATCAACCCAATGAATATTAGTTGACTAATAACTAAAAGTCAGCCATACACAAATATTCATGTTCATAGTTCAATAATAATAATAATAACAAGTTATTTTGGAAAACTTATCCATAATGACCACATTCATTATTCTTTAATGAACCCTAATATTTCCTTAACAAATCCATATTATTGATAATCTTTTCAATTAAGACTCTATCACATAACTTAATAATTTAAAATATACAATTGATATTTAATAACAAGTTATGTTAATGATCTTATTACTAAATCTACATATCCAGATTCCTCTTCATTTTAAATAGATACTAATATCTCTTTTCAACTTAATAATAATTAACAAGTTATTATTAATAAACTATACTTAAAATTAATTATTAACATCTATATATATTACAATAATTTTCAAACTTAAGGTATCAACCTCTTTATTAATTAATCTTGATCAATTCATAATTAATTAAATTAATCAATGAAACATATAATTCACCAAACCAAATTATGTTAATAATAACTCAATTAAAACTTGACTAAATATTACCATAATCTGAATCACTTAATTGAATTATTCATAATAATAGTAACTCATTGATATCAGTCATTAATAACTAATAAAATTACAATAATTTTATTAATTAAAAATTGACTAAACATCAGCACACTAATGTTAAGTTAACAAATGATAAAGCATGTTTAACAAATATATATATATATATATATATATATATATATATATATATATATATATATATATATATAAAATCATATAATGCTAAATCTTATTATAATAACATTAAAATAACATTAAAACTGGTTAACGCATATACATAATAACATTGACATTTAATAAATTACCACTTATTAATACATAGCACTTTATGTACTAATATTTTAATAAATATAATCTATTGGTAAAACTTAATAACATCAAACTTTATAAAAACAACAAACAAATTTTAAAAAAGGAATTTGAATATCGCTACGGGCCACTTATATCTGCGTAGCCCACTGATTGCAGGTACCACGCAGGTACTCTGCGATCATGCAGGTACCATGCGGGTACTCTGTGATCACGCAAGTACCTTGCATCCATGCGGACAAAAGCAAGCATGCTGCCACTACCGGAAATGAGGTAAGTGGTACGTAGGTATGGTAAGTTGTTTTTATTTTTATTTTTATTTAATTTTTTTTATGTATGATATAAGAAAAAACTTGCTTATATCAAACTTTATATAAATAAATTTCTTCCTCAATAAATACAATTACATCATTGCAATTAATCCATAACTCCAATTATGGTTTTTTATATAATTAAAACAAACCTCCTCCATAATAATAGTAGAACTCTAATATATATATATATATATATTTGCAATTATGCAATTTCTCAATTCAGAGTTTTTTTTAATTTTAAAATCCTATTATATTTTTAATTCTCAGTTCTACTCTAGTTCGAACCCAACCCCGAGTTAGAACTAATTTCCTCCTTAATTGGATCTAGGGTTTTCTATTGTTTTCTTTACAACCATTAATATCTAGATTCCAATTTCAAATTTAAGATTCAATCACAAAGAGTATTCAGACACATATAACAGATACGATGAAAACAAGAAGAGAAAGAGTGCAAAGGGAATATGAGAATATCACGAGTGCACCTGGACACTGATGCTAATTTTCCATGCCTCAGAAGTCCATAGAAAATTCTTTCCTTCTCCATCATTCACAATTCTTCCAAGAATCCAAGCCAATTGAATCCTTCAAGTGATTAGAAGTGCTAGAAGAAGCATAGAAACATGTAAAAAATATATGAGCATATGAACTTCTCCAATGCATGTAAGCTTTGAAGCTTCCATTAAGCTTTCATTTAAGCTTGTCCAAACACACTAGGAGAGCCTCTATTTAAAGGCCTCTAAGATGCATCTAGAGTGTCTCTGAAAACAACTAGAAGATAATCATGACAACCAAGCATGAGCCTTCTCCAACCTTCTAGATGAGTCTTAAGGTTGTAGACACCATGTGCTCAAATAAAAATGCTAACACCTAAGTGTAGACAACTTATGCATTCTTAGAGTGCAAACTCTAGTGTTGTCTATATGACAACTCCCGAGAATTTGCCAACTCTTATGTGAGCAAACATAAAAATAATGCACATTAATTAATATAATATTTAATTTACTCTTCTCAATTTAATTTATTTATTTATTAAATCTCATGTACTAACTTTTATAATTCCACTTTTCAATCTTAATATATTTATATTTTAATCACATGAGATTTAGAATATTTTAATAATTTTAATATATTTTCCACTTTTAAATTTTATTTTCCAAAACCTAATTGCTAAAATATTTATTAGCTTTAATAATAATATTATTTAGTCATTTATTTAAAAATGAACTCCAAATATATTATTATTAAAATAAATATTGTCACATTCCAAATTTAAACTTTAAACTTTTTATTTTCAAATTTAATTATTTTATTTAATTAATTTCTCAATTAATTAAATAAAATAAATATTAAAATACCATATTAATTTTTCATTAAATTAAATCATTAATTAAATCTTTTAATTAGGCTTCATTAATAGAAAATACGTCAAAGACTCACAAGGTAAAAATATCAACATCCATCATAGCCAAAATACATACAAAATCAAACCAAAGGTTTAAATCACGAATTACATTATCCAACGTATTCAAAAGGTACTCAACTCAGATACTTGTCCTAATTTTCCAATTAGAACAAATGGCTTAAAGGGTTGGGATTTGGGCTTGAGAATTTATCTCTCCTCTCTTATCATTGAGATAATATGATAGGGTACGCTCATCCTGGCAATTCAGGGAAGTCAATACCCGATACCTGCAACCTGCATAAAAACCATGCATGTACAAGCACAATATATACTAAACTAAACAGGTAATGGAAGGAAGTGGTGCATCGTGTAGATCCCAACAAGCAGGTGACTATGACTCTCTTCCTTAACCACATCAGACACGCCATACAAAAGAAAACACTCAAAGAAAACACGCACACCATACACATGCAAGTATGGGGTAAGTATCCATAATAAAACACATATGATAATAAATCATCTTACTAATCATCATTAATAACTGAAAGAAATGTAATAATCACCATCAATAATTGTGAACACTAAAAATAATCATCATACATACATGAAATGTAAAATCTAAGTAATCTCATCACATAATAAACTAAATCCATAGCACAATATCTGTTAATCTCATAACAATGTTACTAACCATCAACATAAAAATAGCTCCAAAAGGGTTTGACAATGATAACAAAATGCGAACTAGGGTAGGCACTACAACTCTCTTTAATTTGAAAATCTCATTTTATGATTGAACTTCACCTTTAATCCTGACCGTTGATTGAAATCGATCTCAACTGTTGATGAATTCTAGGAAAGTCTATTTAAGAGACCCTCATATCTTCATTTGAAAAGGTTGAATGAGAATTTGCATCAAATTGTTGCTGAAATTCATACTCACATTTACTCATATTCACATATGCAAAGATAAGGTTTGACCAAAAGTTAACTAGATTTAACCACGGTTGACCTGAGTTGAATAGTTTCAAAAATAATTTTAAAATAATTAAATAAAATTATTTAATTAAATGGACTACTTACTTCTAATTAATTAAAAAAATTTATTTAATTAAATGAGAAGCCATTCCTAATTAATTAAATGAAGTTATTTAAGTAAATAAGAAAAGTGTATCTAATTAATTAAAGATTTCTTAATTAAATAGGAAAAGTAATTATGCGAGCATATCTCATTTTATTAAACTAAATATCTCAACAAAATCTCTCTTCAGTTCAAAAAGGAAAATTTCTAGTCCACTATTGATAAAAAATGAGTTAAATCAGTTAACTCCTTTTTCTACTCAAATTGAATCAGTTAACTCCTTATTTTACTCAAATTAAATTTGTTAACTCCCTTTAATTTACAAATCTCCCTTTATGACTGAACTTCACCTTTAATCCTGACCGTTGATTGAAATCGATCTCAACCATTGATGAATTCCAGGAAAGTCTATTTAAGAGACCCTCATCTCTTCATTTTGAAAGGTTGAATGAGAATTTGCATCGAATTGTTGTTGGAATTCATACTCACATTTGCTCATATTCACAAATGCAAAGATAACTTGTTTGACCAAAAGTTGACCAGATTTAACCACGATTGACTTGAGTTAACTAATTTCGAAAAGAATTTTGAAATAATTAAACGAATTTATTTAATTAAATGGAGTACTTTTAATTAATTAAACAAATTTATTTAATTAAATGAGAAGCCATTCCTAATTAATTAAATGAAGTTATTTAATTAAATAAGAAAAGTGTATGTAATTAATTAAAGATTACTTAATTAAATAGAAAAAGTAGTTATGAGAGCATATCTCATTTTATTAAATTAAATATCTCAACAAAATCTCTCTTTAGTTCAAAAAGGGAAATTTTCAGTTCACTATTGATAAAAAATGAGTTAAATCAGTTAACTCCTTTTTCTACTCAAATTGAATCAGTTAACTCCTTATTTTACTCAAATTAAATCTATTAACTCTTTTTAATTTGGAAATATCCCTTTATGACTAAACTTCACCTTTAATCCCGACCGTTGATTGAAATCGATCTCAACCGTTGATGAATTCCAGGAAAGTTTATATAAAAGACCCTCATCTCTTCATTTTGAAAGGTTGAATGAGAATTTGCATCGAATTGTTGCTGGAATTAATACTCGCATTTGCTCATATTCGCATACGCAAAGATCAAGTTTGACCAAAAGTTGACCAGATTTAACCACAGTTGACTTGAATTGACTAGTTTCGAAAAGAATTTTGAAATAATTAAACAAAATTATTTAATTAAATGGAGTACTTCTAATTAAATAAAAAAATTTATTTAATTAAATGAGAAGCCATTCCTAATTAATTAAATGAAGTTATTTAATTAAATAAGAAAAGTGTATGTAATTAATTAAAGATTACTTAATTAACTAGAAAAAGTAATTACGAGAGCATATATCATTTTATTAAATTAAATATCTCAACAAAATTTCTCTTCAGTTCAAAAAGGAAAATTTCCAGTTCACTATTGACCAAAAATGAGTTAAATTAGTTAACTCCTTTTTCTACTCAAATTGAATTAGTTAACTCCTTATTTTACTCAAATTAAATTTTTTAACTCCCTTTAATTTGGAAATCTCCCTTTATGACTGAACTTCACCTTTAATCCTGACCATTGATTGAAATCGATCTCAACCGTTGATGAATTCCAAGAAAGTTTATTTAAGAGACCCTCATCTCTTCATTTTGGCAAGGTTCAATGAGAATTTGCATCGAATTGTTGTTGGAATTCATACTCACATTTGCTAATATTCGCATACGCAAAGATCAAGTTTGACCAAAAGTTGACTAGATTTAACCACGGTTGACTTGAGTTGACTAGTTTCGAAAAGAATTTTGAAATAATTAAACAAAATTATTTAATTAAATGGAGTATTTAATTCTAATTAATTAAACAAAGTTATTTAATTAAATGAGAAGCCATTCCTAATTAATTAAATGAAGTTATTTAATTAAATAAGAAAAGTGTCTCTAATTAATTAAAGATTACTTAATTAAATATAAAAAGTAATTATGAGAGCATATCTCATTTTATTAAATTAAATATCTCAACAAAATCTCTCTTCAGTTTAAAAAGAGAAATTTCCAGTTCACTATTGATAAAAAATGAGTTAAATCAATTAACTCCTTTTTCTACTCAAATTGAATCGGTTAACTCCTTATTTTACTCAAATGAAATCTGCTAACTCCTTTTAATTTGGAAATCTCCATTTATGACTGAACTTCACCTTTAATCCTGACGGTTGATTGAAATCGATCTCAACTGTTGATGAATTCCAAGAAAGTCTATTTAAGAGACCCTCATCTCTTCATTTTGAAAGGTTGAATGAGAATTTGCATTGAATTGTTCCTGGAATTCATACTCACAGTTTCTCATATTCACATACGCAAATATCACGTTTGACCAAAAGTTGACCATATTTAAACACGGTTGACTTGAGTTTACTAGTTTCGAAAAGAATTTTGAAATATTTAAATTAAATTATTTAATTAAATGGAGTACTTACTTATAATTAATTAAACAAAGTTATTTAATTAAATGAGAAATCATTCCTAATTAATTAAATGAAGTTATTTAATTAAATAAGAAAAGTGTCTCTGATTAATTAAAGATTATTTAATTAAATAGAAAAAGTAATTATGAGAGCATATCTCATTTTATTAAATTAAATATCTCAACAAAATCTCTCTTCAGTTCAAAAATGGAAATTTCCAGTTGACTATTGATAAAAAATGAGTTAAATCATTTAACTCCTTTTTCTACTAAAATTGAATCAATTAACTCTTGATTTTACTCAACTTAAATCTATTAACTCCCTTTAATTTGGAAATCTCCATTTATGACTGAACTTCACCTTTAATCCTGATCGTTGATTGAAATCGATCTCAACCATTGATGAATTTCAGGAAAGTCTATTTAAGAGACCCTCATCTCTTCATTTTGAAAGGTTGAATGAGAATTTGCATCGAATTTTTGTTGAAATTCATACTCACATTTGCTCATATTCACATACGCAAAGATCAAGTTTGACAAAAATTGACCAAATTTAATCACGGTTGACTTGAGTTGACTAGTTTTGAAAAGAATTTTGAAATAATTAAACGAAATTATTTAATTAAATGGAGTACTTACTTCTAATTAATTAAACAAAGTTATTTAATTAAACGAGAGGTCATTCCTAATTAATTAAATGAAGTTATTTAATTAAATAAGAAATGTATCTCTACTCAATTAAAGATTATTTAATTAAATAGGAAAATTAATTATGAGAGCATATCTCATTTTATTAAAATAAATATCTCAACAAAATCTCTCTTCAGTTCAAAAAGGGAAATTTTGAGTTCACTATTGATCAAAAATGAGTTAAATCAGTTAACTCTTTTTTCTAATCAAATTGAATCAGTTAACTCTTAATTTTATTAAAATTAAATCTGTTAACTCCCTTTAATTTGGAAATCTCCCTTTATGACTAAACTTCACCTTTAATCCTGACCGTTGATTGAAATCGATCTCAATCGTTGATAAATTCTAGGAAAGTCTATTTAAGAGACCCTCATCTCTTGATTTTGAAAGGTTGAATGGGAATTTGCATCAAATTGTTGCTAGAATTCATACTCACATTTGCTCATATTCACCTACGCAAAGATCAAGTTTGACCAAAAGTTGACCAAATTTAACCACGTTTGACTTGAGTTGACTAGTTTCGAAAAGAATTTTGAAATAGTGAAACAAAATTATTTAATTAAATGGAGTACTTATAATTAATTAAACAAAGTTATTTAATTAAATGAGAAGCCATTCCTAATTAATTAAATGAAGTTATTTAATTAAATAGAAAAAGTAATTATGAGAGCATATCTCATTTTATTAAATTAAATCTCTCAACAAAATCTCTCTTCAGTTCAAAAAGGAAAATTTCTAGTTCACTATTGATAAAAAAATGAGTTAAATGAGTTAACTCATTTTTCTACTCAAATTGAATCAGTTAACTCCTTATTTTACTCAAATTAAATCTGTTAACTCCCTTTAATTTGGAAATCTCCCTTTTTGACTGAACTTCACCTTTAATTCTAACGGTTGATTGAAATTGATCTCAACCATTGATGAATTCAAGGAAAGTCTTTTTAAGAGACCCTTATCTCTTCATTTTGAAAGGTTGAATGAGAATTTGCATCGAATTGTTGTTGGAATTAATACTCACATTTGCTCATATTCACATACGTAAAGATCAAGTTTGACCATAAGTTGACCAGATTTAACCACGGTTGACTTGAGTTGACTAGTTTCGAAAATAATTTTGAAATAATTAGACAAACTTATTTAATTAAATGAGAAACCATTCCTAATTAATTAAATGAAGTTATTTAATTAAACAAGAAAAGTGTCTCTAATTAATTAAAGATTATTTAATTAAATAGAAAAAGTAATTATGAGAGCATATCTCATTTTATTAAATTAAATATCTCAACAAAAACTCTCTTCAGTTCAAAAAGGAAAATTTCCAGTTCACTATTGATAAAAAATGAGTTAAATCAGTTAACTCCTTTTTCTACTCAAATTGAATCAGTTAACTCCTTATTTTACTCAAATTAAATTTGTTAACTCCCTTTAATTTGGAAATCTCCCTTTATGACTGAACTTCACCTTTAATCCTGACTGTTCATTGAAATCGATCTCAACCATTGATGAATTCTAGAAAAGTCTATTTAAGAGACCCTCATCTCTTCATTTTTAAAGGTTGAATGAGAATTTGCATCGAATTGTTGCTGGAATTCGTACTCACATTTCTCATATTCACATACGCAAAGATCAAGTTTGACCAAAAGTTGACCAGATTTAACCACGGTTGACTTGAGTTGACTAGTTTTGAAAAGAATTTTAAAATAATGAAATGAAATTATTTAATTAAATGGAGTACTTACTTCCAATTAATTAAACAAAGTTATTTAATTAAATAAGAAAAGTGTCTCTAATTAATTAAAGATTATTTAATTAAATAAAAAAAGTAATTATGAGAGCATATTGAAAGAATTGATTAATGTCAATTCTACACAACCCAAGAAGAACCTATTAGCCAATAACCTGTCACAAAAGAAGAAGAATGGAGATAGAAGAAAAGTTGCTCTCAAATGTGAAAAATGCATAAGAGATAATGAAAAAAGTACAATGATCAACCTTATAAAGGTGAGATAGAAACCCTAAACTAAAAAGCTAGGTTGCACATTATTAATTAATAATTAATTAATAATGCACCTAAATGAAGCTTAAGTAACTAGAGTAATAGAAACTTATATAATTAAATCAATATGATTTAATTAATAAGTATAAATGAAAAAATACTCTAATACATATCTCATTTTATTAAATTAAATATCTCAACAAAATCTCTCTTCAGTTCAAAAGGAAAATTTCCAGTTCACTATTGATAAAAAATGAGTTAAATCAATTAACTCCTTTTTCTAATCAAATTGAATCAGTTAACTCCTTATTTTACTCAAATTAAATCTATTAACTCCCTTCAATTTGAAAATCTCCCTTTATGACTGAACTTCACCTTTAATCCTGACCGTTGATTGAAATCGATCTCAATCATTGATGAATTCCAGGAAAGTCTATTTAAGAGACCCTCATCTCTTCATTTTGAAAGGTTGAATGAGAATTTGCATCGAATTTTTGTTGAAATTTATACTCACATTTGCTCATATTCACATACGCAAAGATCAAGTTTGACAAAAATTGACCAAATTTAATCACGGTTGACTTGAGTTGACTAGTTTCGAAAAGAATTTTGAAATAATTAAACAAAATTATTTAATTAAATGGAGTACTTACTTCTAATTAATTAAACAAAGTTATTTAATTAAATGAGAGGTCATTCCTAATTAATTAAATGAAGTTATTTAATTAAATAAGAAAAGTGTCTCTACTCAATTAAAGATTATTTAATTAAATAGGAAAATTAATTATGAGAGCGTATCTCATTTTATTAAAATAAATATCTCAACAAAATCTCTCTTCAGTTCAAAAAGGGAAATTTTGAGTTCACTATTGATCAAAAATGAGTTAAATTAGTTAACTCTTTTTTCTACTCAAATTGAATCAGTTAACTCCTAATTTTATTAAAATTAAATCTGTTAACTCCCTTTAATTTGGAAATCTTCCTTTATGACTAAACTTCACCTTTAATCCTGACCGTTGATTGAAATCGATCTCAATCGTTGATAAATTCTAGGAAAGTCTATTTAAGAGACCCTCATCTCTTGATTTTGAAAGGTTGAATGGGAATTTGCATCAAATTGTTGCTAGAATTCATACTCACATTTGCTCATATTCACCTACGCAAAGATCAAGTTTGACCAAAAGTTGACCAAATTTAACCACGTTTGACTTGAGTTGACTAGTTTCGAAAAGAATTTTGAAATAGTGAAACAAAATTATTTAATTAAATGGAGTACTTATAATTAATTAAACAAAGTTATTTAATTAAATGAGAAGCCATTCCTAATTAATTAAATGAAGTTATTTAATTAAATAGAAAAAGTAATTATCAGAGCATATCTCATTTTATTAAATTAATTCTCTCAACAAAATCTCTCTTCAGTTCAAAAAGGAAAATCTCTAGTTCACTATTGATAAAAAAATTTATTAATTATTAATGCACCTAAATGAAGCTTAAGTAACTAGAGTAATAGAAACTTATATAATTAAATCAATATGATTTAATTAATAAGTATAAATGAAAAAATACTCTAATACATATCTCATTTTATTAAATTAAATATCTCAACAAAATCTCTCTTCAGTTCAAAAAGGAAAATTTCCAGTTCACTATTGATAAAAAATGAGTTAAATCAATTAACTCATTTTTCTAATCAAATTGAATCAGTTAACTCCTTATTTTACTTAAATTAAATCTATTAACTCCCTTCAATTTGAAAATCTCCCTTTATGACTGAACTTCACCTTTAATCCTGACCGTTGATTGAAATCGATCTCAATCATTGATGAATTCCAGGAAAGTCTATTTAAGAGACCCTCATCTCTTCATTTTGAAAGGTTGAATGAGAATTTGCATCGAATTGTTGCTGGAATTCATACTCACATTTGCTCATATTCACATACGCAAAGATCAAGTTTGACCAAAAGTTGACCAGATTTAACCACGGTTGACTTGAGTTGACTAGTTTCCAAATTTTTTTTGAAATAATTAAACGAAATTATTTAATTAAAGAGATTACTTACTTCTAATTAATTAAACAAAGTTATTTAATTAAATGAGAAGTCATTCCTAATTAATTAAATGAAGTTATTTAATTAAATAAGAAAAGTGTGTCTAATTAATTAAAGATTATTTAATGAAGGATGTTGTGTTGGTAGTGTGTATGGTGGAAGATGTTTATGAAGCCCCGAAAGGGCATGATATTATGAAGCCCCAAAAGGGGATGAGTTTTATGGCAAATATGATATGAAATGGTAAACCTCCTTGTGTTTCCACCTTCACCCTATGTTCAAGGTTCCAATGGTGAGCCTTTGTGAAATATCCTTGGGATGGGATTTGTTGCAGTTTTGTTATGTGGTGTATATGTTTCTTACAAGTGTGTATGTGGATTTTGTTCGAGCCTTGTTCCCCTAGCGTGGGGGTGGTCTCTTTGAGGCCTATGGTTGGGTGGAAAGCACCCATGGTCCTTGTTGTTTTGTTCTGATGCATTTGTAAGTTCTTAGAGAAAAATCTTGGAAACTTGGAGTCCTTGTTATCTTCCATGTGCATAGGAGGAGAAGACAATATTGCATTGAGATGAGATAGAGGGAAAAACTCCATTTTTTTATGTGAGCCTAAATGTATTGTAAGAGAAAGCTACTGTCTTGGTTTGATTGTCAATGGAAAGGTTGTGAGTGCTCATGTGTAGTAAAATTATTTTCCATTGTGTATATTATGATATGTTGACTTCACCACCTTTTTGTGTATCATGAGGGTATCACTGAAGATAATTCATTGTAATAATATTGTTGTTTTATTGGATGGTAACACCAATCAGAGATCAAAATTACATGATATCATAAAACAGATAATATTCGTAGGAAGGATTATCCTGGTGGATTGCTATTATCATTTTAGTTCCATTGTTTACCAATTGTGAATGTACATTCAAATCTAGATCTGCATAAGAAGATAATGTTGAGAAAATGGTTTCTAAATTTCATAATTCATAGATAGGGATAATCTAGATAACTTCATATAAAGTCTTGTCATGAAATGTTGAGTTATTGGATTTAGTTAATGTTTTGAATGCTAAATGAATCACAAATTTAAAACTATACTTAGTTTATAATTATCTCCTAATTATCCTTGCAATAACTTACCTTGAATATCCTAGATTACAGAAGAAGAAAATCAAGTGATGATATAAAATATACAAGACTTAATACATAAGCTTCCTATAGGTGCACATTTTATCCTCTGCAAAATGTATGAGAAAGTAAAATAAATCTCTTCTCTTAATACAGACATTAAAATATTCAAGAGTATTCCTTAGACTCCTAGGACCCTATAACCTATAAAGCATATTTTAACATAATAAACTAACCATCATATTAATTCCATTAGAAGGGACCTCATATGAGACACATAACTCGAGTCAACACCCTATCAAATCAAAAGAAACCTTTTTTTAAAAAAATATACAATGCTCATGTTAAAAAAACCTAAACTAGCACCAAGTAATATTTTAAACAAGACATAGCGTGACAAAAAACCTACTATATTATCTACCCTAGGCTAGCATGGGTTGGTGAATGAGAAAACAATTTAATATGCTATGGAGGCCAAGGTATTTAATTTCTCTGACATGACCAAGACTTATTTCATCCACCTATTCCCTAGGTGCTTTGTGCCTTCAAATATTATATTGGAATACCATGCAAGTTTATGATATAATTTTGACAAGAGGGAATGGCTTCCATTTTGTCCTTGACGCCTTGATTTTCCTTGGAAGAAGTTATGGCATTTTATATGTCTTTCTTCAACCACCTAATTAAGACTAGGATAAACTCCACACTGCCAACAATATGGGACCAAGTAGCAAGTTGATTTAACATGGGAATTCAAAATGCATATCTTCTAGCTCAAAATTAATAGGATTTGACTCATGGAAAAGGCGCCTATGCTTGTCTTGGCCAAAACTTTGGTAAGTGAGTCCACCATGGAGAGAAACCCAAGGAATTCGCTTGGTCTATGGGTAAGTGAAGAAGATTATGGGGTAGTAGCATGTGGGTAGTAGGGTGATTTGGAACTTTGCTAGAGAAAAAGTATTTCATCTTCTTAAAAGAAATGTGAGTAGGGTCAAGTTAATGGACTATGACTAATAGGGTATTTTAGATAGATGGATAGTTAATATGTTCATATGCATTCATTTTGTTACCTTAGTATTAGTAAGGATAGATTATCTTTGAAACTCATTCTTTTATGATATATGTTTATATAAATGAATTGATCATTCTTTTCACTACAATTTCAATTGTAGTAGGTATTGACCCTAATATTAAAATGTGATGTCACTTGCATTAGAGATATAATATGAATAATAAATAGATAATTCAATCTTAATAACTATGTCAATGAAAGATGTAAGTTGGGATATGAAAAAAATAAAAATATACACCCATTGATTTTGGGAACATTTTAAATACTCTAGAAAAGTGTTAATTATGTATATATTGTTATTTGGATCGATTGCCTAGAGTAGCATTGTTGGCATCAAAGTTGATGATAGTTCTAATGGATGGTTAATCAAGGGTTACATGCATTAAAGAAATGTTAACTCATATGACAAATTAGTAAAAATGACATTGAAATGTGGAGTGTAGATTGAAGTAGTAGGTATGAGTATTCTCTTTCCAAACCCTGGGTCAGTAGATGTCAGAGGGATGTCCAACTCAGTGATGATATAGTTGTAACACACATATGTCTTTTGGAGGTTATTTAGGCTTATGAAATTAATTAATTAAGAATAATAATAATGATGATAATAATAATAATAATTTAAAAAAAAATTGTGCTTAATGTACATTTAGGGTAAATTTAGGGCATGACATTTTGGTATCAAAGCCTAGTTGAAGCACTGGGCATTGATGGGTCCATAAACAAATGTAAAATTTAAATGTTACCTTTAAAAGAGAAAAACTTCAATTGACTCATCTTTTAAGCTAGTATATGCTATGAGAGAGTCAACTAAAGCATAACACCCTTATTGTTCTTGACCTGTTGATAAGATAACCTTTGACCAATTTTTTTTATAAATGACTTTTAATCATATTAAATAGATTATTCTAAATGATACTAACCAATATAATTCTCCTAGTACTAGGTAACTTTGTTCATCATTGTAATAATAATTTCATTAATACTAAAATAAAATAATTAACCCTAATAATACATTCACCAAACCCTTCTCTCACTACTTATAGATTTAGTACAAGCCATTGTCATAAAATTACTATAAATAAGGACTTACGTATAGATCTAAAGAGTTATATAGATAGCATCAAGGAGCTAGCATTTTCCTTATCTCATAGGTGAACAATGATCTATCATTAGTGTCGTTCTCAACTTCAAGATAAGACATATATAAAAACATTTACCTCTAACATTCCTAGATGAAAGATCTTTCTGAGGCACTACTAATATCATGATAGTGAAAATAAGAAAAGAAAGAAATCAACAATAAACAAGAATTGAATTTCAATTAAAAGATTAAATTTATTTTATAAGATTTTACTCTTTTTAAAAAAATAAATAAATATAATCTATACAATTTTGCGTTTAACTAACATTAGCTAAACTTGTATTTCTTTACTCATTCCATTGATAAAGGAATACTAAGTTAATATTATGTGTCAAAAATGTTCTTATATGCCTTTCACATTTGTCACTGCATGTAAGAGAGCTTAGTGACCATAGATTGAACTAGAATGAAGGAATTGCAAAGAAAATAAATGCAAGATTTATCTAAGATTTTTTATGCAAGTAAATGAATATAAACTAGATGAAATACAAATTTAATCTAAGAGTTAGTAAGAAAACATTGAAGCTAGAACATGTAAAATGAAAGTATTTAATGAGAATGTAATAAACTATTTTAAAAAGCACAAAAATGGAGTACTCAAACTGATAGAGTTTATCCATTCACAAATTTCATCCTCTCAAATGAGAGACATAAGTTCCCAATTTATAGAGAAATCCAAAATAAATCAATGGTGTATATCAATTAGATGAATGGTGGAGATTGAATGAATGTTCACTTTGAAATGGAAGTTTCCATTTAAGAGAGAGTTAATTGATTTGTTTCCTTGTTCTTTTTAAAATCACTCAATGTTTCCATTTTTTTGTATAAAAAAAATCAAAAGAAGATTTTGGAGATTTTGTTAGAATTATGTCTCATATTTTGAATATTTAAATTCAAATAATATATATATGTAGATATTTAATTCAAATAAGTAATAAATTCATTTTGCATGTAATTTTAGAAAATATCAAAATTAATATAATCAAAGTATTAGGAAAATTTAATTAAATTAATTGATTTAGTGGGTTTAATAGCCAAGATGTCAATATTCATGAGCTTATTATTTTATTTATATTTATTTCTTTATTAATTCTTATAGTGATTTTTGTAGATTAATGATTTTCTACAATTGATATTTAAATCAAATAGAGTCAATTAGGACTAGAAATGCCTAATAAATTAGGATTTTGTTGATCATTAGAAAGATTAGGAGTAAGTTAGTTTTTGAGACCAATTTGAGGTATTACAAATATAAAAATACAAGGTATACTATCCATTATATTATGATCCAATTTAATACTATTCCTATAACTAACAACATTAACTATTTATGATTAATTGTACATAGATGACAATTATAATTGATTATCATTAATAATAGTGTTGAAGGGTCTAGGTTTTATAAAAATATAGCATATAAATTAGGGCGGTGTACATGTTGGATAAGCTGGATAATTACTTATTTAGGCACATCCATTTGGACACAATTCAAATTGGGAATCTAGGTTTCAAAAAGAATTTACATGTTACTTTATAGATATCATGCTTACCCTCAAGGATAGGATGTTAAATTGAATCATTGATAAAGGATATTTCTATAGTAAGGTTGCGTAAGCATATGTTTCCTTCTGAGATCAACTATTAGCAGAGTTTAGTTACAACACTAGGTGCCTAACCCATTATGTTTCAACATATGCAATAAATTATAACTTGGTGTAAGATGTATTAGTACACCCAATTAAACCACGAGCTATGGATGAAGAACTTTGAGACATAGGGGGATATGAGACTTCTTACTAAGCCATTAGTTCCATAAAACAACAATGTATCCTCTTCTCCACCAGGGAACTTTAGTATGGCTATGTTATTTCTGTGAGCTTCATATTTGATGTGATTCTTGTTGGTCATTTGTTCAAACTTTACATTTATATCATCTTTATTTCTACCAATAATTTGGCACTTCACATTTCATTAGATTTCTTGAAGTTGGTCCCATTGTGCCTCAAGGACATGTCTTGTGTTATTTGAAAATTTACTAATGTGGCCACATACGTATTATTTTCTTGTAAAATATTCCTTTTATTTGTGAGTTTCTTTTGAGGAATTTTCTTGGATTGTATTGAAATGGCCATACCAAGGAGAATCCTTGACAAACCATTTAGGGAATTAATGTACCTATAAACTTTCTAGTTATCCATTGAAAATTTGCTACACAAGATTTCTAAAACACTAACCCCTTTGTATGTCATAATTATGGAATAAGGACCAACCTCTTTTACCATAGGTATGTTATGTATATTAAACTAGTTAAGACTATAGATGCCTATTAGGTTGGGGACCCTAAGCAAGGACGTAAGCAATTTAGTAGTTAGACCTTAGTAAAGAAAGGATTGGATTACTTGGAACCAACAATAGAATACTCAAGTAGGGTCAGCTCTGATAATTACAACATAGGCAATAACACAACATTGATACCTAGTTGATGAACTCCAGGAGGAGGTTCATGCCTAGGGGGGGAGGATGTTAGGCCTCACCCAATTCGTCATAGTACCAATGAGATAATTGCATTACGGTTATTTTAATCCTATGTTTGATACACTTTTAAGACTGTAGGGTTATGTCATTTTAATATCTGCATTTTGATGATCTGCAATTACCTCTACATATTATGACCTAATTGATGCATTTAATTATTCTATTTCATGTTGTAAGCTATTGACATTGCTTTAATAGAAATTGAATGGTAGAAATTCTTGTAATATAAGAAGGTAATGTTGAAGTGGAAATTAGAGTTAAAAGATAAATTTTGTTATGCATTGAGACCTAACCCGCATACCTAGGGATTCAATAGTTATGGATTCAAAATTTTGTCGTAGAATATGAAGTTATTCAGAATATTAAATTGACCATGTTATGTTGATAATTAAAGTTTAGTTTTATAGTATTTTGAACATTTTACATGGAAATTGTTAGAAGAAGTAATGTAATTATAAGGAATGAAGTATGGAACTCAAATGTCGAATGTGATATGTAAGTTTTGATATTTTAATATTTTGAAGGTTATAATTGAAATGATTAAGAAAGGGAAATTTAATTTTAGATGATGAAATATATGCAAGTCTAATGTTGAAAGAGATAATGATTTATTTTACATATGCTTATATGATTTTCTTGGACTACTGACGCTCAAGTTTAGTGTGCAGGAATTTGACCATGGGTTAAAGGGGAATTAAGGCTCAAAATACTACAAACATGACATAACCAAGGTTGAATCAGTGGAAAAGATTCAAACCTAATTTTAATGTGTTTTATTTCATATATGAGAATTGTATGTGTGCGTAGTAGCCTAGTTCATGTATTATTGTAAAACAAGTCTTTTTTTTTAATATAATGTGATATTTTGTGTGTGTCACTTGACACTTGTTCTTGTTATGTGATATGACATGTTATTCATCAATAGATCATGTGGCCACCTTATTCCGTGTTAAATGCCTCAATTGAGGAATTTGATTATTGCCTTCGTCAGTAAAAGGACAAAGTCATCACCTTGGGGAATTTCAAATTTGAATCACCTAGCTTTGGGAGGGTCATAAAGTAACTTTAAGGTAAGTTTGGATTAAAATTAACCCCACCCATGTTAGTACTATAGGCTAGGGAGCTATTAATGACCTCTAGGGTGTCTAGTGGACCTAGGAGACCCCATGAAAATGACATTCTTTATGGAATCCGAAAATGAGAAGGATATATATATATAGAGGTATGGCTAAATGAGAAACCACTTGGCCACTCTCTAATTTTAGAGACAGTTAGGTTTTGGAGGGAGAGGAGGGGAGCTCTACTGAAACTATCCTTATGCTAGCTTGGACCAAGGTTGGTATCTCAAGCTTGCTTCCTTTCCTTTTTCTTTCTTTTAGCATGGTTAAGCCAATCTGCAAGTGTGGAGTTTATCAATGGAGTATGCATTGCATTGCATTGTGGAGTAGAATTCATGTGAGTGTTTGAATGGTGTTCATTCCATGTAGATTAGTGTGACACCATTGTGCATCTTGTTGTATTGTGTGGAGTATTGTGAGTATGAGGTTTGGATTTCCTCTATTTCCTTGTTGCATTATGGGTGTTGATATTGTGTTGTGATAATGTGATGTGCTCTTGAAAATTTGTTTTTTTATTGCTAATTGGTTTTGTTTTCTTGTTGTGCTTGAGTGTTCTTATGGGTGTGGGACTTACACTCACCCTTGTGGGAAGGGAAGAGAAGTCCAGGGTGAATGGGCAACAGTTGGATTGCATAGTTGAGGACCTTGGAGTATGGGCTCCATTGTATGCCATTGTCAGATTCATCTTTTTCCTTAGGG
Source organism: Cupressus sempervirens (assembly GCA_028749045.1). Lineage (NCBI taxonomy): Eukaryota > Viridiplantae > Streptophyta > Pinopsida > Cupressales > Cupressaceae > Cupressus > Cupressus sempervirens. Next base: position 121,162,892 of record CM053783.1, read on the forward strand.
GAGGATAAGAAAAAAAAAAAAAATGGTGAGGAAGGAAGTAACTGAAGTATGGGTTTGTAGGAAGCTAAAGTTGTTGGTTGTGTGTGGTGGAGGATGTTGTGTTGGTAGTGTGTATGGTGGAAGATGTTTATGAAGCCCCGAAAGGGCATGATATTATGAAGCCCCAAAAGGGTATGAGTTTTATGGAAAATATTATATGAAATGGTAAACCTCCTTGTGTTTCCACCTTCACCCTATGTTCAAGGTTCCAATGGTGAGCCTTTTTGAAATATCCTTGGGATGGGATTTGTTGCAGTTTTGTTATGTGGTGTATATGTTTCTTACAAGTGTGTATGTGGATTTTGTTTGAGCCTTGTTCCCCTAGCGCGGGGGTGGTCTCTTTGAGGCCTATGGTTGGGTGGAAAGCACCCATGGTCCTTGTTGTTTTGTTGTGATGCATTTGTAAGTTCTTAGAGAAAAATCTTGGAAACTTGGAGTCCTTGTTGTCTTCCATGTGCATAGGAGGAGAAGACAATATTGCATTGAGATGAGATAGAGAGAAAAACTCCATTTTATTATGTGAGCCTAAATGTATTGTAAGAGAAAGCTACTGTCTTGGTTTGATTGTCAATGGAAAGGTTGTGAGTGCTCATGTGTAGTAAAATTATTTTCCATTGTGTATATTATGATATGTTGACTTCACCACCTTTTTATGTATCATGAGGGTATCAATGAAGATAATTCATTGTAATAATATTGTTGTTTTATTGGATAGTAACACCAATCAGAGATCAAAATTACTTGATATCATAAAATAGATAATATTCATAGGAAGGATTATCCTGGTGGATTGCTATTATCATTTTAGTTCCATTGTTTACCAATTGTGAATGTACATTCAAATCTAGATCTGCATAAGAAGATAATGTTGAGAAAATGGTTTCTAAATTTCATAATTCATAGATAGGGATAATCCAGATAACTTCATATAAAGTCTTGTCATGAAATGTTGAGTTATTGGATTTAGTTAATGTTTTGAATGCTAAATGAATCACAATTTCAAAACTATACTTAGTTTATAATTATCTCCTAATTATGCTTTCAATAACTTACCTTGAATATCCTAGATTACAGAAGAAGAAAATCAAGTGATGATATAAAATATACAAGACTTAAGACATAAGCTTGTTGTAGGTGCACATTTTATCCTCTGGAAAATGTATGAGAAAGTAAAATAAATCTCTTCTCTTAATACAGACATTAAAATATTCAAGAGTATTCCTTAGACTCCTAGGACCCTATAACCTATAAAGCATATTTTAACATAATAAACTAACCATCATATTAATTGCATTAGAAGGGACCTCATATGAGACACATAACTCGAGTCAACACCCTATCAAATCAAAAGAAACTTTTTTTAAAAAAAATATACAATGCTCATGTTAAACAAACCTAAACTAGCACCAAGTAATATTTTAAACAAGACATAGCGTGACAAAGAACCTACTATATTATCTACCCTAGGCTAGCATGGGTTGGTAAATGAGAAAACAATTTAATATGCTATGGAGACCAAGGTATTTAATTTCTCTGACATGACCAAGACTTATTTCATCCACCTATTCCCTAGGCGCTTTGTGCCTTCAAATATTATGTTGGAATACCATGCAAGTTTATGACATAATTTTGACAAGAGGGAATGGCTTCCATTTTTTCCTTGATGCCTTGATTTGCCTTGGAAGAAGTTATGGCATTTTATATGTCTTTCTTCACCCACCTAATTAAGACTAGGATAAACTCCAAGCTGCCAACAATATGGGACCAAGTAGCAAGTCGATTTAACATGGGAATTTTAAATGCATATCTTCTAGCTCAAAATCTTTGAAAATCATTCTTTTATGATATATGTTTATATAAATGAATTGATCATTCTTTTCACTACAATTTCAATTGTAGTAGGTATTGACCCTAATATTAAAATGTGATGTCGCTTGCATTAGAGATATAATATGAATAATAAATAGATAATTCAATCTTAATAACTATGTCAATGAAAGATGTAAGTTGGGATATGAAAAAAATAAAAATATACACCCATTGATTTTGGGAACATTTTAAATACTCTAGAAAAGTGTTAATTATTTATACATTGTTATTTGAATCGATTGCCTAGAGTAGCATAGTTGGCATCAAAGTCGATGATAGTTCTAATTGATGGTTAATCGAGGGTTACATGCATTAAAGAAATATTAACTCATATGAAAAATTAGCAAAGATGACATTTAAATGTGGAGAACAGATTAAAGTAGTAGGTATGAGTATTCTCTTTCTAAACCCTGCGTCAGTAGATGTTAGAGGGATGTCCAACTCAGTGATGATATAGTTGTAACACACATGTCTTTTGGAGGTTATCTAGGGTTATCAAATTAATTAATTAAGAATAATAATACTAATAATAATAATAATTTTTTTTTAAAAAATTGTGCTTAATGTACATTTAGGGTAAATTTAGGGCATGACATAATTAAATAAGAAAAGTGTCTCTAATTAATTAAACATTATTTAATTAAATAGAAAAATTAATTATGTGAGCATATATCATTTTATTAAATTAAATATCTCAACAAAATCTCACTTCAGTTCAAAAAGAGAAATTTCTAGTTCACTATTGATAAAAAATGAGTTAAATTAGTTAACTCCTTTTTCTACTCAAATTGAATCAGTTAACTCCTTATTTTACTCAAATTAAATCTGTTAACTCCCTTTAATTTGGAAATCTCCCTTTATGACTGAACTTCACCTTTAATGCTGACCATTGATTGAAATTGATCTCAACCATTGATGAATTCTAGAAAAGTCTATTTAAGAGACCCTCATCTCTTCATTTTGAAAGGTTGAACGAGAATTTGCATCGAATTGTTGCTAGAATTCATACTCACATTTGCTCATATTCACATATGCAAAGATCAAGTTTGACCAAAAGTTGACCAAATTTAACCACGGTTGACTTGAGTTGACTAGTTTCGAAAAGAATTTTGAAATAATTAAACGAAATTATTTAATTAAATAGAGTACTTACTTCTAATTAATTAAACAAAGTTATTTTATTAAATGAGAAGCCATTCTTAACTAATTAAATGAAGTTATTTAATTAAATAAGAAAAGTGTCTTTAATTAATTAAATAGAAAATGTAATTATGAGAGCATATCTCATTTTATTAAATTAAATATCTCAACAAAATCTCTCTTCAGTTCAAAAAGGGAAATTTTCAGTTCACTATTGATCAAAAATGAGTTAAATCAGTTGACTCCTTTCTCTACTCAAATTGAATCAGTTAACTCCTTATTTTACTCAAATTAAATCTGTTAACTCCCTTTAATTTGGAAATCTGCCTTTATGACTGAACTTCACGTTTAATCCTGACCGTTGATTGAAATCGTTCTCAACCGTTGATGAATTTCAAGAAAGTATATTTAAGAGAGCCTCATCTCTTCATTTTGAAAGGTTGACTGAGAATTTGCAACAAATTGTTGCTAGAATTCATATTGACATTTGCTCATATTCACATACGCAACGATCAAGTTTGACCAAAAGTTGACCAGATTTAACAACAGTTGACTTGAGTTGACTAGTTTCGAAAAGAATTTTGAAATTATTTAATTAAATGGAGTACTTACTTCTAATTAATTAAAAAAAGTTATTTAATTAAATGAGAAGCTATTCTTAATTAATTAAATAAAGTTATTTAACTAAATAAGAAAAGTGTCTCTAATTAATTAAAGATTATTTAATTAAATAAAAAAAGTAATTATGAGAGCATATCTCATTTTATTAAATTAAATATCTCAACAAAATCTCTCTTCAGTTCAAAAAGTGAAATTTCCAGTTCACTATTGATAAAAAATGAGTTAAATCAGTTGACTCCTTTCTCTACTCAAATTGAATCAGTTAACTCCTTATTTTACTCAAATTAAATCTGTTAACTCCCTTTAATTAGGAAATCTCCCTTTAATTTTGAAATCTCCCTTTATGATTGAACTTCACCTTTAATCCTGACCGTTGATTGAAATGAATCTCAACCGTTGATAAATTTCATGAAAGTCTATTTAAGAGACCCTCATCTCTTCATTTTGAAAGGTTGAATGAGAATTTGCATCGAATTGTTGCTGGAATTCATACTCACATTTGCTCATATTCAGATACGCAAAAATCAAGTTTGACCAAAAGTTGACTAGATTTAACTGCGGTTGACTTGAGTTGACTACTTTCGAAAAGAATTTTGAAATAATTAAATGAAATTATTTAATTAAATGGAGTACTTACTTCTAATTAATTAAAAAAAATTATTTATTTAATTGAGAAGCCATTCCTTATTAATTAAACGAAGTTATTTATTTAAATAAGAAAAGTGTCTCTAATTAATTAAAGATTATTTAATTAAATAGAAAAAGTATTTATGAGAGCATATCTAATTTTATTAAATTAAATATCTCAACAAAATCTCTCTTCAGTTCAAAAAGGGAAATTTCTAGTATAGATTGCAGGAAGAAGATTATTATGTGCCAAGATGACCAAGGTAATGATGTGCAGATAGTTGGGATACCGAGGCCTATATCTCTGCAGATGATTTCTGCTATGCAATTGAAGCGAAGTTTTCAGAAGGGATGTCAGATACTTGCTATTATGGTAAATGATCTCGATGAAGAAGATCCCATGAGGGATACTTTAGATCACCCAATTTTGCAGGAGTACGCAGATGTTTTTTCCAAGTGAGATTCCAGGCATGCCTCTGAAGAGGGACTTTGACTTTAGTATTGATCTGATTCTTGGAGCAGAGCCTATCTCTAAAGCTCCTTATCACATGATGACACAGGAATTGGGTGAGCTACGTCTTCAGCTAGAGGAACTTCTGGCCAAAGGGAGCATTCGACCTAGTGTATCACCATGGGGAGCTCCAGTGCTCTTTGTGAAGAAGAAATACGGTTCTTTGCGCCTTTGTATTGACTATAGACAATTGAATAAGGTGACTATTAAGAACAGGTATCATTTACCTAGGATTGATGACTTATTTGATCAGATCAAGGGAGCTACAATATTATCGAAGATTGATCTTAAGTCAGGATACCACCAGCTTCGCATTAAGGAAGCATATATTCACAAGACTAGTTTTCAAACTCGTTATGGGCATTATGAGTTCATAGTGGTACCCTTTTGGATTGACTAATGCTCCATCAATTTTTATGAGTTTGATGAATGGTGTGTTCAGATCTTATCTAGACAGGCTTGTACTCATGTTTCTTGATGACATATTGATATATTCTAAGACTCAGAAGGAGCATGAGGAACACCTGCAGTTGGTTTTGCAGTGTTTGAGGGACAATCAACTTTATGCCAATGCAGCTAAGTGTGAATTCTTCAAAATGGAGATTCAGTATTTATGGCATGTTATTTCAGGTGATGGTATTTCAGTGAATCCTGCAAAGATTAAGGCGATAATAGATTGGCCAACACCAACTAATGTGTCAGAGATTCGTAGTTTCATGGGTTTAGCTGGTTATTATCGTAGATTTTTCAAGAACTTCTCTCGGATAGCACATCCTATCACTTCTCTTCAAAGGAAAGGAAAGAAGTTCATATGGACAGAGAAATGTGAGGATCCAAAAGAATTAACCTAGAGTTTCACTAAGTTTGCTAAACATTTTTTTTTTTTTTAAAGTAAGAAAGTATAACATACACATCAAACACATAGTAGCGGAAGCAATAACATGTAATCATCAACAAACATACATCATAAGTTACACCTTAAGGATCCCAAGACGTTGAGTCACATTTAAATTTAATTAATTCTAAGTCTAACAACTACCACATACATATGAAAGAATAATCAGAAAGTCCAATGTCCATAATATACATCTGTTCCGAATGCCTCTTGGCAATTTAATTTGGAATGCTCAATCATCCACTGTACATGTTACAGGGTATGAAAGGCTTAAAAGAATATACATATGTAAAGATAAAGATACATCATCCTCAAATCCATGATACAAAGTACAGTAAAATAAATGAAACTAATAACATACCTGATACATCCATACATCCATAATGATAAAACATCTATCATAAAATCTAACCATCCATCATAATAATCCAAGAACATAGTGAAGGTAAATGCCAACCAAGAAAGCTCCAGCCACGGTGACCACAGATGGATCTCAATGGTAAGAGTAAGAAAGCACTACCACCCGACCGCGTGGAACCTAAATGGTCCACTCCCACCGCGCTGAGGAGATAGTCTCAAGTCTCAAACAAGGTATCAAAACACAAAACACAAGTACTCTTTAAGTCTGGGAAATCCTAAAAGTACACTAATGCAAAGGTTCCAACATAGATAGACATCTAGACCCAGAGGCACCACAAAGACACGTAGGAGACCTGCTATGCAAGCAGGAAAGTGTCATCGTAAAAGTCACGTAGAAGTTACCCGAGCAATCCCTTAGGAATCTCGGGTCTCTAGTGATTCCGCGACCATTAATATCCTCTCGTACTGACGAGGCATACTATGGAATGCAAGGTCGTAACCAAGCGTTCTCTCTACCCCATCCTAGCCTGTACTAGCACTCAAGGCATGGGAGAGAACATACAATTATCCTATTAGGTTCATTTAAGTCAGTATTTAGGTGAGATGTTTTCACTTGTTAAAACAACTTACAATGGGTTACTCTAGGCAGCCTCTTAGGGCCCCGATCCCCATTGCAAGCCACTTCCCGACACTACACATAGATAACCTACCCTAGGCTCATGAAATCAAAAATCAAAGAATCATAATAAAATCACCTCAGTCCTATACAAGCAACTGAAAAACATCATAAAAGATAAGCCACAAAAATTACATCAGTTCTTCATGAGCAACAGGTAAGCATCAAATAATAATCATATGATCACAAAAGTTCTCTATCAGCAACTGAAGGCATTAATGATAAATCACAATACTAATCAAAGACTCCAAAATGGTCAAGTCAACACATGACATCATCAAGAACATAACAAACACTTCAGTCCTCTCAAGCGACCGAAAGCAATCCAAGTATAACTAATTGAGACTCAAAAATGGTTATCAAATATAACTGATCGAGACTCAAAAATGGTTATCCAATATAACTGATCGATGACTCAAAAATGGTTAAGTCAGGTATCTTATATACATACACTTCAGCTTCATACCAGGAAACTAGAAAGCAATAACAAACAGTAAATACAATCATGTCATAGAGCACTCCTTCACATTACCATGGTCGGGTTAAGAAAGATCAAGATCTAATCATCATAACTTCACATTCACAAACTCGAGCCTCTGGTAACAACCTAAAATTGGTCAACACTCTAGGACCACCCAAAAACCCAAAAGCATAGACAGTATAACAAAACAATATAGTTCATATTCTCACTGCTAGATTGATTTGAACATAAGCAATCAGGTTAAATATAATATTTTTGTTTCTAGTTTAATGTATGTTTTCAAGAAAATAAGTTCACAGTTTAACCTACACGTTAACCCAAAAATTCATTGGCTCAAAAAAAAACATATAAGATTATCCTTAATATTAAATTTACTATCTTAAAATAATTTAGAATTAATCTTTAATTAAATAAAATATAATTAAATTAATTAATAATTTATTTAACTATTATTCATGAATTAATAATTTATTTAATTATTAATTTATAATATAACTTAATAATAAAATTTTGATTTAATAATAATATAAATTTATTAATAATTAATATTATGGATTTTAATTTTATTTAAAAATACCATAAATTAACATGTTTTGAACGCATAAAAAAAAAAACAGACGAAATAAAAAAAATAAATTAAAGCCTTTTCAAAGGTTGTCGGCGTCAGAGTCGCAGCACCTGCTTCGTAGGGCCTACAGCGGCTGGGTACAAAGTACCCTGCCGTCGCAGTACCTGCGACGCAGGATACTGGTCGTTGACGGCGACAGGGGGTGGGGCACGGGGTAATTCCCTCCGCCCCCATACCTTTATTTAATATATTATTTTTTTATTTTATTTTTTTTGTTTTAAAGATTATTTCTTTTTTTTTTTTTTTTTTTTTTTTAAAGAAACTCTAAACTTAATTTTTTAAAAATCGCCCTTTTTAAGAGAAATTGTTTTTTTATTTTTATTTTTATTTTTTATCAAAAACAATTTTCAATAAATTAGATTTTAATAATATATATATATATATATATTTGTTTACATATATATATAATATAATATAAACATTCACAAATATACTCAGATAGAGAAAATAATATTAACCATTCAAATTTCAATCTACAATGATCATTTATAAGTTTAAAATTTAACCCTTCATTGATTAAATTCAGATTTCTTTAATCTATCAAATAAGAATTCTTGATCACTCTTCTAATTTTTACGTATGTCGAGTATATTGACAAGCATTTAATAATTTACAATATTGAAAAGTTAAAACTTTCAACACAGAGAATTCGGATTTACAAACCCCAGACACGAAGAAAACAGGAAAGGATAATTGCATATTTAATCGATGATCAAAAACACAAGACCCTACCTGATCCTGATGCTATTATGCAATCCCTAGGAACTATAAGAAAATTCACTCCTCTTCAATAACCTTCTTCCGAAATCTTTCTTGGTATTAGCCTTCTGAAATCCGCTTCCAAAATTTGTCTCCCAAAATTTTCCGTTCCAAATTCGTGTTCCCCAAAAATGAACCCCAAAGTTGTGATAAGGAGTTTTCTCCTCAAATCGGGGCACTAATTGTGCATTCACCCGAGAGGACTCTTTGCTCAACTGTGTTAACTCAAAATTATCTTTTATTAATCTTTGCTTTATCTTTTTAATGCATATTAAATGAATCATTAAATAACTTTATTTAATTTTTCCACTTGACTTCTATTTTTAATCTTTATTATTTTTAATCTTTATTACTTTTAATCCCATGCGCACTTTATGAAATTAAAATAACATTATAATTTCCTCTTATTTTATCTTTTTAATAAATTTCTTTATTTTCAACACATGCTCACATCATGCAATCTTACAACTTTTTAATAATTAATATATTTTCACTTTTTAATTTTTTTTTTAGAAACTTAATTGATAAAATATTTAATTAACTTAAATAACAATAATATTTAGCATTTATTTAAAAATGAACTCTAAATATATTATTATTAAATTAAATAAATATTATAATGTTCTAAATTATCCTTAAACTTTTATCTCCAAATTTAATTCTTTTTATTTAATTAATTTCTCAATTAATTAAATATAATCAAATATTAAAATATCATAATAATCTTCTATTAAATTAAATCATTAATTAATCGTTTTAATTAATTTCTTTTATATTTAAACTCATGCTTAGATCATGCGATCTAGAAACCTTTAATAATTTAATATCTTTTCCACTTTTAATTTATTTAAGAAACTTTAATTGATAAAATATTTATTAATTCAATTAATAATAATATTTAGCATTTATTTAAAAATGAACTCTAACTATATATTATTATTAAATTAAATAAATATTATCACATTCTAAAATTATACTTAAAATTTTTATCTCAAAATTTAATTCTTTTTATTTAATTAATTTCTCAATTAATTAAATATAATTAAATATTAAAATATCATAATAATTTTTTATTAAATTAAATCATTAATTAATCCTTTTAATTAAAATTAATTAATAGAAAATACATCAAGGACTCATAAAGCAACATACGAAAACCCATCATAGAAAAAATACATACTAAATCAAACAAAAGGGTTATAATCATGAAATAACATCATTTGATGCATTCAGAGGGTACTTAACTCAGATACTTGCCCTAATTATCAATTAGGACAATTGGCTAAAGGGTTTATGAATTGGACTTAAGAGTTTATCTCCCCTCTCTTACCATTGAGATAATGCGATAGGGTACGCTCATCCTGGCAATTCAGGGAAGTCGATACCCGGTACCTGCAACCTGTATAAAATCCACGCATGTACAGACATGATATTCTAAGCTAAACAGGCAATGGCAGGAAGTGGTGCATCATGTAGATCCTGACTAGCAGGTGACTACGACTCCCTTCTTTAACCACATCAGAAACACCATACATAAAGAAAACAAACACGTACACCATACACATGCAGTATGGGGTAAGTATCCATAAGAAAGCACATGTGATAATAAACCATATATCTAATCATCATTGATAATTGAAAATATTGAATAATCATCATACATGCATGAAATATAGAGTACCAAGTCATCTCATCATATAATAAATTGAGTGTAAAACAACATCTGATAATCTGAAAGTAATGCTACTAAACATCAAGTATAAAACTGGCCTAAAAGAGTTTGGCAATTAAAACAAAATGTGAACTAGGGGTAGGCACTACAGTTTATAAACAATCAATTCACATTGCTATATAATATGGTGTCAATCGAAATTGTTAAATCGATTTTATGAAAATGTATTAATATATTTACATATATATATATATATATATATATATATATATATATATATATATATATATATATATATATATATATATATATATATATATATATATATATATATATATATATATATATAATATTTAAATAAGTTATTTATAAATCTAAGTTATTATTATTTGATCAATGATTTATATTGAAGATTTATTTTCATAAAGGTGACTCTTTAATAACTTTCAACTATTTAATAATTTAATTGTTTTAAATTATTAAATAAGGAATTTATAGTTTGGTGGGGGATGTATCAAACAAATATTATAAATTGAAAAATGGATTTTTAATTCTAATAAGGAAAAATTTTATTTATCCAAAACAATATGAGTGTTTCCCCATTCATTCTTCAAACTTGGAAACTTAAACTGAGATCTCTACATTTAAATTCAAGTTGTAAAACCAAAACATGTGTTTACATTGTGTATTCTTTATGCTATTGTTTTGGGTTTTGGGTTGACTAGTGTTGACCAGTATAGGACGTCTACCAGAGGCTTGGGGGTTATGTGATTGTGGTGACATGATGATGTTTTAATCTCGATCTTTATAAACTCAACCATGGTTATGTGATGGAATGCTCTATGTATTGGTTGTGATTACTGATTGTTATAATTGAGATTCTTATGTATGAGACACTTGACTTAACCATTATTTTGGTCATCGATCAATTATCCTTGATTTATTTTTTTAGTCGCCATGATGGGACTGAAATGTGGATTTATTCTTGGTGATGTGATGTTGTGACATGTTTGACTCAACCATTTTTGGAGTCTTCGATCAATATGATTGAGATATATATTTTGGTTATTAAGAACTATTGGATATTTGAATATCAGTGATACTTCAGTTGCCAATAGAGAGTTGTTGTGTTCATAATTTTTTATGGATGTTAGCTCATGGAGATTTGATGCTTTTATGCATATTTGATGATTTTATGGTTTATCTTTTGTGATTTTGAGATTTGAGTCCATGAACATTAGGGTAGGATATCTGCATGTAGTGACGGGAAGTGGCTTGCAATGGGGGTCGAGGCCCTAAGAGGCTGCCAGGGTAACTCATTGTAAGTTGGATTAATAAGTGATAACATTCACACCTAATACTAACTGAATGAACCTAAAAAGATAAGTGTTTTTTTCTCGCCCATGCCTTGAGTGCTTGTATAGGCTAGGATGGGAGTAGTGAGATGCATGGTTGTGACCTTGCATTCTGTAGTATGCCTTGTCAGAATGAGAGGATACTAGTGGCCGCATGAAATCAGTATGGACCTGTGGAGTTTAGCTAACTGCCAAGGTAACTTGTACGTGATAATTGCGATGACACTTTCCCACTTGCATGGTAGGTTACTACATGTCATTGTGTGCCTCTGGGATTAGATGTCAGATTTTGTGTTTGGAACCTTTGAGTTAGTATACTTTTAAGATTCTTAGACTTATAGAGATATGTGTTACGTGATTTTGATAGCCTGTTTGGGACTTGAGATTTTCTCCTTAGCACGGTGGGAGTGGACCACTTAGGTACCACGCGGTCGGGTGGTAGTGTATTTTCCACTCTTATAATTTTGAGATTCATTAAGACATCGTGGCTGATGCATCCCTCATGGTGGTGGATGGATATGTATCCTTTTTCATTGATGATTAGCATATGTTAGATGATGTTATCTTATGATTTTATTTGCATGTTAGATTACTTTCTACATATGATGTTGTATATATTAGGAGTGATATTCCTACTATGTAAAATGGATAATCTCTTCGGTGATTTGGAATGTTACGCACGGAGGGATGGCCAGGATCCACGATAGTCTAATGATGCTATTGACGGTTGGGAGGAACCGTGCACTTAGTTTATTATGTTTGATCTTTATGATGGATCTATATGTTTTTGTATCATGTGATTATCTCTACTTTGATGTATCATAGATTAGAATAGGATGATGTATCTTATTCTATGTATGTATATTTTTCTGAGCTTGTCCTACCCTGTGACATGTACATTCAATGATTGAGTATTTGAAATGTAATGTATAAACATTTGACTTATCATTATTATTTCATGTGGATGTTGTACTAGATGGATTCATGTATGTAATTCAATGTTAAGGGATCTTAAAGAATGTAATCTGTTATGTATGTTATGATGGACAATGCTATTGCTTCCGTTATTGTGCATGAGTTATATATATGGTATTTATTTTCAAAAAAAAAATGCTACCAAACTTAGTGAAATTTTAGGTTAATTCTTTGGAACCCTTGGCGGGGAATTACATCAAGCTTGACCAAAAGTTGACTAGATTTAACCACGGTTGACTTGAGTTGACTAATTTCAATTTCTTTTTTCAAATAATTAAATGAAATTATTTAATTAAATGAAGCACTTACTTCTAATTAATTAAACAAAGTTATTTAATTAAATGAGAAGCCATTCCTAATTAATTAAATGAAGTTATTTAATTAAATAAGAAAAGTGTCTCTAATTAATTAACGATTATTTAATTAAATAGAAAAAGTAATTATGAGAGCACATCTCATTTTATTAAATTAAATATCTCAACAAACTCTCTCTTCAGTTCAAAAAGGGAAATTTCCATTTCACTATTGATAAAAAATGAGTTAAATCAGTTAACTCCTTTCTCTACTCAAATTGAATTAGTTAACTCCTTATTTTACTGAAATTAAATCTGTTAACTCCCTTTAATTTGGAAATCTCCCTTTATGACTGAACTTCACCTTTAATCATGATCGTTGATTGAAATCGATCTCAACTGCTAATCAATTCCAGGAAAGTCTATTTAAGAGACCCTCATCTCTTCATTTTGAAAGGTTGAATGAGAATTTGCATCAAATTGTTGTTGGAATTCATACTCACATTTGCTCATATTCACATACGCAAAGATCAAGTTTGACTAAAAGTTGACCAGATTTAACCACGGTTGACTTAACTTGACTAGTTTTGAAAAGAATTTTGAAATAATTAAATGAAATTATTTAATTAAATGGAGTACTTATTTCTAATTAATTAAACAAAGTTATTTAATTAAATGAGAAGCCATTCCTAATTAATTAAATGAAGTTATTTAATTAAATAACAAAAGTGTCTCTAATTAATTAAAGATTATTTAATTAAATAGAAAAAGTAATTATGAGAGCATATCTAATTTTATTAAATTAAATATCTCAATAAAATCACTCTTCTATTTAAAAAGGGAAATTTTCAGTTCACTATTGATCAAAAATGAGTTAAATCAGTTAACTCCTTTCTCTACTCAAATTCAATCAGTTAACTCCCTATTTTACTCAAATTAAATCTGTTAACTCCCTTTAATTTGAAAATCTCCCTTTATGACTGAAATTCACCTTTAATCCTGATCATTGATTGAAATCGATCTCAACCTTTGATGAATTTTAAGAAAGTCTATTTAAGAGACCCTCATCTCTTCATTTTGAAAGGTTGAATAAGAATTTGCATAGAATTGTTTCTGGAATTCATACTCACATTTTCCCATATTCACATACGCAAAGATCAAGTTTGACCAAAAGTTGACCAGATTTAACCACGATTGACTTGAAGTGACTAGTTTCAAAAAGAATTTTGAAATAATTAGACAAAATTATTTAATTAAATGGAGTACTTACTTCTAATTAATTAATTAAATGGAGTACTTACTTCTAATTAATTAATTAAAAGGAGTACTTACTTCTAATTAATTAAACAAAGTTATTTAATTAAATGAAAAGCCATTCCTAATTAATTAAATGAAGTTATTTAATTAAATAAGAAAAGTGTCTCTAATTAATTAAAGATTATTTAATTAAATAGAAAAAGTAATTATGAGAGCATATCTCATTTTATTAAATTAAATATCTCAACAAAATCTCTCTTCAGTTCAAAAAAGGAAATATCCAGTTCATTATTGATCAAAAATGACTTAAATGAGTTAAATCCTTTCTCTACTCAAATTGAATCTGTTAACTACTTATTTTACTCAAATTAAATCTTTTAACTCCCTTTACTTTGGAAATCTCCTTTTATGACTAAACTTCAACATCAATCCTGACCGTTGATTGAAATCGACCTCAACCGTTGATGAATTCCGGGAAAGCCTATTTAAGAGACCCTCATCTCTTCATTTTGAAAGGTTGAATGAGAATTTGCATCAAATTGTTGCTAGAATTCATAGTCACATTTGCTCATATTCACATACGCAAAGATCAAGTTTGACCAAAAGTTGACCAGATTTCACCACGGTTGACTTGAGTTGACTAGTTTCAAAAAAAAATTTGAAATAATTAAATGAAATTATTTAATTAAATGGAGTACTTACTTCTAATTATTTAAAAAAAGTTATTTAATTAAATGAGAAGCCATTCCTAATTAATTAAATGAAGTTATTTAATTAAACAAGAAAAGTGTCTCTAATTAATTAAAGATTATTTAATTAAATAGAAAAATTAATTATGAGAGCGTATCTCATTTTATTAAATTAAATATCTCAACAAAATCTCTCTTCAGTTCAAAAAGGGAAATTTCCAGTTCACTATTGATAAAAAATGAGTTAAATCAGTTAACTCCTTTCTCTACTCAAATTGAATCAGTTAACTCCTTATTTTACTCAAATTAAATCTGTTAACTCCTTTTAATTTGGAAATCTCCCTTTATGACTGAACTTCACCTTTAATCCTAACCGTTTTTAGCAATTGATCTCAACCATTGATGAATTTCAGGAAAGTCTATTTAAGAGACCCTCATCTCTTCATTTTGAAAGGTTGAATGAGAATTTGTATTGAATTGTTGCTGGAATTCATACTCACATTTGTTCATAGTCACATATGCAAAGATCAAGTTTGACCAAAAGTTGACCAGATTTAACGACGGTTGACTTGAGTTGACTAGTTTCGAAAAGAATTTTGAAATATTTAAACAAAATTATTTAATTAAATGGAGTACTTACTTCTAATTAATTGAACAAAGTTATTTAATTAAATGAGAAGCCATTTCTAATTAATTAAATGAAGTTATTTAGTTAAATAAGAAAAGTGTCTCTAATTAATTAAACATTATTTAATTAAATAGAAAAAGTAATTATGAGAGCAGATCTCATTTTATTAAATTAAATATCTCAACAAAATCTCTCTTCAATTCAAAAAGGGAAATTTCCAATTCACTATTGATAAAAAATGAGTTAAATCAGTTAACTCCTTTCTCTACTCAAATTGAATCAGTTAACTCCTTATTTTACTCAAATTAAATCTATTAAATACCTTTAATTTGGAAATCCCCCTTTATGATTGGACTTCACCTTTAATCTTGACCGCTTATTGAAATCGATTTCAACCGTTGATGAATTCAAAGAAAGTTTATTTAAGGGACCCTCATCTCTTCATTTTGAAAGGTTGAATGAAAATTTGCATCGAAGTGCTGCTAGAATTCATACTCACATTTGCTCATATTCACATATGCAAAGATCAATTTTGACCAAAAGTTGACCAGATTTAACATGGTTGACTTGAGTTGACTAGTTTCAAAAAGAATTTTGAAATAATTAAATAAAATTATTTATTTAAATGGAGTAATTACTTCTAATTAATTAAACAAAGTTATTTAATTAAATGAGAAGCCATTCCTAATTAATTAAATGAAGTTATTTAATTAAATAACAAAAGTGTCTTTAATTAATTAAAGATTATTTAATTAAATAGAAAAAGTAATTATGAGAGCACATCTCATTTTATTAAATTAAATATCTCAACAAAATCTCTCTTCAGTTCAAAAAGGGAAATTTTCAGTTCACTGTTGATAAAAAATGAGTTAATTCAGTAAACTCCTTTCTCTACTCAAATTGAATTAGTTAACTCCTTATTTTACTCAAATTAAATCTGTTAACTCCCTTTAATTTTGAAATCTCCTTTTATGATTGAGCTTCACTTTTAATCCTGACCGCTGATTGAAATCGATATCAACCATTGATGAATTTCAAGAAAGGCTATTTAAGAGACCCTCATCTCTTCATTTTGAAAGGTTGAATGAAAATTTGCATCGAATTTTTGCTGGAATTCATACTCACATTTTCTCATATTCACATACACAAAGATCAAGCTTGACTAAAAGTTAACCAGATTTAACCACGGTTGACTTGAGTTGACTAGCTTCGAAAAGAATTTTAAAATAATTAAACGAAATTATTTAATTAAATGGAGTACTTACTTTTAATTAATTAAACAAAGTTATTTAATTAAATGAGAAGCTATTCCTAATTAATTAAAAATTACTTAATTAAATAGAAAAAGTAATTATGAGAGCATATCTCATTTTATTAAATTAAATATCTCAACAAAATCTCTCTTCAGTTCAAAAAGGGAAATTTTCAGTTCATTATTAATCAAAAATGAGTTAAATTAGTTAACTCCTTTTTCTACTTAAATTGAATCAGTTAATTCCTTATTTTACTCAAATTAAATCTGTTAACTCTATTTAATTTGGAGATGTCCCTTTATGACTGGACTTCACCTTTAATCCTGACTGCTGATTGAAATCGATCTCAACCGTTAATGAATTTCAGGAAAGTCTATTTAAGAGACCATCATCTCTTTATTTGAAAAGGTTGAATGAGAATTTGCATCAAATTGTTGCTAGAATTCATACTCACATTTGCTCATATTCACATACGCAAAAATTAATTTTGACCAAAACTTGACCAGATTTAACCATGGTTGACTTGAGTTGACTAGTTTCAAATTTATTTTTTGAAATAATTAAACGAAATTATTTAACTAAATGGAGTACTTACTTCTAATTAATTAAACAAAGTTATTTAATTAAATGAGAAGCCATTCCTAATTAATTAAATGAAGTTATTTAATTAAATAAGAAAAGTGTCTCTAATTAATTAAATATTATTTGATTAAATAGAAAAAGTAATTATGAGAGCATATCTTATTTTATTAAATTAAATATCTCAACAAAATCTCTCTTCAGTTCAAAAAGTGAAATTTTCAGTTCACTATTGATAAAAAAATGAGTTACATCGGTTAACTCCTTTTTTTACTCAAATTGAATCAGTTAACTCCTTATTTTACTAAAATTAAATCTGTTAACTCCCTTTAGTTTGGAAATCTCCCTTTATGACTCAACTTCACCTTTAATCCTGACCGCTGATTGAAATCGATCTCAACCGTTGATGAATTCCAAGAAAGTCTATTTAAGCGACACTCATCTCTTCATTTTGAAAGGTTGAATGAGAATTTGCATCGAATTGTTGTTGGAATTCATACTCACATTTGCTCATATTCACATACGCAAAGTTCAATTTTGACCAAAAGTTGACCAGATTTAACCACAGTTGACTTGAGTTGACTAGTTTCAAAAAGAATTTTGAAATAATTAAACGAAATTATTTAATTAAATGGAGTACTTACTTCTAATTAATTAAACAAAGTTATTTAATTAAATGAGAAGCCATTCCTAATTAATTAAATAAGAAAAGTGTCTCTAATTAATTAAAGATTATTTAATTAAATTGAAAAGGTAATTATGATAGCATATCTCATTTTATTAAATTAAATATCTCAACAAAATCTCTCTTTAGTTCAAAAAGGGAAATTTCCAGTTCACTATTGATCAAAAATGAGTTAAATCGGTTAACTTCTTTTTCTACTCAAATTGAATCAGTTAACTCTTTATTTTACTCAAATTAAATCCGTTAACTCCCTTTGATTTGGAAATATCCCTTTCTGATTGAACTTCACCTTTAATCCTGACCGTTGATTGAAATTGATCTCAACCCTTGATGAATTCCAGGAAAGTCTATTTAAGAGACCCTCATCTCTTCATTTTCAAAGGTTGAATGAGAATTTGCATCGAATTGTTGCTGGAATTCATACTCACATTTGCTCATATTCACATATGCAAAGATCAAGTTTGACCAAAAGTTGACCAAATTTAACCACAGTTGACTTGAGTTAACTAGTTCAAAAAGAATTTTAAAATAATCAAACGAAATTATTTAATTAAATGGAGTACTTACTTATAATTAATTCAACAAAGTTATTTAATTAAATGAGAAGCCATTCCTAATTAATTAAATTAAGTTAGTTAATTAAATAAGAAAAGTGTCTCTAATTAATTAAACATTATTTAATTAAATAAAAAAAGTAATTATGAGAGCATATCTCATTTTATTAAATTAAATATCTCAACAAAATCTCTCTTCATTTCATAAAGGGAAATTTTTAGTTCACTATTGATCTAAAATGAGTTAAATCGGTTAACTCCTTTTCTACACAAATTGAATCAGTTAACTCCATATTTTACTCAAATTAAATCTATTAACTCACTTTAATTTGGAAATCTCCATTTATGACTGAACTTCACCTTTAATCCTGACCGTTGATTGAAATCGATCTCAACCATTGATGAATTCCAAGAAAGTCTATTTAAGAGACCCTCATCTCTTCATTTTGAAAGGTTGAATGAGAATTTGCATCGAATTGTTGCTAGAATTCATACTCACATTTTCTCATATTCACATACGCAAAAATCAAGTTTGACCAAAAGTTGACCAGATTTAATCACAGTTGACTTCAATTGACTAGTTTTGAAAAGAATTTTGAAATAATTAAATGAAATTATTTAATTAAATGGAGTACTTACTTCTAATTAATTAAACAAAGTTATTTAATTAAATGAGAACCCATTCCTAATTAATTAAATGAAGTTATTTAATTAAATAAGAAAAGTGTCTCTAATTAATTGAAGATTATTTAATTAAATAGAAAAAGTAATTATGAGAGAATATCTCATTTTATTAAATTAAATATCTCAACAAAATCTCTCTTCAATTCAAAAAGGGAAATTTCTAGTTCACTATTGATAAAAAATGAGTTAAATCGGTTAAGTCCTTTTTCTACTCAAATTGAATCAGTTAACTCCTTATCTTACTCAAATTAAATCCATTATCTCCCTTTAATTTGGAAATCTACCTTAATGACTGAACTTCACCTTTAATCCTGACCAATGATTGAAATCGATCTCTACCGTTGATGAATTCTAGGAAATTCTATTTAAGAGACCCTCATATCTTCATTTTGAAAGGTTGAATGAGAATTTGCATCGAATTGTTGCTGGAATTCATACTCACATTTGCTCATATTCACATACTCAAAGATCAAGTTTGACCAAAAGTTGACCAGATTTAACCAGGGTTGACTTGAGTTGACTAGTTTCGAAAAGAATTTTGAAATAATTAAATTAAATTATTTAATTAAATTGAGTACTTACTTCTAATTAATTAAACAAAGTTGTTTAATTAAATGATAAGCCATTCCTAATTAATTAAATGAAGTTATTTAATTAAATAATAAAATTGTCTCTAATTAATTAAAGATTATTTAATTAAATAGAAAAATTAATTATGAGAGCATATCTCATTTTATTAAATTAAATATCTCAACAAAATCTCTCTTCAGTTCAAAAAGGGAAATTTCTAGTTCACTATTGATAAAAAATGAGTTAAATCGGTTAACTCCTTTTTCTACTCAAATTGAATCAGTTAACTCTTTATTTTACTCAAATTAAATCCGTTAACTCCCTTTAATTTGGAAATCTCCCTTTATGATTGAACTTCACCTTTAATCCTAACCGTTGATTGAAATCGATCTCAACCGTTCTTAAATTTCAGGAAAGTCTATTTAAGAGACCCTCATCTCTTAATTTTGAAAGGTTGAATGAGAATTTGCATCAAATTGTTACTGGAATTCATACTCACATTTTCTTATATTCACATACGCAAAGATCAAGTTTGACCACAAGTTGACCATATTTAACCACAGTTGACTAGTTTCCAAAAGAATTTTGAAATAATTAAACGAAATTATTTAATTAAATGGAGTACTTACTTCTAATGAATTAAACAAAGTTATTTCACTAATAAATTTGGCATCGATTTTTGATGGCCAAGTGTCAAAATTGCGATGCAAATGTGTCGCCACTGCGACGGCAGCAGACGTCGTTGTTTTTTAGTCACAAATTGTGACGTCTACTCTTGGACGTCGCAATTGCGACGCCTATCCGTCGCAAGCTCAACATTCTATCCTATCATTGCTCCCGTCGCAATGGTCTCGCTATGCATCCAATGCTTATTTCATCGTAATGCATGTGCGTACATCACAATTGCGATGTTTGTGGTTAGCAATATGGCGGGGCTGCTCTGGCGGCGACGCCAACTGTCATCGTCGCCACAGCAGTCCCGCCACAAGCTCCCTGATTCCAATTAAATGTTGATTGGATGCTGTGAAATAAATTTAGATGTGGCATGAATAGGGAGGGTAGATACCAACACTCCACTAGGTAGGCCGCCTCTTGCTTGATGTCCTATGTGCTTGCTAGTTGGCACCAAGAGGGCGAGGGTCTGCGCTTGGTCTTAGTGCGAGGATTGTTTCAGGCCAATCTATCATGCTCCCTTCTTCAAATGTGAACTCTAATAAAAAGATGGGTTTAATGAACTATACTTCAAATATTTTTCTAGAAGGGTTGTGTGGGATCTCAACCAGATTTATCTTGATAAAGTATTTTTATGTAACCTGCAATAGTTATATATTCTACAAGAAAAGTGTGCAAGATATAGTGCAATAATTATATGTTTACTACATTGAAATGTTTGTAAATAATGGGAAAAAAATTGTCATATGTGAAAGTTATGATGGTGTTACGATGATATTTTTTTTGGAGGATGGGTGTGTTTTCACAAAAAAATATCAACCATGTATTTATGATATGCAGTATTTCAAAATTATGCATAAGGGCAAAGAAATACATTGCATTAGCTCAGAACTAGAATGTATTTAACTTCTAAGTCAAACCCTCAAAATCAATCAAAAACTACAAAAGGTAAATGCCAAGCAACAAAGAAACACTTGTCAGATGAGCTAGTAAGGCTGGCTGCTATGATGTACGATCCATGAGGGGGTTGTAGTTCTTAATGAAAAAGTCTAGCTGTGTTTTAACTCCTAATTTGGTTCAGTTGTTCCACATCAAATACATCAGCCATTACAAAGAATCTCAATTAATTATTTTAGCATTAATTGGTGCCATAGAATTATAAGACTACTAATGTCCCAAAAAATTTCAACCAATTTGTTTTTAGTACAATTTTCCCTATAAAAGCCATGGGACCAGCTGATTTATGAGTCTCCTGAACTTCTTAGCAATTTAAGTGGCTCCCCTCTCTTCATGGGACTATACCCTAAGTAGTTGCGATTTCTGCATAGGGGTATAAAAACTTATTTTTGTTTGTTTTTTACAGTATTCACTAAGATGATTTGCCTACAAATGATACAGGAAGCTACAAAAATGATGTTACTTCTATTTTTGAAATGACAATTGTGTGTGAAAGATCTGCATAGCTTTTTGACAGTCTGTGGTAATTTTGCTCATATATTTGAGTACCTCAAGGAGGCACAAAATGCTCATTAGGCTTCACAAGTTTTGTTTACCATCTTTTATGATTAAGAAGAACCAGTGTTGTGCAATTTAAAAGCTAAACTCATAATAAAGTGCTCTTGATTGATCCATTTCTACTCAGCTTATATAGGCAATGGTGATGTAATAGCAATCACAAACAGTGACATGGAAAGGAGAAATGTTGTGCTTATTGTGACAAGCCAAACAAAATGAATTGCTAGTGATGTATTTGCATTTGAAAAGAATCACTGTGTTTTTAGATGAAGAGCTTGTGGAGTTCTTGTCAGATTTGGAGGCAAGAAGTCAACAAGTTTGATTTTCCTCTTTACTAGCTAATGCTAAGGGGGAGAAAATTATTGACAAAATGTGGGCCAAAATTCTGGAAAAATTTGGGAAAATCTTGATCAACCTTTTTTTGGGAAAATATCTTGATCAAGACAGCAAATTAGAGATCTAGTATCACAACAGATCATTTCCCATGAATAATAGAATCACATGCCTGAAATAATGATGGAGAACTTCTGAACCAATGTAATAACTATATCTCTGACTCACCTTGTGTGGCATCAACTTTGTAATAGGAACCAACAATGGAAGATTACTGGGTTAGAACTTGATATGTATCAATAGAAAGGAATGAAGAACATTGTGTAAGTAGTGAATCATGATATACATAATGTGTTATACAACTATGAGGATGAATGAAGATGTCATAGTAGTTTCACTGAGTAGTTGTCTTCTATGCAAAGCAAGTATTGTTACCAAAACTACTTACCATGTCACCTGCAAAGGCAATCAAAAGATTAAGATCTAAAGTATGCAGTGGGAGTATGCAGTGGAAATGATCTGCATAGGGCCTCTTAGAGCACTCTACGATTATAGATCATAATTGCAATTTGTCTATGTTGATGGAGAATTTTATTGTGGTGAAGACAAAGAAAATATTCAAGCATTGCTGGTACCAGATGATCGACCTCATACTTAAAACAATAATAGCCACAAAACTGTATATTGGGATGGCACATAATGAAATATTCTGGATTTATTTTGTTCTTAGCTCCTCATCTCAAGTCGTAATTTCTGGAGGACATATTGACTTTTATATATCCAATGACTTATATGAATAAAACAACAATTATATATCTCACAAAGGTAGAAGTATAATGAAGTGTGATACTAATAAGGCATTGAGACTGAAAAGTTAATTATTTTGGGTGACCCATCTGCTAGGTGAACCAAATAAAGGAGCTATGTGGTGGGACAAATGCCACAAATAAGACCTCATTCAATTAAGAGGACCGTGGCTATGATGTGCCAACACAATGGATAAAATTGCTAATCATTGACACAAATTCTCATTTATAAAATCCTTAAAGTTACCTTGACATAGTAGTAGTGAATATGCAGGGGGAGCAATTACTGTCCTTTGGGGAGCTTCTAATCTGCTTGCAAGGGATTGCATAAGATTGATAAAGCAATATTATATTGTTGACTAAATTGCTGACATCTTTGCATTTACAAGGAGTTGGGAATGAAAATACACATCCATTCATACAAGTACTCTAGGGTTCCCATATCAATATCAATGGGATGGAAATAATTTTAGATTTCAAATATAAATTTTAAAGGCTCTATCTTGAAAAAATATAAGGTGTGGATATGTGTGAATGAGTAAGAGTGCGTAGTGTGTGTGAAATAAAAAAGAAGACCAATGGAGCACAACACACACTAGAATCGCAACATAATATGGGAGTACAACAGTATATCCAAATTGTTGGAAAAATTGGCTTAAGGGAATGTTACCAAGAGATGGGATGCATCGATTGGAGATTAAGGGCATGCATAAATATTTTTGTGAAAGAGAGTGTATGTGATATAAAATAGAATACTACAACAATAACGGATAATATGGCTAATCCAAGATTATTTGATTATGTGGTATTTGTAAAACCCATTAGGAAGAGCCAAACCATCTTATCAAACTATCAATATGGCTAGTCTCTCATTCTACATACTACGACATTAACCCTTCTTGATATGTGTAACCCTTGTACTTATGAAGTCCTTGCATAGCCATTGGAGTTCAAACGTTGTACTATGAATTGATATAAGAGTGGTGATCTCTTATGAAGCGTTGGATTTTATGAGTGTATCACAACCTATATGGAGAATTAACACACATTTGTGTGTTTTGGGGTAGGGTGGTTATTTGAGTATCTTATTGAGCTTCACTTTGTTTCGAGAATAGTTTAATATTCTCTACTAAATAGGGCCAACCACGTGAAGGTGGAAGCTCATTTGGCCCCACCCCCCTCCCCCTAACATCACTCTACATTCCTTGTTAACATCTAACATTCATTCATTCTTTCAACCATTAATAAAATGTAACATTCAATCAATATCACATGATAACATTCATTAACACATTAGATTCGTTAACATGCAACATTCATCAATATTCTACATTAACACATAATTCATGAACATTCATTAGCACATAATTAAATTCATTGAGACATAAAATACAATCATTATCAATTAAGGTATGTAGTGACAATCATTTCTTTTTTTTCTTTCTATTTCTTTTTTCTATGTAAGCTCTAAGAGGAGCATTAGTGTCATCATCAATTCCCCCCTCATCAGTTGTTCTATTCTCTGTTCTTGATGATCTCAAATTCCTATGCTGTTGCAAAGGGGGGTCCTCTGCAATAACAAATAAAAGAGTTAAATTAAAAATAATTTATTATAATTGTTACAAGTATTTAATTATTTTAAATAACATAATTGTGTCTCTTTACCTGATCTGACCACATCATTTTGTCTGGACTCAACATCAACACGGTCATGAACATCGACCCCTCGATCCTCTACACTTGCTATACAAAATGTTACGTTAATCCAAACACCAATTGCAATTACATATAAAAAATTTAATAGCAAATGTATACCTCCACCACTGGGATGCACATCATGCAAACCTTTGGCATCCACAGATTGTGTAGAAGGATTGTCAGGCTGCATTCCAACATCCTACACATTGTTATCATTGCTTGCTTAAAATAGATATACTCACTTTATATTGGAACTTAACATCAAATAGACTAATTGGTAAAGTATTCAATTTGAAATAAATTTCATTTAGCTTATTTACCTGTGGCTGAGATGCATCAGTATTAGAACCTTCCACACTAATTTTAGCTCGTAGCCATTCATCCATGGCTCTATAGCCTTGTTGGAAGCCAATTCTCTTATCGTCTTCTGTGAGGCATCTCTTGAACTCTGAGCCCTGCATTTTTGCATGGTATGGTGAATTTTACTTGCATTGTTTCATCAACCAATGGAGGGTAGTTAAAATATCAACAACAAATCATCTATATCCATCACAATATAATAGGAGAAAAATCGAGCAGTTTTGATGGAGCAATCTACTATATAAATGTTGTGTGTTTGTATGCTTTGCTTGTACCAACATATTTTCTCCAAATTCTTAAGTTGGGTAAGAGTTAGTTCAGCTCTTTGGAAATAAAAATGGTTGCAAGTGCTGCTGCATTCCCTCATTCTTTCAATCACTGCCTTTATTCTCAACTATTGGAGGAAAATTCAGTCAAGGGTGAGATTTTAAATAATGTCATATTAGTGAATCACAAGTTTTCTTCACTAATCTAGATTGCAGAGTCTTGACTTCAATTGTTGAATTGTTTATATTGAATATGAAAATCCACTACTGTTATTATATTCTATTGACCTATTTATAATTGATGAGCTAAATAAGGGAGTCCTAGCATTTCCCTTCACATTATATAAAAAATTTGATACAATTTTTCATTTACTAATACTTACAACTCTTGCTTGAAGTTTTGAAAAACCACTAGAGCCGAGCTTGTGTGTCCCGTGCTTTTCTAGTCTTGCCTTTGTTGCCTTTGATGTGTCAGGCAATCTATGAAAAGTTTTAAATATGTTAGATAGTATAAATATGGAGGTTAATTAGTACATAATTAGATTCTCAACAGTATCACATACCTTGTTGTACTCTCCATTGGTGTAATATTATTTTTCTTGTCATCTTTATACTTTCCATCCAAAATTAGAGCCTGCCACTCAACCTCAGGAACATAGGGCAGACGCTCGTACCTGGGGTTATCTCGTAAATTTTTTCTGTACTGGTCCCTAATATACTTCAAACATAAACCAACTTTTTCAAGGAGCTTGTTTCTCTTGAATGCACGAGGTCCAAAGAGTTGGGTCATGCTCTCTATAAGATCATCCTTCAACGGTTTGCGTTGGTGATTCCACCTTTTAAGTAAAAAAAAACATGTTACACTCATAAATGAAGTGAAGCTACCTTTAATATAGTTCAAGAAATGGACGAAAAGGAAAACTATTATAGCAATGATATGAAATCAAAATAGTGGTTTGGGGTTTTAGTTAGGATATGATGTTCCACCAGGTACGCATGGTGGGCCCAAATATTTGCAAACACTCATCACCAAGTTTTCTCCAAAAAAGATCATTCCCTACAAAACAATCATGGGATCATTAGTCGATGAAGAGTGATCAAAAACTAAATTACTATTATATCACTATAGAATAATAATAACTTTGAAGTACCTGGAACTTTGGCTACTTTTAATGGAATGCCTTCATCGTCGTTGACGATCAATGTGACATCCTTCACCGTTCCCGTACTAGAAACATAGGAACATACAGGAAATGATGTTGCAGGTCCTATTGCAAAAAGTTTCATAAGTTTCATAAGTCTTTGTCACAATCGAAGTATAAAAGAACAAATTATAATTGATGTTATAAAGTTGTAAAAAAGAAACTGTTTGTTGCTATCATAAGAGAGAAAAAGAGGGATTTGTGTACCAGCAGATGGTGCAACAGTCGATGCATGGTAAGCTACATGTTACTGACTCAGCAGTTTGAAAGAGATTTGTGGTTGTCCTGGATGGAGGCGACATCATCATAGGATTCAATTGATGTGAAGCTGAAGAATAAAATTGTTAGAGCATGCATAAATATAGAACGCGTGGACTAGCATGGACAAGATTGTTAGAGCATTAAAAAAAAGGATTGTTCGAGCATGTATTGTCAATGATTATGATCATTCCTATATATATTCAGTGGAAAATAGAAGTGGGGAATGGAACATGTGATCTACCTGAACCACCTACAGCACCCTCATCATGGGAACGAGGCTCGAAATCAAGCAAAAAACTCTATAAAGACAACACATCCATATTTTAATTAATGCCCTAAAAGAGCATAACATAAAAACCATTATTGAACTCTTGTTATAATTAAAAATTTCATTAATACTTACTTTTAAGGACTCAGAGGTGTGCAACAATTCAGATACCCTATCTTTTATTTGTTGAGTCATAGGCTTTATGGTTGCCAAACGTAGAATTTCTTTGCTAATTTTCTTTA
The DNA here is from genome assembly GCA_028749045.1 of Cupressus sempervirens. Lineage (NCBI taxonomy): Eukaryota > Viridiplantae > Streptophyta > Pinopsida > Cupressales > Cupressaceae > Cupressus > Cupressus sempervirens. The sequence goes on from CM053783.1 coordinate 121,190,315, forward strand.
AATTAATTTTAATCGAATCGATCGGGTCATCGGTCTCTGCTAAATCGATATAGAAAGGGTCCTCCTCAGGGGGGGCCTACTAAGGGACTGCAGGTTCCTTTCCCTCCCTCCAACCACTAGCCCTCTGTGACAACAATAGTATTAGTATTATCAAAATTACTCCAAAACAATAAAGAAAACAACATTAAAAAAATAACATTTTTCTTCTATCTAGTTTGTACAATTACAAATGAGTTTTACCTGCTCATGTGTAGATGAGCCGGGAGCATCATCAGCATCCCCTCCGGGCAGTTGCTCCATATTGTGCCCCTGTGTCAAAGATGAAGTATAAAAATGTTAGCCAAAAATTTATTGACTAAATGGTATGTTGGAGTCATTGATTAGAAGTTGGTTTAATAGTATGTACCAGCCCCATGATAGTAGCCTCGTTTGTATCTATGCAGTTCAAATTGTAATCAATAAGAAGCTCTTCCCCTGCACGTATTGATTTTATCGCACAGATGAATACACGATTTCCCTCACATGCCTCAAATATGCAATTGGGTTGCTTTATAGTTGACCAAGGTCGTGTACTATTTATAAAACCCGCAATATTCCCTGTTGCTTTTGGCCTTCCATCAATGTATATAGCCACACTTTTACTTTGATTATTGTCTTTCTGATGTATATAATTTGCGGAGAGGGCATACCTACGCATACTTATTTTATATTTAACAATATGCATCCAACTTTTGTAATCGTAACATGGTCCAACATACTCCATCAATTCAGAAACTTTTTTGTAAGACACCTTTATGCCGTCCATAGAAAATAGGCCCAAACCATGTAGTGATGATGGTGCTATGCGATATATCCTCTCAAGGGCACCTCGATGTCCCCTTCCATCTCATCATCATAAGAACATGACCCCCCTTGAGCAAGGATAAATTGCATACATTTATTGAATTTCCTTCTAGTCCTTTGACCTCTAGTTAATCTCCCTGTTCTAGATAAACTGCATGTCTCACTTTCCTCTTCTATTCCTATATTTCCCTCACTTGAGGAAGACACTTTTGACAAATACCTATTCGTCAGTACCTGCAAATGGGAGAGATCTTAGAAGACATCAATTTTACTATTGATAAGTGTATTAAATAGACTGTCTATAAGGAGTATTGACTTATACCTGTCGATCCATGAGACTGTGCAGGATGCTCCTGAAAGGGGTTCAATTTCCTGCAAATGTAATTCAATTATTATGAGCATAATCACATCATAATCATAATCACATCCATCATTAGCATCACATAAAAATTAAAAACATTAAAAGGTACACAATAAAACTCTTAAATCAGGCTCACATTATAAGCCTACTAGGGAAGTAGGCCTAGTGAAGGGCTAAAACTGGGTTTTTGTATCAGCTGATGAGTTGAGGGCTTAGTCACCTTGGGGACATGCTATTTGAAGTTGTTTGATGTGTGTGGAGGTGGAGGAAACACCTAGACTAAAGCCACTTGCATAACATTTTGAAATTCAGTTAGATATTTTATATTAATTAAGATAACTGTAATTTCTTCCAAAACCCATTATAATAATTTTAAAATGGATTAATAGTTTCTTTTTACTTACCGTGTAAATCCCATAGATCCAAATACATGTACTGAAATAAGTTTTCTAGTTTTAGTCTGTAAATCAACATACTGATACAATGTTATTCCTATTCTAAAATGAAATGTTAGAGATACTTGAATTATTAACCAACAAATTGGGTAAGCACTTATATTATGTTTTCCCTATGAATTTTATTCTAGGTACAATTCCCTTTTATAGATATTTAATGAATTCCCTTTTCTAAACTAAACACTTACAAATGCTTTTGACCTGAAAGAAAATAAGGCTCAATATATTCACGCATCAATATGTGTTTTAAATAGTTTTATTTAATTAATTTACATTAGCAGTATTCTATTTGTAGTTGAAACTTGTAGCTTTTAAATAGATAATGAATAAACTATGTAACCATATATATAAGACAAATATATTTCTATCAAGAAATGAATATTAAATAGATTAAGGATTGATGGCATACCTCTAAATTCCATCATCATCATCCTCATCATCATCATCATCATCATCATCATCATCATTGTCCTCATCATCATCATCATCCTCCTCGCCATCATCATCGTCATTGTTGTCGTCATCATCATCATCATCAACATCATCTTCATCATCATCATCAGTAGCAGCATCATCGTCATCTTCTTCTTCTTCTTCTTCATGAAAATTTGTGTCAGGAACATCATCCAATAACTGTCGATCGTGATCACCATCTACATCATCTTCTACTTCTTCGGTATCTTCTTCTTCCATTGTGTTATACTTTATTGGCCTTCCTCTCAGTTCATGTCTAACAAAAAATGACCAACCCAGTTTATGTGGAACCTTTGAGTAAAATACCTGCTCACATTGGCTTGGAAGAACATAAGGCTCATCCCCAACTGGCTCAATGTGAGGCCTCGCCTCGACCCATCCTAGCCTCGATGATACTCTATTTTTTTATATTTATGGCTCGATATGTCAGAGCATTATTTTTGGCACTGAACATTATTTTGCTGATTATGATGTATGATGCTTTATTTCAGATATTTGATTTCTATAGTTTAATGTTTTATAACGTATATGCTGATAAAATGAATGAATGCAAACTAACACTTTGAATCTCTAATTTTAATGAGTAGAATGAGATGAATGAATAGGTCATAGAAGAATGGATGTTTTAAATTTCATGAAAATTGTTGAAGCATATTTTTATACATATATATGTACATGTGCTTCTCAAATTACTGACGTGTGCAATGAGTGTGCAGGAAATTTAGCCAGGAAATCCAATGGCAAGACAAAAGCTGAACCCCATGTTTATTTTGTGCTATATTCTTTTTTTTTACCTAGTCCATCTTTAAGGTGTATTTTCTTTTGGTAGTTTGTTCCCCCTAGTTTTATTGTCCATATTAAATCCTTAAGTCTTAAAAAACTTCAAAATTAATTACCCTAAGGGTAAGGGTTTGGGTTGGGAGTGTTTTCCACTCCCCAAGTCTCTTTGGTTGACCTTTATGGTCACTCAAACACTCCATCTTTGCTTGAATTCGAAATTGGTTGTCACTTCATAGGTTGGTGACCTTGACTCCACCAAGGGGTTTACCTTAAGCCTAGTTAAGTAGATTCTTATTTAGAGGCACTTTGGAAGTAGTAGAGGGGGGGTTACCCAAATCTCTAGTTTTAGAGAGCAAGCTTGAAGATTGAAGGAAGGAGAAAGGAAAGAAGCTCTTCTCAAACTTCCATTGTTGCCATAACACTTGTGGAGGTAGGAATTCCTCTCTCATGGGCTTAGCTTTCATTTTATAGATCATGTGTGAATCTTGTTTATAGTATTGTGAAGGTTCTTGTCCTTATATGTTTGTGTGTATTGGGAGGATATTGGAGGGAATTTTATCTTGTTTTGGATTTCATTTCTTGCTTGTTGAGACCTTGTTCTTTGAGTTTTCATGAGGATTGTGATGGCATTACTCACCCTTGGATAGGGAAGAAGTGGCCATGTATGGGGGGGTAGGGCTTTAGTTGGACCTCATTGGTGAGAGTCTCCTTTCATGGTGAGAGGAGGGAAAAAGGGTAGGGTGTATGGGCCCCTACTTGTCATCACCTTCCTTATTGATGTTGTGAAATCATGTGTATGAAGAGAAAATGAATACCCTTGTGATTGGGGCCCCGAAAGGGCCTTGTAATAGAATGGAAATTCTTAAAATTGAAGCCCCAAAAGGGCTATGTAATGGAATGGTGATTGACTTCTCCCATTGGGAAAATCCACCTCTCCCCCTATTTTGATTCCATGTAGGGATCTATTGTGCAAACCGGGTTTGGGGTGTATGTTTGAATTGTTCTTGTTGTGATTATCCACCTTGATTCAGTTTTGTCTTCCCCATTATCCTTTATTGTAATTTGAAGTTAATTGGAAGATAGCACATGTTGGAAGTTTGTAGAGATTTATTTGAGTTGTAAATGATGTAAAATGGATTGGAAACTTGGAAGTATTGGGCAATGACCTCGGGTTTTCTTACTGGTTCTTTCCCGAGTGGAGCCTTTGAACCAGGATGAATAATAAGAAAAAAAAAAAAAGATTATGAGAATTTCCTTGCATTGCTCTCATGTTTCTTGGAAATTTGCGTAATGTATGTTAAATGGTCTTCTCATTGTGTGAAACTTGTTATAGCCAATTCCACCACCTTTTTGTTCATGCATGTTATTGTGATGGAAGTATAAAAAAAAAATTAAAAAAATGGAAAAAGATATGTGAGAGAGAATTTTGGTTGTGTGAGACTATATTATTTACTCTCAAGCCTTGGAATGTATTGAAGAGAGAAAGGAAAGATGTATTGAGTTATCTTGTATCTTGTATGATGTATTGAGAGTGTTGAATGTTAATCTTGAATATGAAGGAATTATGTTAGGAAAGGCTGAGTTCAAATAGACATTAGAATGGTATGGAGAAAATATATGCATATGAATTTATAGAGAATTTAAGCATCCATTGTGATCTTTCTATTTTCCATTCCCATAGAGTAATTAGTTGCATTATGTATAAATTTGGATTCATATACAGTTGTTGCATTTGTATGAGAAAGAAAATAGAATTGTATTGATCCAACAACAAAGGAAGAGAAACTAAAGTAAGTTTATAAAAATGTTATAAGCAAATCATTTGATTAAATTACGGTTGTGTTCAAGATGTAATATGCAATGTATAGACTCACCAATCTATTGACACCCATGTCTCAAGATCAATGGAGAAATTTGATAAAGACTTAAACTCCAACAAAAAAAAAATTAGAGGCCTGTAGGTGCTCAAACTTGCTGGAAAATGTATGGGCAAAAAAAAAAAAAGAGACCCCCCTATTACAGTCAATAAAATATAGAAAATCACCCTCTTATTATAAGTATTCAAAGGGTGGGTGACCTACCTTATTTAATGCAACCCAACAACAAAAAAAAATTATTAAAAAAAAAAAAAATTGAATTTTCGGGCAGAGCCTGCGGCTCGTACCCGGTGGCCCCAGTACCATATGCGTGGATGACCCCACGCATACACATGCGTGAGGACCACACATTTAAATGCGTGGGATCCCCACGCATGTGTATGCGTGAGGCCCACGCATATATTGCGTGGGATCCCCCACGCATATATATGCATGAGGCCCACGCATATATTGCGTGGGATCCCCCACGCATATATATGCGTGGGGCGGCGCATTTTAAACTTGTTTTTTTTTAAATTTTTTTTAAAATTTTTTTTTTAGTTAGAATTAAATTTCGTTTAATATAGTTTTTTTAAAAATAGTTGTTAGTAGTTTTTTTTTATATTTAATTATTAGTTTAATTTATAATATGTATTAATGTAGTTCATTAACAACTTATAAATTTAATAATACTTACTTAACGAATTTAATAATTAATGAATATTATTAATTAAAGAATCTTTCTAAAATAGTTTTATCTGTTTATTTATTAATTGTTAATTTGTAACGTTAATTATTAACTTATGTGAATGCAAATATAGTTATTATTTAATGTAATTAAGTTTAATTATTCGATTAGCAATTCTTGATGAGAAGTTTATCTTCGGGATTAGTAAAATGTAGTTTAAATTTATATGTCTTAAACATTAGAATTATATAGTTTAAAATTTGATCTATGTCAATTGTAGGGTCATGCAATCCAGATTAACTCATAAATTGAATGATAATTTTAGCTTTACTCCCTTGTCGAAGTTGATGACTAATTCATATGCAAAATTGAAATAAATTGTATTTAAGGAATTTACTAATGTTCTTAGAGTGTAAATCTTTTGAAGGGATTTGTTAAATCTATTAATTAATTGGGTCTTCTAATTAAATAAGATTAGTTGTTAACTGAATCATTCGAATTGTTAAGAGTTCGTGTAATCGTCTTCTTGGCATCATTGTTTCACGTGATCTTAACCGTGTCAACTTAGTGCACTTAAGTTTAAATAAATAAATAAATCTAACAAAAAAAAAAAAAAAAAAATTGGTGTGTTTTTGGCCATAATTTTTGGGCATGACATTTTGGTATCAGAGCTTAGTTTCAACACTAGGAACCTAAACCATTATGCTTCTGAAATTAATTAAAAACTTTCATTGTGTAGGATGCCTCCTGTTACTCGAAACAACCGCCGAGGTAGAGGTCGTAGGGCGAGAGGTAGTGGAGTCAGACAGGAGGATGGACCACCACCACCACCACCACCACCTCAGAACCCAAATCAGGACATTTTGGATGCCCTTCAGACACTGATTGGTGTAGTTCAGCAGAGACTACCCCCACCTGTAGCACAGCCAGTTCAGCAGATTCCCGAAGGGGAAGCACAGGATCCCGGTGGTAGAGAGAGGAGTAGGAGTCCCCCACCAAGGCAGGTTGAGGGGCAAGGTGAGCACGAGGGGGAATCCATTCATCAGAGAGTACCACCACCCGAGAGACCTCCTAGACACATAGGGGATGACATCAGAGAGCTGATACATCTTGGACCCCCACTTTTTGCCGGTTCCACAGAGGGGACAGTGGCAGAGGCTTGGTTGCAGAGCCTCCAGCGGTGCTTTGGATTACGTCCCTATGGGAGTAATCTGAAGGCATGTGTTGCAGTCCATCAGTTGAGAGGAGATGCCTCCAATTGGTGGCATCAGGAGGAGACGATTGGAGGGATGAGCATGGATACTCTCACATGGGAGACTTTTTTGGAGAGATTCAGAGAGAGATTCTTGTCTGAGCATTTCAGGCAGAAGCAGATAGAGGAGTTTCATTCTCTTCATCAGAGAGGTCTCACTATAGCTCAGTATGAGAGCAGGTTTCTCGAGCTCCTTCCATATGTCGAGTACATGAAGGATGAGAAACAGCGTGTGCATAGATTTATCATGGGCCTAAATTTCTCTCTTCAGGGTCCAGTGCGTATGGCTTTTCCTACTACTTTCAGACAGGTAGTTGAGATGGCCTTGGTTGCAGAGGATACTCGGAGTAGACAGGAGTCACGAGATCGGTCTCAAAACCAAAACTCTACCCAGCAGAAACCCCCTTGGAAGGGGAATTAGAACTACTCAACAGGGTCCTCTAAGGGCCAACAGTCTCAGCAGCAAAAACCTCAGCAGCAGCATCACCAAAAACCCTCACAGGGTTATCAGGGCTCCAAGCCCAAGCAGTGGTACTCACAGGGACCGAGGCAGGATCAGAAAGTACAGGCCCCACAGTCTCAGCCAGCGAAGTCTCAGCAGTCTTCTAGGGGTGGTTTCAGTGGGTCTAGCAGGTCAGGAGGGGCACAGCAGACTAGTTCACAGGGTGCACGACCTTATACACGGGGACCATGCTACACTTGTGGTGGCATGGGTCACATAGCTAGAGAGTGTCCACAGGGACAATCATCCAGTGGTCAGGGAGGGGCATTTTCAGAGCCGACAGTTGGTGATGTAGGCAGATCACACAGAGTATTCGCAGCGGTTGACAACCGCCAGGCCGAGCATCAGGCTACAGTTATTGAGGCTGCAGGTATCATACAGGGTAGCATGGTTACAGTTTTATTTGATTCAGGAGCTACTGACTCCTTTATATCTCCTTTTGCTATGGAGTGTTGCGGGCTAGTGGCAGTTAGACAGGATGTCGGTTGGGAGGTAGAGTTAGCCTCGGGAGCTAGAGTGCCAGTTAGTTCCATGGTGCATAGTTGCCCGATTCAGATGGGAGCCACGTTCACGGTGTCTGATCTATGCATTACCCCACTAGGTTCTTATGATGTTGTTCTTGGCATAGATTGGCTTTATGCCCACAGCGCCAAGATGGATTGTCGACAGAAGACAGTGGAATGTGTGGATGATGATGGTATCAGTAGAGTGATTCTTGGGGTTAAGAGACCCATATCCTTTCGTATGATATCCGCTATGCAGCTTAGACGGTGCATGCGAAAGGGGTGTCAGCTGTTTGCAATCACCATTAGTGACAAAAGGGAAGACTCAGAAGGAGAACCATCCCTTGATGACTTTCCTATATTGCAGGAGTTTGCAGATGTTTTTCCTTCAGAGCTCCCTGGTAGACCCCCACCTAGGGCAGTAGACTTTCATATTGATCTTGTGCCAGGCGCAGAACCAGTATCGAGAGCACCATACAGGATGACTACACATGAGCTTAGTGAACTAAAGGTTCAGTTGGAGGAACTCCTAGAGAAGGGGCATATTTGACCTAGTGTGTCACCTTGGGGTGCACCAATGATCTTCGTTAAGAAGAAGGATGGATCACTTAGGTTATGCATTGATTATCGGCAATTGAACAAAGTAACCATCAAGAACCGATATCCCCTTCCCAGAATTGATGACCTATTTGATCAGTTGCAGGGTGCTCGTGTATTTTCAAAGATTGATCTTAAGTCAGGTTACCACCAGTTGAGGATTGTGGGAAGTGATATCCCTAAGACCGCTTTCCGTACTAGGTATGGACACTATGAGTTCACTATGGTGCCATTCGGTCTCACAAATGCTCTAGCTGTATTCATGAGCCTCATGAATGGAGTATTTCGTACCTTCTTGGATAAGTTCGTAGTTGTGTTCCTGGATGACATCCTGATATATTCTCATGATGAGGAGGAGCACGAGGAACACCTGAGGCAGGTGTTGCAGAAGCTGAGAGAGAATCAGTTGTTTGGTAGCTTATCGAAGTGTGCATTCTTCAGATCAGAGATCCATTATTTGGTCCATATCATATCAGGCGAGGGTATCTCAGTAGACCCATCGAAGATTAGAGCCATCATGGATTGGCCTGCACCTACTAGTGTCACTGAGGTGAGGAGCTTTATGGGATTAGCAGGCTATTATCGACGCTTCATTGCAGGTTTTTCTAGATTGGCACACCCCATTACATCGCTGCAGAGGAAGGGAAAGAAGTTTGAATGGACAGAGAAGTGCGCGAGAGCTTTTCTAGAGCTCAAGAGGGCTCTCACGAGTGCACCCATTCTTGCAGTACCAGACCCATCGACGGACTTTGTGGTGTGCACTGATGCATCTATGGATGGCATTGGGGCAGTGCTTATGCAGGATGGTCGACCTATTTCCTTTGAGTCTAGGAAGTTGAAGACTCATGAACTCAACTACCCTACTCATGACCTAGAGCTTGCAGATGTGGTTCATGCATTAGTGAAGTGGCGACACTTCCTACTAGGTCATAGATTTGAACTTCATTCCGACCATCAGAGCTTGCAGTACCTATTCACGCAGCCAAACCTGAATGCTAGACAGAGAAGGTGGATGGAGTTCCTTTGCGAGTATGATTTTGATGTACATTACATCAAGGGAAAGGAGAATGTAGTTGCAGATGCCTTAAGTAGAAGGTGCCATGAGCTCTCATCTATGACCACGGGCACCGATTTGAGAGAGCAGGTTTTACAACACTTGCCAGCAGATGAGCTTTATACAGAGGTTAGTCAGGTTGTGCATTCTCAGAGACCCTTGGAGGGGAAGTATTCAGAGTATTCCTTGGAGTCTGATGGACTCTTGCGTCATAGAGGACGTGTGTATGTACCTTCCATCGGGGGTTTACGCGAGCTCATCATACTTGAGGCTCACAGAGCACCTTATGCGGCACACCCTGGTGTTAAGAAGTTGCATGCAGATTTGAGACAGTTGTATCATTGGCCAGGCATGAGAGCGCAGATTGCCGACATAGTGGCGAGATGCCTCGAGTGTCAGAGGGTGAAGGCAGAACATCGTCATCCCGGTGGGCTCCTTCAGCCTCATGAGATTTCAGAGTGGAAGTGGGATGTTATATCGATGGACTTTATTGTTGGTCTTCCTTTGTCTTCTCGTCGTCATGATGCCATTATGGTGACAGTTGACACATTGACCAAGGTTTCTCACTTCTTACCTGTGCGTACTACGTACACAGCCCGAGACATAGCTCAGGTGTTTTTGCGAGACACTGTCAGACTTCATGGCATTCCCCATAAGATTATCTCTGATAGGGACTCACTGTTCACCTCATCTTTTTGGAGAGAGTTGCAGTCAGCTTTGGGCACCAGGCTCAATTTTAGTACAGCGTACCACCCTCAGACTGATGGGCAGACTGAGCGAGTGAATCAAGTGTTGGAGGACATGTTACGTATGTACGTGATGGATCATCAGGTCAAGTGGGAGGAATACCTCCACCTAGTTGAGTTTGCCTATAACAATGGGCACCATTCCTCCATAGGTATGCCACCTTATGAGGCTTTGTATGGGAGGCCCTGTAGGACGCCTTTGAGTTGGGATAGGATCGAGGATCAAGTTTCTATTGGACCTCAGTTAGTTAAAGATATGGAGCAGCAGGTGATTCTGATTAGACAGCGCCTGAAAGAGGCACAGGATCGACAGAAGAAGTATGTTGATGCGAATAGGATGGATTGAGAGTATCAGGTTGGGGATAGAGTTTTCTTGAGGGTGCGGCCACACAAGAGTCCGATTCGATTCGGAAAGGGCTCTAAGTTGGCACCCCGTTTCGTTGGGCCATTCGAGATCCTAGAGAGGATAGGACCAGTTGCCTACCGTCTAGCTTTGCCACCTAGCCTGTCACGCATCCACGATGTGTTTCACATTTCAGTACTTAGAAGATATATCTATGATGAGTCTCATATTATAGATTGGGATGCTTTGTAGGTGGAGTCGGACGACCAGTTAGCACTGGAGCCCATCCGTATTATTGCCCGACGGACCCTCGCACTTCGAGGTCGAGAGCTGGACCAGGTTAGGGTCCAGTGGGATTGCTACGATGAGGTCACGGCCACATGGGAGGATACGATGCAGATGCGATCTCAGTACCCATACCTTTTTGATGAACTCCAGGAGGAAGTTCATGCCTAGTGGGGGAGGATGTGAGGCCTCGCCTCGACCCATCCTAGCCTCGATGATACTCTATTTTTATTTATTTATGGCTCGATATGTCAGAGCATTATTTGTGGCACTGAACATTATTTTTCTGATTATGATGTATGATGCTTTATTTCAGATATTTGATTTCTATAGTTTAATGTTTTATAACGTATATGCTGATAAAATGAATGAATGAAAACTAACACTTTGAATCTCTAATTTTAATGAGTAGAATGAGATGAATGAATAGGTCATAGAAGAATGGATGTTTTAAATTTCATGAAAATTGTTGAAGCGTATTTTTACATATATATGTACATGTGCTTCTCGAATTACTGACGTGTGCAATGAGTTGCAAGAAATTTAGCCAGGAAATCCAATGGGAAGACAAAAGCTTAACCCCATGTTTATTTTGTGCTATATTCTTTTTTTTTACCTAGTCCATCTTTAAGGTGTATTTTCTTTTGGTAGTTTGTTCCCCCTAGTTTTATTGTCCATATTAAATCCTTAAGTCTTAAAAAACTTCAAAATTAATCACCCTAAGGGTAAGGGTTTGGGTTGGGAGTGTTTTCCACTCCCCAAGTCTCCTTGGTTGACCTTTATGGTCACTCAAACACTCCATCTTTGCTTGAATTCGAAATTGGTTGTCACTTCATAGGTCGGTGACCTTGACTCCACCAAGGGGTTTACCTTAAGCCTAGTTAAGTAGATTCTTATTTAGAGGCACTTTGGAAGTAGTAGAGGGGGGGTTACCCAAATCTCTAGTTTTAGAGAGCAAGCTTGAAGATTGAAGGAAGGAGAAAGGAAAGAAGCTCTTCTCAAACTTCCATTGTTGCCATAACACTTGTGGAGGTAGGAATTCCTCTCTCATGGGCTTAGCTTTCATTTTATAGATCATGTGTGAATCTTGTTTATAGTATTGTGAAGGTTCTTGTCCTTATATGTTTGTGTGTATTGGGAGGATATTGGAGGGAATTTTATCTTGTTTTGGATTTCATTTCTTGCTTGTTGAGACCTTGTTCTTTGAGTTTTCATGGGGATTGTGATGGCATTACTCACCCTTGGATAGGGAAGAAGTGGCCATGTATGGGGGGGTAGGGCTTTAGTTGGACCTCATTGGTGAGAGTCTCCTTTCATGGTGAGAGGAGGGAAAAAGGGTAGGGTGTATGGGCCCCTACTTGTCATCACCTTCCTTATTGATGTTGTGAAATCATGTGTATGAAGAGAAAATGAATACCCTTGTGATTGGGGCCCCGAAAGGGCCTTGTAATAGAATGGAAATTCTTAAAATTGAAGCCCCAAAAGGGCTATGTAATGGAATGGTGATTGACTTCTCCCATTGGGAAAATCCACCCCTCCCCCTATTTTGATTCCATGTAGGGATCTATTGTGCAAACCGGGTTTGGGGTGTATGTTTGAATTGTTCTTGTTGTGATTATCCACCTTGATTCAGTTTTGTCTTCCCCATTATCCTTTATTGTAATTTGAAGTTAATTGGAAGATAGCACATGTTGGAAGTTTGTAGAGATTTATTTGAGTTGTAAATGATGTAAAATGGATTGGAAACTTGGAAGTATTGGGCAATGACCTCGGGTTTTCTTACTGGTTCTTTCCCGAGTGGAGCCTTTGAACCAGGATGAATAATAAGAAGAAAAAAAAAGATTATGAGAATTTCCTTGCATTGCTCTCATGTTTCTTGGAAATTTGCGTAATGTATGTTAAATGGTCTTCTCATTGTGTGAAACTTGTTATAGCCAATTCCACCACCTTTTTGTTCATGCATGTTATTGTGATGGAAGTATAAAAAATAAATTAAAAAATTGGAAAAAGATATGTGAGAGAGAATTTTGGTTGTGTGAGACTATATTATTTACTCTCAAGCCTTGGATTGTATTGAAGAGAGAAAGGAAAGATGTATTGAGTTATCTTGTATCTTGTATGATGTATTGAGAGTGTTGAATGTTAATCTTGAATATGAAGGAATTATGTTAGGAAAGGCTGAGTTCAAATAGACATTAGAATGGTATGGAGAAAATATATGCATATGAATTTATAGAGAATTTAAGCATCCATTGTGATCTTTCTATTTTCCATTCCCATAGAGTAATTAGTTGCATTATGTATAAATTTGGATTCATATACAGTTGTTGCATTTGTATGAGAAAGAAAATAGAATTGTATTGATCCAACAACAAAGGAAGAGAAACTAAAGTAAGTTTATAAAAATGTTATAAGCAAATCATTTGATTAAATTACGGTTGTGTTCAAGATGTAATATGCAATGTATAGACTCACCAATCTATTGACACCCATGTCTCAAGATCAATGGAGAAATTTGATAAAGACTTAAACTCCAACAAAAAAAAAATTAGAGGCCTGTAGGTGCTCAAACTTGCTGGAAAATGTATGGGCAAAAAAAAAAAAAAGAGACCCCCCTATTACAGTCAATAAAATATAGAAAATCACCCTCTTATTATAAGTATTCAAAGGGTGGGCGACCTACCTTATTTAATGCAACCCAACAACAACAAAAAATTATTAAAAAAAAAAAAAATTGAATTTTCGGGCAGAGCCTGCCGCTCGTACCCGGCGGCCCCAGTACCATATGCGTGGATGACCCCACGCATACACATGCGTGAGGACCACGCATTTAAATGCGTGGGATCCCCACGCATGTGTATGCGTGAGGCCCACGCATATATTGCGTGGGATCCCCCACGCATATATATGCGTGGGGCGGCGCGTTTTAAACTTGTTTTTTTTAAAATTTTTTTTAAAATTTTTTTTTTAGTTAGAATTAAATTTTGTTTAATATAGTTTTTTTAAAAATAGTTGTTAGTAGTTTTTTTTAATATTTAATTATTAGTTTAATTTATAATATGTATTAATTTAGTTCATTAACAACTTATAAATTTAATAATTAATGAATATTATTAATTAAAGAATCTTTCTAAAATAGTTTTATCTGTTTATTTATTAATTGTTAATTTGTAATGTTAATTATTAACTTATGTGAATGCAAATATAGATATTATTTAATGTAATTAAGTTTAATTATTCGATTAGCAATTCTTGATGAGAAGTTTATCTTCGGGATTAGTAAAATGTAGTTTAAATTTATATGTCTTAAACATTAGAATTATATAGTTTAAAATTTGATCTATGTCAATTGTAGGGTCATACAATCCAGATTAACTCATAAATTGAATGATAATTTTAGCTTTACTCCCTTGTCGAAGTTGATGACTAATTCATATGCAAAATTGAAATAAATTGTATTTAAGGAATTTACTAATGTTCTTAGAGTGTAAATCTTTTGAAGGGATTTGTTAAATCTATTAATTAATTGGGTCTTCTAATTAAATAAGATTAGTTGTTAACTGAATCATTCGAATTGTTAAGAGTTCGTGTAATCGTCTTCTTGGCATCATTGTTTCACGTGATCTTAACCGTGTCAACTTAGTGCACTTAAGTTTAAATAAATAAATAAATCTAACAAAAAAAAAATTGGTGTGTTTTTGGCCATAATATTTGGGCATGACACTCAAACAACCTTGTATTAACCATTGTAAATCCATTATCATGTTCAATAATAGTTCTATCAGGATCATTTGGATTAAGTCGTAGCCTATACAATTTGACAACAAAGAGTACTAATTTGAAGGATCTAAAGTCACACTCAATTATCTCATCCAAAATTCCATAGTATCGATTTTCAGACTCTTGAGGATGTAAGTCATTTCTAGATGAAATATTAGTAACTTGAAAGACTACATTTATTCCTGAATCACAAGTTTTCTTCGTGTCATCCAACACTTTGATGTGAAATTTCTAACCATTACAGAACATAGCCTTGTGGTGTTTAACCTGCAATAATATGTGAAACATATCAAAATTATTGTATCGTGATTTGATAAACATACGGGTGATTAATAAATTTGTACGTACCTAAAAATCTCTTGAACCATGTGCTAAATCTATTTCCCTTTACGTAACATTGGAATCTCCATTACGATGAGCTTCTTTAACCAATGAAGATACACCTTCCCATGTTAATGTGTGACCAGAATGTTGACATCGTTCAATCCATACCGTCATCCAATCAAGATTGTTTGCAATATACAAATGTAGTGCATCCCACTCTCGAGCACCTGTACAAAAAAAAAATAGACAACTTACAACTGATTTATTTTGAAGATTAAGAAATAATTTATTACAATAACATCTTATAATTTATTACCTCTCACTTTCCTCAATGTACCTTTCCCCATCAAGTACTCCCCTTCTAATTTTTTAAAAGGCTCGAGATCCCAAATGCTATCTACATGGATATTTGATGCAAACTTAGGAAGATATTTAGTAATGTACACCATAGTCTGGTATACCATATATCCCTCTACCATAGAACCCTCAAGATGTGCTCTTTGTCAAACCAAAGCCTTCAAAGATTTCAAATGCCTCTCAACCATCCACATTGACCTAGTGTGTACAGGTCCAAACAATTCAATCTCCTCAACTAGGTGTATGAGGTAGTGTTCCTGTGCATTGAAAAAAGTTGGAGGTAGACACTTTTGCATTTCACACAGTAAATGAGGAATTCTTCTCTTCCAATAGTTTATATCTTCTTTATGGATTTCTTTAGATGACAACCACCTACATTAAGAGATTCAAGTCACAAAAAATATATAGATATGAGACTTTACAAAATAATATACAATCGATTACATAGCAAGAAAAACAAATCATGAATATAATAAATATATACAACAAATTGAACAGATATTACTGCTTACCTCATATATTTTCCAAGATTGTATATCACTTGTTTGATGTTATTGTTGAAGCGCTCTGGGAGAGATAGAGGAAGCACGTACTGCAGTAATTATAAACCAATCATTTCATTGTTTTCCAACATAACATAATGAACAATTCACGTAGTTTATGAATATATTGTAAATACAGAAGAACATAACTTACCTTGACGAAAGTATGCCAATCATGCATTTTGAGCCCTGACCCAAATTCACTTTTTTTTAATATGAGATTGTTTATGTTCGCAGCAAATCCTGTGGGAAATTGAATTTTTTGTATGACTTCTTTTATGGCATCACTTTGCTGCTCCGTTAATAACCATGGAAGGGCACTTATATTAATTTGATCTCTATTGCTATTTGAGTGAATGAAATTTTTCAATGCATGATTGGATTCATGTATGTCATTACAAATTTTGACAATTTTTTCTTTGTCACACCTTCCATCCAATATTTTCCACAATGTCTCTGTTATATTCTTTCCAATATGCATAGTATCAAAAAAATGTACAATTTGTAAGTGTTCGTAGTAGGGAAACCTACTAAATTGTCTAGGATAGCTTTGTAGTCCCTTTGGAAGGTTGTCAGTATTACCTTGGTGACCTTCACGATCATCAATTACACAATTAGTCAACAAAAATCACAATAGAAATATATAAATTACAAACATAAACCATTAGGTGGAATGACATTACCTCGACGATTAATTCTATTATATTCCAACTTCCATAGGCGAGGTGTCATTCTTCATGGCTTTGATGTAGTCTCTTCTTTCCCATTGAAAAGATGTTTTTCCGTACTTCGATACTTATGATTCCTATGGAGGAAGTGTTTGCACTCATCAAACACCTGCTTTCCTAAACTTTTTGAATGACAAGATTTCATCTTTGGACCACAAACTGGACATGCAAATTTTCCCTTTGTTTGAAGACCTACAAGATAATGATCTAATTGGATTATTAAATATGTTGATTTTTATAATTAGAATTATTGTGCGCAACTTGAATTCACTATAACATACCACAAAAATGTGTTAGCCCTGGGGCATCATGTATTGTCCATGGAAGTATTGCATGGAATTGAAATTGTCTTTGTCGTATTGGTCTAGACACGTCATACATAGTGACACCATTCCATAACTCCACCAACTCGTTGATAAGAGGCTCAATATATACATTCATATCTTTTACTTGATATTTACCTACTTGAATGAACAGTAACATTACATAGTTATTGTGACCGTTTTACTGCAAGATTTGTAAGTATGTGTAAATTAATAAGTATCAAATGATAAGATACCTAGAACAATCATTGCCAACATAATGTGCTCCCTCTTTATTGACATCCACAGAGGAATGTTATTATTGATAACAAAAATAGGCCACACCGAGTAAACAGATCTCATCTCTCCAAATGGATTGACACTGTCCACTACCAATGAAAGCTTGAGATTACGAGGTTCTTCTTTGAAGTGTTGCCACTTTTCCTCTATGTGCATAAATGCCGAACCATCCTTAGGGATTTGAATAATGTCATCTCGACTTCTATTGCGTGCATGATAATCCATAAATTGAGCCAAGCTACTACACCTGAATAATTGTCGCATCCGTGGAATAATGGGGATGTAACGAAGAACCTTTTGACGCACCTTTTTTGTTAGTCGATCTGTTCGATATCTACTTGTGTGACATATAGGGCATTGTGTTGCAAATTCATGTTCTTTATAATATATAATATGATCATTGGGACAAGCATGTATTGCTTCATACTCCATTTCAATATCTTTGATAACAGTAGTTAATTCTCGATATGAGCGAGGTAGAATATTTGATGATGGTAACAGAAACTCGCCTATCAATCTACAACAAAAAATATAAGTTGTTAATATAAACAATATTAGTGGTACATTATTCACCCTTTGTTAACTATAAAGACATATATGACATACCTTAACATACGTGACATTGTTATGTTGGATAAACCATTCATAACCTTCAAGTTCAACAACAACAATAGAGCAGAGAGAAGAGTTGTTTGGGAGTCTTTGTATAGGGGCTCATATGCCTTCAGAAGTAGAGGTACATTGAGGCTATCATCATCATCATGATCAGATACACTTGGACTAGATGTGTCATGGATCAATGTATTTATACCATCCTCTTCAATTATGTTTTCTGGTGCATGATCGTCATCTTCCATGGGATCATTATCTTCACCTTGGATATTTACACCTCCATGTTCCTCCACTTCGAAAACCATATTCTTCAGATTGTTGTGGTTCATATCATGTACTTCCTTGGGAAGATCAACCTATATAAAATTGATTAACATAAATAAACCATGATCATCAACTCATCATCAAGTGATTTCATATGTATATAAATTGTTAAAATGATATAATGAACGACTTACCAGTGGATGATAGTCATGCCCCCCTTCAATGTGACCATTCTCCCTACAATGTCTCTTAATTGTTTTGATTAGAAATCTTCTACGATTTAAGCCCTTACAAATATTGCAAGGATAATAACATTTTCCATCACCTTTTCTTTTCAAGTTAGACCACAATCTAGCGATTGTCTCCCTATTTTGTTCTTCACTTATATTATCTGAGATGATCGTTCTTTGCAGGAAGCAAAAATTGGGCTATGAAAACTTCGATCTACTGCAACTTTCAAAAACTAAGCAAAATTGTCGATAGTACACAAATCTTCTTAGACCTAGCTAAATACTTTAATATTTTAAAAATACTTTCTTTGACTTTATTCCTAAGATTATTTGTAAAACTTTGACCAACCGCCTGAAGGTCTTATTTCAAGAGACCTTACAACATTAAGCCACTAAAAGCAATTTCAAAACATATAAGCTAAAAGTCTAGTTAAAATATACATTAGAATAAAAAAGAAACAATTTTCATACCCGAGCGCGCAGCTATAACTCGTGCAACAGCCTTCTTGCTTAGCTGTAGAAGCTCTCCAGCAATCAAATTATACAAACTACAAGGCCTAACAAAAATTTCAAAACATATAAGCTACAAGTCTAGTTAAAATATACATTAGATTAGATTCAACAATAGCAAGCAATGTTATTCAGAATTAGATTCAACAAACCTTAGCAGTGTAAATAGCCATCTCCTCTAAACTGGACTCCAAACACGAGGGGGCATTCACATACTCTTCCCCTAAACGTATCCTGAAGAACAAAAGCCATTATTCTTGAGTTTGTGAATTGCACTTCGAGATGAATGAAGCTTAAAAGGAATGAAATTTTTTTTCATAAATTTAAATTAGGATGTAATATTTATTCATAAGTATATACCTTGCAAGCACTTAAAATTGTTGTTATATGTGTTGCGGGAAAAGAAGAATTTTATACTTATGTGTATAGATGCACTTCCTGTATGCGATCCAAAGCTTGAATGTTATCAAGTGTGTCCAATGATGGGGAGAGACCTCCATACAAGTAGAAGATCTGCAATGAAACAAAAGAAAAGAAAATTTTCTTATAGTAAGAACAAGTTTGTTGTGCTGCACAGGGTACCAACAGAATAGTGTATAATATCTTTTTCTTTACCTGGCTTTCAATTTAGCATGAGAGCCTTTAATAGAAAATTCAAGTTGATAACATATTTAACAAGAGCTGCAGGGCAGCATAGTTCCTATGTAAGTCCAAGAAAATGTGTGAGGATTGACATAAATTTGCGTAAGTCCAAGAAGATGTGTGAGCATTGACATAGATTTTGTGAACATTTTCTATGTAATGAAGATTTTACTGCAAATGGAATGAACCTAGGGGTGGATTGGTAAACTGATTATTTGTATCAAATGGTGTAAAATTGAAACTAAAACCATTTCAATTGGCCATGCCACTCATGGACTGTTCCTCCATATGTTATAATACTTTCATCATATATCACAAATATGAAATAGAATATGTAGCACACTGAAATAAAGCATTAAAAGATAGTGTCTAAATGTAATTAAATATATGGAACTGGTTATAAGAATCTGTACAAATCAAT
The DNA here is from genome assembly GCA_028749045.1 of Cupressus sempervirens. Classification (NCBI taxonomy): domain Eukaryota; kingdom Viridiplantae; phylum Streptophyta; class Pinopsida; order Cupressales; family Cupressaceae; genus Cupressus; species Cupressus sempervirens. Next base: position 121,210,066 of record CM053783.1, read on the forward strand.
CAGAATGGGTTGAAATCAGTGCCCAACTTAAGAAGATCAACACTAATAATATGTCAAATATTTATTGTTAATTTATGCTCGTAGTTGTAGGGAAATTAGGTAAGCGAGAAACAAAAGAGCTAATAGTTTGTAAGAGTATACCATTTAAACTGTGTATGCTCATTTAACAAGAGAGCTCATAATTTGGCATGAAATACTCAAGACAATATATTTGATATGCATCTTACTTCAGCATTTCATGTAAACGTGCATATCAACTCCAAGTGTCAAATGTTAGCTGTAAGTGCAACAATGCAAGTTTCCATTTGTGTAACTTGTTTTTCTACTACAGTCAATGCTGATACATCTTGCTTTAACATAAATAGATTCAAAAGGAAGCATTGTCAACTTAAGAAAAATAGTAAAAATATACAGATGGATAAATGATGCATTTGTTTGGTATATTGTTAACTAGTTGAGCAATAATCAAAGCTACGCTGACTGCTTGAAACTTTTTGTATGGCTTTTCTTGCCCCTGTGAAGAAGATGAAAAAATGCCATAGATAGTAATCAAAAGGAATTAAGCCTACTAACAATAGCATGATTTGCATTGACAGAAAAAACCACAAATCCATACATTTAAAGAATGACTTGAGTGATCTTTCAAACAATTTGAAAATGAGCTCTGAACAAATACTTTTAACCATATTTCCTTTTATTATGCTATATCTCCCTGCAAGAAAAATAAATAGATCTACAAGAAAAATATTACACATGCTCATCTGCATGCCAAACTAAACATGCAATTAAACAAGTGTTACACCATTTGTAGAAATGGGAAGCTCAGGAGCACCCTCTGCAAGAATGATAGGCCCAACACTTTGGTACTTGCTCCCTCATGCCAAAACGTGCCAGCAAGCACAACAACCTTCTGCTCTCTAACATCTAGATGATAGATCATAGAGTGAGATCTGAAACATTGTGATTCAAAAAACATATAAAATCTCTTCTAGAAACAACATCAAGTAAAATATTAGATAGCAGAAAAATTGTTATGGATAACAGAAAGTTGTTTTTAAATAAACTTAAGCAATTTTTAATTTACCAAAGTTTTTGCTAAGCCCACATTTGCCAATTGTGTAAGGAACTTCATATGATGCTGCGAGGAATGTGTTGATGAAGCCAAAAAATGTGATTTTTTGATTAATCACTAATTGCCAATGTTCATGATTATGTAATTCTAAAGGATATGTCTGAATTGTATCTACTCTGATTTACAATCAATTTTCATCCTATCACTGTGAAAAATGGTTGAGAAATGTCAGGATAGCAAAAAAGTGAAAGACCGACTTGGAAGGGAGACATAGTGGTGCATGTGAGGTTGAGCCCAATAACGATGGAGTGAGAGGTTGTTCTTAAAATTGGTTGATACTCTACCAGTTTTGGAGGTCGGTAAGAGTATTAAAGTGAACTAGAGTAAGTAAACAAAAGAGAGACTTACAATTGATTTAAACTTATCTCTAACCTCCCAATTCTTCGAGAGCCTATTATAATTCTTCTTCTACTCACGGTTGAAGAAGCTGGAAGGTAGCTTAATATTTTGCAGCCACAAAGACTATTTTTTCCATATTATCATCTGCAGGTTCATGTCTCCATCAATAGTCCAAATATTTATCTCCAAGAACTCAGAAACAAATTTGAGACATGCAAGCTTTCGTAGGTTGTGGAGTTTGTTATGGCAAGTCTGATGACTTTCAATTTGTTCCATTCAATGTTGTTGATTGACCAGTCTCTAAGGATAATAGAGTCCTCATTGAATCTTGTTCATCCTACAAAATTGAATTGATATGTAGTATGACATGTACTGTCCCTAATCCTCTGTATGAAAGTGTGATTACAGCCTTCAATGGCATTCTGTGCTTTCTGATAATGTCATGCCTTTGTTTCATTCTGCATGCCCCCTCAACCCTACTCTCTCCAACATCAAGTATCCCTAAAGCATGATCCCTACTCCCTCTATTAGCATGTATCCTTGAACCCCAATCCTCGCTATTTGAAACAAATTTGAGACATGGGGGAAGTATTCTTATTTCCTTCTTAGGATAATCAGAAACCTAGACCAAGTTAGGAAAGAGGCATTCCTATAGGCAACACAGGATTAATTATTTATGTTATTGTTAGGATTGAGGGGGTTATACAAGAAACAATACCCGACCTTCATGCATGCATGCATACCCTGCAAGTTCATACACCGTCGAATAGTAGGGCATCAGGGCGGCTGGCTTTATTTTGGTATCTAACCAGCCAGCCAATAAACTCCATTTCCATCTCATAGATATCCATTTCCTCTTTAGACACGACTATTCAGGAATGAGCCAAGTTCTGGGGACTAAGCCATTCCGGGATATGGAACCCAGCGTTATGGTGGGGGTCTGGACCAAATCAAAAAATCAAAAATTCATATTCCTGTTCACATCTAGCCCCAAAAATAATACTCAAACTAACTGTCCACTACAACACCTTGTACCATTGAAAGATTTTGCAAAATCTGTTCTATTTAAACATTATATCAACAAGATAATGAATCGAATAAGGCAAGATCAAAGAGGAGGATGTCTCAGAAAAAGAGATATTTTACCTCTTCACATCAAACTTGGAGTCCAATCAAGATTTGTTTCTTTCCTTCATCTTCAAGAGGAGGATGTCTCAGAGAATGAGATATTTTACCTTAGACCTGAAGTCCAATGAATATTTTTTTGTTTCCTTCATCTTGCATACAATTCATGTAGTCTTTAGATTCAAAACTTACTCCAAATAATTGCATTGCTCTGTGCTCGATAGGGGGCAGATTCGCTGATTCACTGTGCTCGGAGGTATTTTTCTGCTTTGTTGGGAGATCTGATTCATTGAGCGCAAACAATGTGAGCAACGCGCCCTTTTTTTTTGTCTTATATCCTGACGACGTCGCAATTGCGACGTCGTCAGGATATAAAACAAAAAAAAAGTTCCAAATACACATTGACATCGCAAAACACTGCCTAATGTATTAGTGTTTAATTAAATGAGAAGTCATTCCTAATTAATTAAATGAAGTTATTTAATTAAATAAGAAAAGTGTCTCTAATTATTTAAAGATTATTTAATTAAATAGAAAAAGTAATTATGAGAGCATATCTCATTTTATTAAATTAAATATCTCAACAAAATCTCTTTCAGTTCAAAAATGGAAATTTCTAGTTCACTATTGATCAAAAATGAGTTAAATGACTTAACTCTTTTTTCCACTCAAATTGAATCAGTTAACTCCTTATTTTACTCAAATTAAATCTGTTAACTCCCTTTAATTTGGAAATCTCCCTTTATGACTGAACTTCACCTTTAATACGGACCGTTGATTGAAATCGATCTCAACCGTTGATGAATTCTAGGAAAGTCTATTTAAGAGACCCTCATCTCTTCATTTTAAAAGGTTGAATGAGAATTTTCATCGAATTGTTGCTCGAATTCATACTCACATTTGCTCATATTCACATATGCAAAAATCAAGTTTGACCAAAAGTTGACCAGATTTAACCATGGTTGACTTGAGTTGACTAGTTTCGAACAAAATTTTGAAATAATTAAACAAAATTATTTAATTAAATAGAGTACGTGTAATTAATTAAACAAAGTTATTTAATTAAATGAGAAGCCATTCCTAATTAATTAAATGAAGTTATTTAATTAAATAAGAAAAGTGTCTCTAATTAATTAAAAATTATTTAATTAAATAGAAAAAATAATTATGAGAGCATATCTCATTTTATTAAATTAAATACCTCAACAAAATCTCTCTTCAGTTCAAAAAGGGAAATTTCCAGTTCATTATTGATCAAAAATGAGTTAAATTAGGTAACTCCTATTTCTACTCAAATTGAATTGGTTAACTCTTTATTTTACTCAAATTAAATCCGTTAACTCCCTTTAATTTGGAAACCTCCCTTTATGACTGAACTTCACTTTTAATCCTGACCGTTGATTGAAATCGATCTCAACCGTTGATGAATTTCAAGAAAAACTATTTAAGAGACCCTCATCTCTTCATTTTGAAAGGTTGAATGAGAATTTGCATCGAATTGTTGCTGGAATTCATACTCACATTTGCTAATATTCACATACGCAAAGATCAAGTTTGACCAAAAGTTGACCAGATTTAATCACGATTGACTTAAGTTGACTAATTTCGAATTTTTTTTTTAAATAATTAAACAAAATTATTAATTTAAATGGAGTACTTACTTCTAATTAATTAAACAAACTTATTTAATTAAATGAGAAGCCATTTCTAATTATTTAAATGAAGTTATTTAATTAAATAAGAAAAGTGTCTCTAATTATTTAAAGATTATTTAATTAAATAGAAAAAGTAATTATTAGAGAATATCTAATTTTATTAAATTAAATATCTCAAAAAAATCTCTCTTCAGTTCAAAAAAGAAAATTTCCAGTTCACTATTCATCAAAAATGAGTTAAATCGATTAACTCCTTTTTCTACTCAAATTGAATCAGTTAACTCCTTATATTACTCAAATTAAATCCATTAACTCCCTTTAATTTGGAAATCTCCCTTTATGACTGAACTTCACCTTTAATCCTGACCGTTGATTGAAATCGATCTCAACCGTTGATGAATTCCAAGAAAGTCTATTTTAGAGACCCTCATCTCTTCATTTTGAAAGGTTGAATGGGAATTTGCATCGAATTGTTGTTTGAATTCGTACTCACATTTTCTCATATTCACATATGCAAAGATCAAAGTTTACCAAAAGTTGACCAGATTTAACCATGGTTGACTTGAGTTGACTAGTTTCAAATTTTTTTTTGAAATAATTAAACAAAATTATTTAATTAAATGGAGTACTTACTTCTAATTATTTAAACAAAGTTATTTAATTAAATGAGAAGCCATTCTTAATTAATTAAATGAAGTTATTTAATTAAATAAGAAAACTATCTCTAATTAATTAAAGATTATTTAATTAAATAGAAAAAGTAATTATGAGAGCATATCTCATTTTATTAAATTAAATATCTCAACAAAATCTCTCTTCAGTTCAAAAAGGGAAATTTTCAGTTCACTATTGATCAAAAATGAGTTAAATCAGTTAACTCCTTTTTCTACTCAAATTGAATCAGTTAACACTTTATTTTACTCAAATTAAATCCATTAACTCCCTTTAATTTGGAAATCTCTCTTTATGAATGAACTTCACCTTTAATCATGACCGTTGATTGAAATCGATCTCAACCATTGATGAATTACAGGAAAGTCTATTTAAGAAAATCTCTCTTCAATTCAAAAAAGGAAATTTCTAGTTCACTATTGATCAAAAATGAGTTAAATCAGTTAACTCCTTTTTCTACTCAAATTGAATCAGTTAACTCCTTATTTGACTCAAATTAAATCTGTTAACTCCCTTTAATTTGGAAATCTCCTTTTATGACTGAACTTCAACTTTAATCTTGACCGTTGATTGAAATCGATCTCAACCGTTGATGAATTCCAAGAAAGTCTATTTAAGAGACCCTCATCTCTTCATTTTGAAAGGTTGAATGAGAATTTGCATCAAATTGTTGCTAGAATTTAGGCTCACATTTGCTCATATTCACATACTCAAAAATCAAGTTTGACCAAAAGTTGACCAGATTTAACCACGATTGACTTGAGTTGACTAGTTTCGAAAAGAATTTTGAAATAATTAAATGAAATTATTTAATTAAATGGAATACTTACTTGTAATTAATTAAACAAAGTTATTTAATTAAATGAGAAGCCATTCCTAATTAATTAAATGAAGTTATTTAAGCAAATAAGAAAAGTGTCTCTAATTAATTAAAGATTATTTAATTAAATAGAAAGAGTAATTATGAGAGCATATCTCATTTTATTAAATTAAATATCTCAACAAAATCTCTCTGCAGTTTAATAAGGGAAATTTTCAGTTCACTATTGATAAAAAATGAGTTAAATTGGTTAACTCATTTTTTCTACTCAAATTGAATCAGTTAACTCCTTATTTTACTCAAATTAAATCCGTTAACTCCCTTTAATTTGGAAATCTCCCTTTATGAGTGAACTTCACCTTTAATCCCGACCGTTCATTGAAATCGATCTCAACCGTTGATGAATTCAAGGAAAGTCTATTTAAGAGACCGTCATCTCTTCATTTTGAAAGGTTGAATGAGAATTTGCATCGAATTGTTGCTGGAATTCATACTCACATTTGCTCATATTCACATACGCAAAGATCAAGTTTTACAAAAAGTTGACCATATTTAACCACGGTTGACTTGAGTTGACTAGTTTCGAAAAAAATTTTGAAATAATTATACGAAATTATTTAATTAAATAGAGTACCTACTTCTAAATAATTAAGCAAGGTTATTTAATTAAACGAGAAGCCATTCCTAATTAATTAAATAAAGTTATTTAATTAAATAAGAAAAATGTCTGTAATTAATTAAAGATTATTTAATTAATAAGAAAAATTAATTACGAGAGCATATCTCATTTTATTAAATTAAATATTTTAACAAAATCTCTCTTCAGTTCAAAAAGAAAAAATTTTAGTTCACTATGGATCAAAAATGAGTTAAATCAGTTAACTCCTTTTTTCTACTCAAATTGAATCGGCGAACTACTTATTTTACTCAAATTAAATCAGTTAACTCCCTTAAATTTGGAAATCTCCCTTTATGACTAAACTTCACCTTTAATCCTAACCGTTGATTTAAATCGATGTCAACCGTTGATGAATTCCAAGAAAGTCTAATTAAGAAACCCTCATCTCTTCATTTTGAAAGGTTGAATGAGAATTTGCATCAAATTTTTGCTGAAATTCATACTCACATTTTCTCATATTCACATACGCAAAGATCAAGTTTCATCAAAAGTTGACCAGATTTAACCACGGTTGACATGAGTTGACTAGTTTCGAAAAGAATTTTGAAATAATTAAATGAAATTAATTTATTAAATGGAGTACTTCTAATTAATTAAACAAAGTTATTTAATTAAATGAGAAGCCATTCCTAATTAATTAAATGAAGTTATTTAATTAGATAAAAAAGTGTCTCTAATTAATTAAAGATTATTTAATTAAATAGAAAAAGTAATTATGAAAGCATATCTCATTTTATTAAATTAAATATATAAACAAAATCTCTCTTCAGTTCAAAAAGGGAAATTTTCAGTTCACTATTGATCAAAAATGAGTTAAATCGGTTAACTCATTTTTCTACTAAAATTGAATCAGTTAACTCTTTATTTTACTCAAATTAAATCTGTTAACTTCCTTTAATTTAGAAATCTCCCTTTATGACTAAACTTCACCTTTAATCCTGACCGTTGATTGAAATCGATCTCAACCTTTGATGAATTCCAAAAAAGTCTATTTAAGAGACCCTCATCTCTTCATTTTGAAAGGTTGAATGAGAATTTGCATCGAATTGTTGCTGGAATTCATACTCACATTTGCTCAAATTCACATACACAAAGATCAAGTTTTACCAAAAGTTGATCAGATTTAACCACGGTTTACTTGAGTTGACTAGTTTCGAGAAGAATTTTGAAATAATTAAATAAAATTATTTAATTAAATGGAGTACTTACTTCTAATTAATTAAGAAAAGTTATTTAATTAAATGAGAAGCCATTCCTAATTAATTAAATGAAGTTATTCAATTAAATAAGAAAAGTGTCTCTAATTAATTAAAGATTATTTAATTAAATAGAAAAAGTAATTATGAGAGCATATCTCAATTTATTAAATTAAATATCTCAACAAAATCTCTCTTCAGTTCAAAAAGAAAAAATTTCAGTTCGTTATTGATAAAAAATGAGTTAAATCGGTTAACTCTTTTTTCTACTCAAATTGAATCAGTTAACACCTTATTTTACTCAAATTAAATCCGTTAACTCTCTTTAATTTGAAATCTCCCTTTATGACTGTACGTCACCTTTAATCCTAACCATTGATTGAAATCGATCTGAACCGTTGATTAATTCCAGGAAAGTCTATTTAAGAGATCCTCATCTCTTCATTTTGAAAGGTTGAATGAGAATTTGCATCGAATTGTTGCTAGAATTCATACTCAGATTTGCTCATATTCACATACGCAAAGATCAAGTTTGACCAAAAGTTGACCAAATTTAACCACGGTTGACTAGTTTCGAAAAAAAATTTGAAATAATTAAACGAAATTATTTAATTAAATGAGAAGTCATTCCTAATTAATTAAATGAACTTATTTAATTAAATAGAAAAAGTAATTATGAGAGCATATCTCATTTTATTAAACTAAATATCTCAACAAAATCTCTCTTCAATTCAAAAAGGGAAATTTTCAGTTCACTATTGATAAAAAATGAGTTAAATCAGTTAACTCCTTTTTTAACTCAAATTAAATCAGTTAACCCTTTGTTTTACTCTAATGAAATCTGTTAACTCCCTTTAATTTGGAAATCTTGCTTTATGATTGAACTTCACCTTTAATCCTAACCGTTGATTGAAATCGATCTCAACCGTTGACGAATTCCAGGAAAGTCTATTTAAGAGACCCTCATCTCTTCATTTTGAAAGGATGAATGAGAATTTGCATCAAATTGTTGCTGGAATTCATACTCACATTTGCTCATATTCACATATGCAAAGATCAAATTTGACCAAAAGTTGACCAGATTTAACCACGGTTGACTTGAGTTGACTAGTTTCGAAAAGAATTTTGAAATAATTAAACAAAATTATTTAATTGAATAGAGTACTTACTTCTAATTAATTAAACAAAGTTATTTAATTAAATGAGAAGCCATTCCTAATTAATTAAATGAAATTATTTAATTAAATAAGAAAAGTGTCTCTAATTAATTAAAAATTATTTAATTAAATAGAAAAGTAATTTTGAGAGCATATCTCATTTTATTAAATTAAATATCTCAACAAAATCTCCCTTCAGTTAGAAAAGGAAAATTTACAGTTCACTATTGATCAAAAATGAGTTAAATCAGTTTACTCCTTTTTCTACTCAAATTGAATTGGTTAACTTCTTATTTTACTCAAATTAAATCTGTTAACTCCCTTTAATTTGGAAATCTCCCTTTATGACTGAACTTCACCTTTAATCCTGACCGTTGATTCATATCGATCTCAACAATTGATGAATTCTAGGAAAATGTATTTAAGAGACCCTCATCTCTTCATTTTAAAAGGTTGAATGAGAATTTGCATCAAATTGTTGCTGAATTTCATACTCACATTTGCTCATATTCACATACGCAAACATCAAGTTTGACCAAAAGTTGACTAGATTTAACCACGGTTGACTTGAGTTGACTAGTTTTGAAAAGAATTTTGAAATTATTAAACAAAATTATTTAATTAAATGGATTACTTACTTCCAATTAATTAAATAAAGTTATTTAATTAAATGAGAAGTCATTCCTAATTAATTAAATGAAGTTATTTAATTAAATAAGAAAAGTGTCTCTAATTAATTAAAGATTATTTAATTAAATAGAAAAAGTAATTACAAGAGCGTATCTCATTTTATTAAATTAATTATCTCAACAAAATCTCTCTTCAGTTTAAAAAGGGAAATTTCCAGTTCACTATTGATTAAAAATAAGTTAAATCAGTTAACTCCTTTTTCTACTCAAATTGAATCAGTTAACTACTTATTTTACTCAAATTAAATCTGTTAACTCCCTTTAATTTGGAAATCTCCCTTTATGACTGAACTTCACCTTTAATCCTGACAGCTGATTGAAATTGATCTCAACTATTGATGAGTTCCAGGAAAGTCTATTTAACAGACCCTCATCTCTTCATTTTGAAAGGTTGAATGAGAATTTGCATCGAATTGTTGTTGGAATTCATTCTCACATTTGCTCATATTCACATATGCAAAAATCAAGTTTGACCAAAAGTTGACCAAATTTTAGCACGGTTGACTTGAGTTGACTAGTTTTCAAAAAAAATTGAAATAATTAAACGAAATTATTTAATTAAATGGAGTACTTACTTCTAATTAATTAAAAAAAGTTATTTAATTAAATGAGAAGCCATTCCTAATTAATTAAATGAAGTTATTCAATTAAATAAGAAAGGTGTCTCTAATTAATTAAAAATTATTTAATAAATAGAAAAAGTAATTATGAGAGCAATATCTCAATTTATTAAATTAAATATCTCAACAAAATCTCTCTTTAGTTCAAAAAGGGAAATTTCCAGTTCACTATTGACCAAAAATAAGTTAAATTAGTTAACTCATTTTTCTACTCAAATTGAATCAATTAACTCCTTATTTTACACAAATTAAATCTGTTAAGTCCTTTTAATTTGATAATCTCCCTTTATGACTAAACTTCACCTTTAATCCTAACCATTGATTGAAATCGATCTCAACCGTTGATGAATTCTAGGAAAGTCTATTTAAGAGACCCTCATCTCTTCATTTTGAAAGGTTGAATGAGAATTTGCATCGAATTGTTGCTAGAATTCATACTCACATTTGCTCATATTCACATACGCAAAGATCAAGTTTGACCAAAAGTTGACCAAATTTAACCATTGTTGACTTGAGTTGACTAGTTTTGAAAAGAATTTTGAAATAATTAAACAAAATTATTTAATTAAATAGAGTACTTACTTCTAATTAATTAAACAAATTTATTTAATTAAATGAGAAGCCATTCGTAATTAATTAAATGAAGTTGTTGAATTAAATAAGAAGAGTGTGTCTAATTAATTAAAGATTATTTAATTAAATAGAAAAAGTAATTATAAGAGCATATCTCATTTTATTAAATTAAATATCTCAACAAAATCTCTCTTATGTTGAAAAAGGGAAATATCCACTTCACTATCGATAAAAAATGAGTTAAATTAGTTAACTCTTTTTTCTACTCAAATTGAATCAGTTAACTCCTTATTTTACTCAAATTTAATCCGTTTACACCCTTTAATTTGGAAATCTCCCTTTATGACTAAACTTCACCTTTAATCCTGACCGTTGATTGAAATCGATATCAACCGTTGATGAATTCCAAGAAGGTCTATTTAAGAGACCCTCATCTCTTCATTTTTAAAGGTGGAATGAGAATTTGCATCGAATTGTTGCTGGAATTCATACTCACATATGCTCATATTCACATACACAAAGATCAAGTTTGACCAAAAATTGATCAGATTTAACCACGGTTGACTTGAGCTGACTAGTTTCGAACAGAATTTTGAAATAATTAAATGAAATTATTTAATTAAATGGAGTACTTAAATCTAGTTAATTAAACAAAGTTATTTAATTAAATGAGAAACCATTCCTAATTAATTAAATGAAGTTATTTAATTAAATAATAAAAGTGTCTCTAATTAATTCAAGATTATTTAATTAAATAGAAAAAGTAATTACGAGAGCATATCTCATTTTATTAAATTAAATATCTCAACAAAATCTCTCTTCAGTTCAAAAAGGGAAATTTTCAGTTCACTATTGATGAAAAATGAGTTGCATCATTTAACTCCTTTTTCTACTCAAATTGAATCAGTTAACTCTTTCTTTTACTCAAACTAAATCTGTTAACTCCGTTTAATTTGGAAATCTCCTTTTATGACTGAACCTCAGCTTTAATCCTGACCGTTGATTGCAATCGATCTCAACCGTTGATGAATTTTAAGAAAGTATATTTAAGAGACCCTCATCTCTTCATTTTCAAAGGTTGAATGAGAATTTGCATCGAATTGTTGTTGGAATTCATACTCACATTTGCTCATATTCACATATGCAAAGATCAAGTTTGACTAAAAGTTGATGAGTTTTAAATACGGTTGACTTGAGTTGACTAGTTTCGAAAAGAATTTTGAAATAATTAAACGAAATTATTTAATTAAATGGAGTACTTACTTCTAATAAATTAAACAAAGTTATTTAATTAAATGAGAAGCCATTCCTAATTAATTAAATGAAGTTATTTAATTAAATAAGAAAAGTGTCTCTAATTAATTAAAGATTATTTAATTAAATAGAAAAAGTAATTATGAGAGCATATCTCATTTTATTAAATTAAATATCTCAACAAAATCTCTCTTCAGTTCAAAAAGAGAAATTTCCAGTTTACTATTGATAAAAAAATGAGTTAAATTAGTTAACTCCTTTTTCTACTCAAATTGAATCAGTTAACTCATTATTTTACACAAATTAAATTTGTTAACTCCCTTTAATTTGGAAATCTTCGTTTATGATTGCACTTCACCTTTAATCCTGACCGTTGATTGAAATTGATCTCAACAATTGATGAATTCAAGGAAAGTCTATTTAAGAGACCCTCATCTCTTCATTTTGAAAGGTTGAATGAGAATTTGCATCGAATTGTTGCTGGAATTCATACTCTCATATGCTCATATTCACATACACAAAGATCAAGTTTCACCAAAAGTTGACCAGATTTAACCACGGTTGACTTGAGCTGACTAGTTTCGAAAAGAATTTTAAAATAATTAAACAAAATTATTTAATTAAATGGAGTACTTAATTCTAGTTAATTAATCAAAGTTATTTAATTAAATGAGAAACCATTCCTAATTAATTAAATGAAGTTATTTAATTAAATAAGAAAAGTGTCTCTAATTAATTCAAGATTATTTAATTATATAGAAAAAGTAATTATGAGAGCATATCTCATTTTATTAAATTAAATATCTCAAGAAAATCTCTCTTCAGTTCAAAAAGGGAAATTTTCAGTTCACTATTGATAAAAAATGAGTTAAATCAGTTAACTCCTTTTTCTATTCAAATTGAATCAGTTAACTCCTTATTTTACTCAAATTAAATCTATTAATTCCCTTTAATTTGAAAATCTCCCTTTATGACTAAACTTCACCGTTAATCCTGACGGTTGATTGAAATCAATCTCAACTATTGATGAATTCCAAGAATGTCTATTTAAGAGACCCTCATCTCTTCATTTTGAAAGTTTGAATGAAAATTTGCATCAAATTGTTGTTGGAATTCATACTCACATTTGCTCATATTCACATACTCAAAGATCAAGTTTGACCAAAAGTTGACCAGATTTAACCACGGTTGAATTGAGTTGACTAGTTTCCAAAAGAATTTTCAAATAATTAAACGAAATTATTTAATTAAATGGAGTACTTACTTCTAATTAATTCAACAAAGTTATTTAATTAAATGAGAAGCCATTGCTAATTAATTAAATGAAGTTATTTAATTAAATAGAAAAAGTAATTACGAGAGGGTATCTCATTTTATTAAATTAAATATCTCAACAAAATCTCTCTTCAGCTCAAAAAGGGAAATTTTCAGTTCACTATTGATGAAAAATGAGTTGCATCATTTAACTCCTTTTTCTATCCAAATTGAATCAGTTAACTCCTTCTTTTACTCAAATTAAATCTGTGAACTCCGTTTAATTTGAAAATCTCCCTTTATGACTGAACCTCACCTTTAATCCCAACCGTTGATTGCAATCGATCTCAACCATTGATGAATTCTAAGAAAGTCTATTTAAGAGACCCTCATCTCTTAATTTTCAAAGGTTGAATGAGAATTTGCATCGAATTGTTGCTGGAATTCATACTCACATTTGCTCATATTCACATATGCAAAGATCAAGTTTGACCAAAAGTTGACGAGATCTAACTATAGTTGACTGGAGTTGACTAGTTTCGAAAAGAATTTTGAAATAATTAAATGAAATTATTTAATTAAATGGAGTACTTACTTCTAATAAATTAAACCAAGTTATTTAATTAAATGAGAAGCCATTCCTAATTAATTAAATGAAGTTATTTAATTAAATAAGAAAAGTGTCTCTAATTAATTAAAGATTATTTAATTAAATTGAAAACATAATTATGAGAGCATATCTCATTTTATTAAATTAAATATCTCAACAAAATCTCTCTTCAGTTCAAAAAGAGAAATTTCCAGTTTACTATTGATAAAAGAATGAGTTAAATTAGTTTACTCCTTTTTCTACTCAAATTGAATCAGTTAACTCATTATTTTACTCAAATTAAATCTGATAACTCCCTTTAATTTGGAAATCTCCCTTTATGACTACACTTCACCTTTAATCCTGACCGTTGATTGAAATTGATCTGAACCATTGATGAATTCAAGGAAAGTCTATTTAAGAGACCCTCATCTCTTCATTTTGAAAGGTTGAATGAGAATTTGCATTGAATTGTTGCTAAAATTTATACTCACATTTGCTCATATTCACAAACGCAAAGATCAAGTTTGACCAAAAGTTGACCAGATTTAACCACGGTTGACTTGAACTAACTAGTTTCCAAAAGAATTTTAAAATATTTAAATAAAATTATTTAATTAAATGGAGTACTTAATTCTAGTTAATTAATCAAAGTTATTTAATTAAATGAGAAAGCATTCCTAATTAATTAAATGAAGTTATTTAATTAAATAAGAAAAGTGTCTCTAATTAATTCAAGATTATTTAACTAAATAGAAAAAGTAATTATGAGAGGATATCTCATTTTATTAAATTAAATATCTCAGCAAAATCTCTCTTCAGTTCAAAAAGGGAAATTTTCAGTTCACTATTAATAAAAAATGAGTTAAATCAGTTAACTCCTTTTTCTACTCAAATTGAATCAGTTAACTCCTTATTTTACTCAAATTAAATCCATTAATTCCTTTTAATTTGGAAATCTCCATTTATGACTAAACTTCACCGTTAATCCTGACGGTTGATTGAAATCAATCTCAACTGTTGATGAATTCCAAGAAAGTCTATTTAAGAGACCCTCATCTCTTCATTTTGAAAGGTTGAATGAGAATTTGCATCGAATTGTTGCTGGAATTCATACTCACATTTGCTCATATTCACATATGCAAAGATCAAGTTTGACCAAAAGTTGACCAGATTTAACCACGGTTGAATTGAGTTGACTAGTTTCCAAAAGAATTTTGAAATAATTAAACAAAATTATTTAATTAAATGGAGTACTTACTTCTAATTAATTCAACAAAGTTATTTAATTAAATGAGAAGCCATTGCTAATTAATTAAATGAAGTTATTTAATTAAATAAGAAAAATGTCTCTAGTTAATTAAAGATTATTTAATTAAATAGAAAAAGTAATTACGAGAGCATATCTCATTTTATTAAATTAAATATCTCAACAAAATCTCTCTTCAGCTCAAAAAGGGAAATTTCCAGTTCACTATTGATGAAAAATGAGTTGCATCATTTAACTCTTTTTTCTTTCCAAATTGAATCAGTTAACTCCTTCTTTTACTAAAATTAAATCTGTGAACTCCATTTAATTTGGAAATCTCCCTTTATGACTGAACCTCACGTTTAATCTTGACCGTTGATTGCAATCGACCTCAACCGTTGATGAATTCTAAGAAAGTCTATTTAAGAGACCCTCATCTCTTAATTTTCAAAGGTTGAATGAGGATTTGCATCGAATTGTTGCTAGAATTCATACTCACATTTGCTCGTATTCACATATGCAAAGATCAAGTTTGACCAAAAGTTGACAAGATTTAACTATAGTTGACTTAAGTTGACTAGTTTCGAAAAGAATTTTGAAATAATTAAACAAAATTATTTAATTAAATGCAGTACTTACTTCTAATAAATTAAACCAAGTTATTTAATTAAATGAGAAGCCATTCCTAATTAATTAAATGAAGTTATTTAATTAAATAAGAAAAGTGTCTCTAATTAATTAAAGATTATTTAATTAAATAGAAAAAGTAATTATGAGAGCATATCTCATTTTATTAAATTAAATATCTCAACAAAATCTCTCTTCAGTTCAAAAAGAGAAATTTCCAGTTTACTATTGATAAAAGAATGAGTTAAATTAGTTAACTCCTTTTTCTACTCAAATTGAATTAGTTAACTCATTATTTTACTCAAATTAAATCTGATAACTCCCTTTAATTTGGAAATCTCCCTTTATGACTGCACTTCACCTTTAATCCTGACCGTTGATTGAAATTGATCTCAACCATTGATGAATTCAAGGAAAGTCTATTTAAGAGACCCTCATCTCTTCATTTTGAAAGGTTGAATGAGAATTTGCATTGAATTGTTGCTAAAATTCATACTCACATTTGCTCATATTCACAAACGCAAAGATCAAGTTTGACCAAAAGTTGACCAAATTTAACCACGGTTGACTTGAGTTGACTTGTTTCGAAAGGAATTTTGAAATAATTAAACGAAATTATTTGATTAAATGGAGTACTTACTTCTAATTAATTAAACAAAGTTATTCAATTAAATGAGAAGCCATTCCTAATTAATTAAATGAAGTTATTTAATTAAATAAGAAAAGTGTCTCTAATTCATTAAAGATTATTTAGTTAAATAGAAAAAGTAATTATGAGAGCATATTTCATTTTATTAAATTAAATGTCTCAACAAAATCTCTCTTTAGTTCAAAAAGGGAAATTTCTCGTTCACTATTGATAAAAAATGAGTTAAATCAATTAACTTCTTTTTCTACTCAAATTGAATCTGTTAACTCCTTATTTTACTCAAATTAAATCCGTTAACTCACTTAAATTTGGAAATCTCCCTTTATGACTGAACTTCACCTTTAATCTTGACCGTTGATTGAAATCGATCTCAATTGTTGATGAATTCGAGGAAAGTCTATTTAAGAGACCCTCATCTCTTCATTTTGAAAGGTTGAATGAGAATTCGCATCGAATTATTGCTGGAATTCATACTCACATTTGCTCATATTCACATACGCAAAGATCAAGTTTGACCAAAAGTTGACCAGATTTAACCACGGTCGACTTGAGTAGACTAATTTTGAAAAGAATTTTGAAATAATTAAACAAAATTATTTAATTAAATGTAGTACTTCTAATTAATTAAACAACGTTATTTAATTAAATGACAAGCCATTTCTAATTAATTAAATGAAGTTATTTAACTAAATAAGAAAAGTGTCTCTAATTAATTAAAGATTATTTAATTAAATAGAAAAAGTAATTACGAGACGCTATCTCATTTTATTAAATTAAATATCTCAACAAAATATCTCTTCAGTTGAAAAAGGGAAATTTTCAGTTCACTATTGATGAAAAATGAGTTAAATTAGTTAACTATTTTTTCTACTGAAATTGAATCAGTTAACTCCTTATTTTACTCAAATTAAATCTTTTAACTCCCTTTAATTTGGAAATCTCCCTTTATGACTGAACTTCACCTTTAATCTTTACGGTTGATTGAAATCGATCTCAACCATTCATGAATTTCAAAAAAGTGTATTTAGGAGACCCTCATCTCTTCATTTTGAAAGGTTGAATGAGAATTTGCATCGAATTGTTGCTGGAATTCATACTCACATTTTCTCATATTCACATACGCAAAGATCAAGTTTGACCAAAAGTTGACCAGATTTAACCACGATTGATTTGAGTTGACTAGTTTTGAAGAGAATTTTGAAATAATTAAACGAAATTATTTAATTAAATGGATTACTTACTTCTAATTAATTAAACAAAGTTATTTAATTAAATGAGAAGCCATTCCTAATTAATTAAATGAAGTTATTTAATTAAATAAGAATAGTGTCTCTAATTAATTAAATATTATTTAATTAAATAGAAAAAGTAATTATGAGAGCATATCTCATTTTATTAAATTAAATATCTCAACAAAATCTCTGTTTAGTTCAAAAAGGGAAATTTCCATTTCACTGTTGATCGAAAATGAGTTAAATCATTTAACTCCTTTTTCTACTCAAATTGAATCAGTTAACTCCTTATTTTACTCAAAGTAAATCTGTTAACTCCCTTTAATTTGGAAATCTCCCTTTATGATTGAACTTCACCTTTAATCTGTGAGGCCTCACCCCGACGCATCGTAGCATAGTGATACATTACCCTGATTTTGTTATTCACGACTCGAGATGTCGAGACATTATCTGATGCTTAGAACATATTTTATTATTTCATGTTGTGTGATGTTATTTTCAGATATATTTGATGATTTTCATTTAATGTTTCATGTATATGTATGTTGATGAAATCAGTAAAGGTAGGATCGTGACTTTGATTTAAGATATTTTAAATGGTTAAGAATTAAGTAGGATAAATAAACCCTTATTGATGTATGTTTTAATTTAGGTGAATTTATGAATACGTATACATTTATGTACATGTGATTTTACGGGACTACTGATGTGTGCAATGAGTGTGCAGATATTTAGCCGAGAAATCCTACGGAGAAACAAAACTGATCTCTATGTGTTAATATTTGAAAACATTGTTGTTCGTAATTCACATTTTTTTAATTTATTGTGAGATGTATGTATGCATCTTCCTTGCTCAGTGAATGTTAAATGTTCGTAATTATGTTCTTTCAGTGTCGCTTGACACTCGTAAAATGGTTATGTGCTTCGGTGGCTATTTAGGGTTAATTGTTTAACCTTTGGACCAAGTTGGTTTAAGTTAGTATCAGTTTTCTATTGAGTTCTTAATCAAGGTTAGTCATCCCTTAATCCGGATTAGTGCTTATTTGCAAAGTTAGAGTAGTAAGTTGGACCTATTTTATTCCTAGATTTTATTTGACTCTAAACCTCTTCTTAAGACTTTAAAACTTGTTTTTTTTTCTAACCAAAGGGTATGGGTATGGGTTAGGGGTCTTTTCCAACCCCTAAGCCCCTTGCTTTGACTTTTAAGGTCACTCAAAAAGTCCCTTTTTGACTTTGTGCGAAAATTGATCATGGGTATCTTGAGTTACCTCACCTCATCTCCACTTGGGGTTTAACCATAGTGTAGGTTGAGTTAGGAGTTTCTAGGGTGGCTAGTGGGTGGAAATAGTTATTGCTCATTTTGGGTGGTTGAGTTGGAGGCTTATTCGGAGGCCTTCCTTGGACTAGTGGGTTGTTACCCAATCTCTACTTTTAGAGAAGATTTTCTTGAAGCTTGAAGAAGGAAAGGGATACTCTACTCAAACTTGTTCATTGCCATTACCTCTTTGTGAAGGTAGGAAATTCTCATCTCCCTTATTCAGATTTTATGTTTGGTTTCATGTTCATGTTATCTTGTTGTTGTTTCACTGTTGTATGGTTGTGGGTATGAGGGAAGATTTGAAAACCATGTCTTTTTGGTTGTTTTCCTCCCTTGTTTATGTTTGTTTTTTTTTTTTGAGTTTTTCTTACATGGGTGTTTTGGTATTACTCACCCTTGGAGAGGGCAGAAGTGACCGATTTTGGGAAAGGTCTGTTTAGTTGGACTCCAACCTGTGTAGAGTCTCTTCTCAAGATGAGAAGAGGGATAAAGGGTAGGGTGTTATGGGTCCTTACTCGTCAGCACAAACCTGGTATGAGTATGACAAGTTTAAATGGAAGAATGGAAGTTCTTGGTTATTAGCCTCGATTGGGCATCTGAATGGGTGTTGTGCTTGACTTCTCCTGTTGGAAGAATCCACCTTTCCCTAGTCTTGATTCATTGTGAATCTTATTGTGTAAACCATGTATGATTATGCATGCTTGATGTTCTTTTGGTTCTGCTTGGTTGTCACCCGATCAGATATTGGTTTCCTCTGTAGTTCTTGAAATGAGATTCAGAAAACATTACAAACTCCTTGATTATGATCGCAAAGAAAATCTGATAAAATTATTGAAAATTGGGATTGAGATCCTATTGTAAATTGTATTTTTAAACCTTATTGTATATGGCAACGAAGCCAGGTTTTCTTCCTGATTCTTTCCCGGCTGAGCCTTTGAATCAGGTTAGCCAATAAAGTAATGGTTGAGTGTATTTGGTTCCTAAAAAAAAAAAAATATGCACTCCCAGGAGTGAAAACTCTCTAGAAAATACATGAGGAGAAATTTATTTCCTTCCAAGACCAAAGAGCATATTCTTGCTTAGATTCCTTCCTAAATGAAATAAGAAACAAATAAATATTATTTTAATCTCATGGGTGCATAATTTCGAATGCATAAATAGGTATATTTTAAAAAAAAAAGGTTAACATCATAATATCTTTTCTTTTACCTATAAAACTTTATGTATTCATTGCCCTCCTTGGTCTTGGATGTCAGTTAGCCTTGTTTTAAAAAGGTTTTAGTGTCTATCTCAAGTCAAAGTGGATGGGATGGGTGGGTGATGTTATCCTGCCACCTTGTCCCATCCCCATTCTTCTCCATTCCTAGCGGCCAGTTTGGGGAAGGTGGCATTTATGTTGAGAAAGGAAATTGAGGTGGTCACTTTCATTTCCTTAAAACTCCCTTGCTCACCTCTGTTCACGTGCCCACCTCTTGGGTTTCATTTTCATTACCTTGAGCTACGTGGAAAGTGGGGTGGAGAAAGCTATGTCATGACATGACATTTAACCTGCATGTTGGCTTAGCTTTGGGGTGGTAACTGATGTTGCAAGTTAATGCTTGTTTAAACTTAAGACTTTATCTCCCCTACGTACCTTCTCCTTGATGTACAGGCTAGGGGTTGCGTGGGGCCTAGGGAGAGGTGTAGGGAGGGGTCGGATCCACTTGACTTGTAGCCAAGTGGATGTTAGGGGCTAGGGTGTAGGTAAGATCTTAGGGTAGGAGGGTTAGTGGTTAGGTGTTAGTTAGTAGGTAGGCTTAGTTAGTAGTATTTGATTTAATTGTATTTCAGTTTTAATGTAGTTAGAAATTTAGAATATGATTTATTATTAATTTAGATAGTTTAGTATTTATTAGTTGGTTGTTTAATTAGTATAGTTTACCTTTTTTTTTTTTTAGTTATTTAATTTTTTTTTTAACTTATTAATTTAGTCTAGTTTCTTTTCTATATATTGTTATTTTAATAGTTAGTTTCAATGAAAGTTTAAATTGTTAAAGTATAATTAGTTAATTTAATAAAGTTTTAAGGTTATTCTATGTTTTGATTAAGGACTCCTTGTGTCGATTGTTAATAATTTTTAGTTACTTAGTTATGGGTTAATTTTATAAGTACTAATTTAGTTAGTTTTAATTTTAAATGTACTCTTACTATTTTAACCATTAAATAGTTTAAATTTATCGATTAATTGGCTATTTAAATAAGTTTTAATGTAGGTTTGATTGATTTGATATTGCAAGTAATTTGAGATCTGGATTCATGCACATTGTTATCTATGTAAGTTTTATTGCATATCATTATAAGTTAATATAATATCATAATTTTATCGAGATTAATCTAATAACAAAAGTTCTAAAATTTTAATGATGTTATCATCCTCATGTTTAAAACCTCAGGATTGAAATGTAAAGAACTTGTACTAAAGCTTCTATCTCTATCATATCAAACTTAGAGCATGTTGAATTTTAAATCAAAAAAAAAAAAATTTGTGTCCTTGCCCTCTTAGTTTGGGCATGACATTTTGGTATTACAGCCTGTGTTTCAACACTAGGAACCTTAAACCATGGTGCTTCCTAAACTTAACTCAAACTTTTATTTGTGTAGATGCCGCCTGTTACTCGTAACCGACGAGGCAGAGGTCGTAAGACTAGGGGTGGTAGAGCGGGACAGGAGGATGGACCACCACCATCTCCACCGTCACCTCTACCTCCACCACCACTGAACCCAAACTAGGACATTATAGATGCACTTCAAACTTTGATCGGTGTAGTTCAACAGAGAGTGGTACCTGTAGTTCAGCCAGTTCAGCAGATTCCAGTAGTGGAAGCAGAGGGACTCAGAGGAGGCGGGCCCAGAGTCAGAGAGAGGACTAGGAGTCCCCCACTGAGACAGATAGAGGGTTAGGGTGAACACAAGGAAGAGTCCATACACCAGAGAGGACCCCCTTTTGACAGACCTCCTAGACATGTAGGGGATGACATCAGGGAACTGATTCGACTCAGACCACCATTGTTCACCGGTACCACTGAGGGTTCAGTAGCAGAGCCATGGTTGCAAAGCTTACAGTGGTGCTTTGGGTTACGCCCTTATGGGAGTAATCTAAAAGCATGCCTATAAGTTCATCAGTTGAGAGGGGATGCTTCCAAATGGTGGCATCAGGAGGAGATTATTGGTGGAGTGAGAATGGACACCCTCACATGGGAATCTTTCCTAGAAAGATTTCGTGAGAGGTACTTGTCAGAGCATTTCTGGCAGAAACAGATAGAGGAGTTCCATTCTCTTTATCAAAGAGGCCTTAAAGTGGCTCAGTACGAGAGTAGGTTTCTCAAGCTCCTTCCCTATGTGGAATACATGAAGGACGAGAAACTACGGGTGTAGACACCTAAAAATCCTTTAGAAAATAAAGTATTTTTATTTTCTGAAAAATTCCTGATGACATCATCATTTATTAATTAATTAATTATTTAATTAATTAATTAATTATTTAATTAATTAATTAATTAATTTTTATGCCATTAAATCTTTTTATCTTAATTAAAAATATTTAATTAAGGAATCCCTCCCGAAAATGTTTAAATCTTATTTAAACATTATTTCCTTATTTATTAATTATTTAATTAATAAATTGACCAAAAATCCTAAAATAAATAAAAAAAAATTTTTTTTTCCCAAAAGTTGGCCAATTTCCTTATGACCAATAACCTCTTCCAAAATCTTCTAATCCTTCTTTAATTTTGATTAAAGGCTAATCCCATCATTTCTTACCCCTAATCCCAACTCAAAATATTTAATTAAAGTTAAATATTAATCCTCATGTTTATTAAAAAAGTTTTAATAAATATCTCCTCAACCCAAACCCTTGAAATAAATAAAACTTTATTTATTTCCTAAAAATCTAATTTATCCTCATCCTAAGAAGTTCTAGACTCTTCTAGAAAGTCTTTATCCTCATCCTAGGAAATTCTAGACTATTCTAGAAAGTCTTTATCCTCATCCAAAGTCTAGACTCTTCTAGAAGATGTCTTTAAACCTAATCCTAATCCCTTCCTAACCTTGTCACATTCCCTAAACATGGGTTAAGACTTACTAACCCAAGCCAAAGTTAACAAATATCTCCTCCTTCACCCACCCTCATTAAATGCCATCCACTTGCCTATCCCTAAGCTAATCCTAAACCATCCTAATCCATCCTCTAATCATTTGCACAAGCCTAAGCAAGCTTAAAATCTTCCTAATCAAGTCCAAGTCAAATTTTCTCTTATCACCCTCAAAATATCTCAACCATAAAACTTTATGAAGTCCACTAGGTCATAAATGACTCTTACAAGCCCTTTTATTGCTCTTACAAGTCATTATGAGGGTCTTTATGAAGATTTTATCCCTTGAGCCTCCTTTGTTGACTCATCCTTCCCCTTTTCTCCATCCTCTCACCATGTGACATGTGTCACTCCTTGATTTGTTGTAAGGAAACACAATCCATGTGCTCTCCTCTCATGCAATCTAAGCCCTCCATGAGCTTTTTCCCATCCTTGCATCTTAGCCCTCAATCCCTCAAGCCTCTTGCCTATAAATTGGATCCTTCCCCTTTGCAAAATAACACAATCCATGAAGTAAAGTTATAATGCTATTTTGAGAGCCAAATCTATACTAAAGCCATCTATCCACACCAAAAATCCACAATCATCCATTGAAGCCTTTGGAAGCATATTGAGCATACATCCTATCCATTTAGATAAAGCTACTCAACAAGAGAGCTTCTTATTGAGAGAGTACATTAATGGCTCATATTCTCAATTGAGAGCTCATCTTAGTCTATCTTGAAGTTTATGAATTTTGTTTAGTTTGTAGAAGCTTTATTTAAATTTGGTTTCTATTAGCATACTAACATTGCTCATATACATTTTGGCATGCCCGGTGGGACCCCGCATGGGTCATCTTCATTAGCTTTTTTAGTCAAGCTTTGTATGTCATTTGCTGATTTTGGCTAATTTTTCTTGTTTTTGTGATTGGTAGGATTGTATAAATTGGTTTTGTAGGTCCACATGAGCATGAAGAAGACAAAGGAACTCATAATCTATCTCATAGTGTTTGCAGATTTTTCAAGCTTATAGGTGGACAAAGAACTTGAAATTCTTCTTCTTCTTCTTGTCTATATTCTTCTTATTCCATCTACTTCTTCTTCTTCTTCTTGTGGGAGATCTTGGCCATTTTTTTTTAAGGAAGCAAAATCATACACACTTCTTTTTAGTGCTTAAAATGAACCCCCAAATCATACTTAAATCCATTGAAAAATTAAAAATTTGCAAAAAAGAAAAAATCTTTTAACAAGTGAAACTAAACCAATCTAATCATTTGCATCCTTTCAACATCAAGGTTTTAGATACATTCATGCAAAATTAGAAACACTTCATTTTTGGGAATTTAAAAAGAACTTCAAGTTTCCATTTCAAAAGGTTCAAAATCAACACTAAGTGCACACTAAAGTTCTTTTAAAAAATCTCATAAAAACTAAGAGTCCTAAATGGTTGCCAAAAATTGTCTTAAAAGCTTTGTTATTTGTTCCAAAAAAATGTCTTATTGCAAAATCTTGAATGTTTCTTAGGATTTTCATGCATCAAAACAATCTAGGAATATCATTTTTGGGCTTAAAATATGCAAACTAGAACACAAAATCTTGAATGAAAACCAAAGTCCAAAGAGTCATTTTCACTTTTGAGTCCAAAACAATCTTGAATGATCTAAGGTTAAAACAAAGCACTTCAAAGTTCTTAAAACAACACACAAAATCTCAATCTTGAATGCTCAAAAGAAAACACTTGAATGTTTAACCACTTTTCTTTGAATGCATGTTGCTAAAATCACTCTTGAATGCCATAGATTAAAATCAAATTTTTCTTGAATGCATGGTTAAAAAAACAAATCCAATCTTGAATTCTAAAGATCAATTAACTATTGCAATATCAAACACTTCATTTGGAGCTTCTAAAAATTGAACAAAACAAATCTCTTTTCCACATGCAATCTAGGTAAAGTTTGATTTTTGGACATTTAAGAAACCTTGTTAAGTTAAAATACAAATTTGCAAAAATCAATTTGAGTAGTTCCTTGGACTCACCTCTTTTCTAATCACCCATCAAATATTAACCATTGGTTGCAATCTCAGTGCCATTTATGGGGATGGGTCTACTTGAAAAAGGTGTTAAATGTTCCACAATCTAACTCACTCACTTGGTCTTTGAACTTTTGCTTTAACTTTATCAAAATTCTTAAATGATCAAAACTCTAGATTAAATCGATCACACTTCAAGTTTGGGCACTAAAATTGAACAACAACTGACGTGGAGAGCCTCCAGGCGCGCGCTTGAAATCGAATCTCACACACTTTTGTTTTGGGCTTAAAACAAACTCACACTCAATCTTGAATGCCTTAAAGAAAATTAATCGATACTTGACGTGGAGGGCCTCTGGGCGTGCGAGTTTTCTTTTGTTGACCCTAACTCTTCTTATTGTTTGCATTCTTCGATCGATTTACTTTTTTTGGCGCTTCAAGTTGGAATAAACATTGTATCTTAAACATGAGTGCTTGCAAAGTCTAGATCAAAAAACTTAAGCGTCAGTTGGTAAAAGAACAAGCGTGTTTTTTAGCCCAAGGTCATCCAAGTCTTCTCTCCCCTTGTCCTCTTTCGAGGCCATCTTGGGTGCATAAGATTAGGATCCAAAACCTTGTTTCTTTTTAGGAGGCCTACTTGGGGATTTCATCACCCCTTGGACGACCTCAACTCCAGCGTTCTGGCAGAGTATAAGAATCGGAAGGTGAATCGAAAGACACCTCTCTTGGGATCAAGATTTTGTCACTCGGGCTAAGCCTCAAGGAACTTTATACCCTTGACAAGTGAAAGAGGAGAAGTGGGTTACCGCTCCTCTCGGCTGTGTGACATCTTTTTGGTCTCATCTACGGATTTGGGCCTCACGTACCTTGGGTATATCAAGGACTCCTTAGCTAAACCAACTGTCAGCCTTGTAGACAACCATCTAGGATGTTAATGTGTTTGAGGTGACTGATCAAAAAATTTGTAGAACATACACACTCCTTGGCGCAAGTATCACTTTCTGAGAATCAAAAACTTCTATCTGGTTGTTTCTATCTATTGCTTGATCTTTTATTTGTTGAATGAATGTTTGCCAAACTTGGTCAATCCTAGCTTAGGGCATACTTAGCGTAGTCACTGCCTATTCCAGAAGTTGAACGAGTTGAAGCAAAACAACCAAGATCTCTCAAAGCCAAGCAGATTCAGAAATTGATGTCAGAGCAACCCAAACCCAAACAGAAGTTCCACAAAGTTAAACTCAAACCATCTCTAGCATACCAAGAACTTTCAGCCAAGAGAAAAGAAATAACACCAAGCCCACGAATTGCCAAACTCCACAAAGTAGAGGACAAAGCTACCGACGAAGCACTTCAAGAGGCCTGGTTAGAGCGCACCATCAAATTTAGCCAACATCCAGGAGTTAATCCTACTTATGCCTTACCAACTAGGCATGATTTCTATGATTAGACACCCTTGTTTCTCCACATCTTCTTGGATAAGCTTCACTTTAGAGTCATTTTTGTAGAAAAGCCAGCCATCTTAGGTTATCCCCTTAAGCATTATTAGCTCATCCATCTCATTTAGAATCAAACCATCTAGCCAGCAATCAAAACCTCACATCCAAGCCTTAAAAATTGTTGTCACTTTTGCCAAAAGTTTGCCACTCCTAAAATCTTCCAAATTCATTAATTTCACCAAGGTTATCCCTTTGACAGAGCTTTTTCTAGGGTGATCTAGCTTTGTCACTTGTTATCCCTCATCACCTTGAGCTAAAGGTTGGGATCCACAAGTGGTCAATCTTGTGTTCTTCCTAAAGGATCATCAGTCTATCCTTAAGTTGACACAATCACCACCAAGCTTACACATAGGAAAGCAGACCTTTCGTGCTTTGGCAACATATCTTTGAATTTAGAATCTCCAACCCAATCCTCCTTAGGTTTTTTCGTATAGCTTTGCCTTAACCTAGGAAATCATTTGCATAGAGAAGCCTTCCCCCTTTTGCATCCATCAGCATTATTGCCTCTCATTCCTAGGAGCATTTTTCATGCCACCCGTCACTCGCTTAGCCAAGAAGAAAGAAATAATGGAGCCCTATCATTTGGATCGAACAGCCTCACCCCCCTTGAGCACTCAGCCATCCTTCAGCCCAGAGAAAGCTATGCCATCATGTACTGACATTGAAGCTTTCATGAACCAACCAGGAAATGCAGTGTTGGTAAATGCCATTATAGACAAGAACAAAGAGACAATCATAGCTAATTTTCGAAGGGAAAATGTAGGAACCTTTGACTTTGGAAGACCCCCTCCATTATCAGATCCATCTCACCCATTGTTTGGATAGCTACCACCACCCATAGGCTCTTATGATCCAAATTATCCTCAATATATGCCAAAAGAAGAGCCTCCAGCCAATCCATATGATCCAACAGACCCAAACATACCATCATCCACCCAAGTTGAAATCTCCATGCCGCAAGCCAACCCAGCCACCACCACTCCATCCTTGGTTCATACCTCTCCGCTCCAAACCCCCTTTACCCAAAACAGCTCACCGTTCACCCCCTTCACTATTGCTGCTGCTGCTCCCCAACCCAGCCTTCCAAATCCACCCATCTTCCAAATCAGTGCTAGCATCTTTGGCCAACCTCAGCAATATACAACAGGGATGCCACCCATGGGGCCAAGTAATCAACCTTTCATCACCCCCAGCTTGTTCACTATAGCCCAACACACAATCCCATCATTTCCATTAGGTCTTGGGAGCTCAATACCATTAGCCACAAATCTACAAGCTACTACCCTCACTCCACAAAGCTATCAAATCCCACAAGCTACTACCAATTTTCTACCAAGCTCTCAAGTGACCCCAGCCCCTGCCACCACTCTACCAAGCTTCCAAATCCAACCACAAAGCTATCAAACCCCATCAGTTCCATTCCCAAGCTTTCAATTCCCACCACCTCCACCACCAACTAATCCATTACCTCCAATTACCAACTACTTTTCAATGCCACTTCTAGGAGGTAATCCACCACCCCATCCAACCACCAATTATTTGCAAATACCATCCCAAATGGGGGCACAACCCACATATATTGGTCAAACCCCACAAGCCCCCCGATCCTTTCCCCAAGCCTCTCAACCATCTTATACCTTACCTCCACAAAGCAATCCATTTATCCCACAGCCAGCTTATGTTCCTCAATCCCAACCTCAAATCCCATATCAACAGCAAGCCTCGCAGCACATGCAGCAATATGCGCCACCTCCCCCTCAGCAACCTATCATCCACCATGCAGCTGCCCAAACAATGTACAATCCCTATCAGCAAATCCCTCATAGCCATCCATATTCAGTGGCCCCATCCAGTACATACCTACCTCAAGGCACTCCTACATTGGGGGCACCCCAGCCATCACCTATCAATTCAGAATGGGAGCAAATGAAGATAGCTCTAAAAGCCATCCAAGAAGGGAATGATCCGAAGACATTCAAGTTTGAGAATGTGTGTCCTTACCCATTTGACAGAGCCATTACCATGACACCATTTCCCAAACACTTTGAGGTACCCAAATTTGACAAATTCAGAGGAAAAGGAGACCCTGTCACACATATCAAAGAATTTTATATGCACTACCAGGACGTAGCATACAATGATGTCTTCCTCTTGCACCTTTTTCCCAAAAGCTTAGCTGGACCAGCTCTTGAATGGTTTTATAGAATCCCCTATGGTACAATTAAAAACTTTGCTGAATTATCTGAGGCATTTGTAGCCCAATATGCCCATCTTGTTGAAACAGAGCTATCAATAGTTGATCTTGTCCACACCAAGCAAAAAGGTGGAGAAAGCCTTGCCGAATACCTGCAAAGATGGCAAACCCTTACCACCCGCATATCCTGCACCTTGCCAGAATGCCATGTTGTGAAAATGTTTATTGATAATGCCCATCCTAGCTTGGCTCACCACATGACCATGAACTGTTTGCAAACCTACAAAGATATCAAAGAGAAAGGAATGATCCTTGAGCAAGGACTCATTAAAGATGGTGTGGTCAAGCTTTACAAGGAAGCCAACCAAAATCAATCACATTCTAATGACAAGTCTAGGTATTGGAACAAAAACAAGCACGTTGCAACAGATGGCGTCACTGACACCAGACATGTGAATATTGTTGGTCCTTCTCACAACCAGTCCAACCCACCATATCAACCAAAAAATCAACAAGCTATCAACTACCAACAATAGAATAACCAAACCTATCAAAACCACACTCCAAGACCCAACTTTCAAGGGTCTAGCAATCAAGCTAATGCCATCAATGTAGCTGCAAGAAAAAAGCCTAGATTCCAACCTACACCTAGAAGCTATACACCCCTTGGTGAGCCATTGGATGTCATTTTTGAGAAATTAGTCAAAGAAAACCTCATCAAATTTCCTCCTACCCAACAAATTGACCCAAGCCAATTCAAAGCTGCATGGTACAAAGATAATGAGTACTGCAAATTTCATAGGGTAAAAGGTCACACTACCCTCAGATGCATGAAACTGAAAGACTATGTGCAGGACCTCATTGATCGGAAGGAAATCACTGTTGGTGCCCAAACCTCTCCCAATGCAGGCTTACAGATCTATCAAAATGCTTTTCCTCCACACCACAACCATAATCTTGGAAAAGCACCTATCCAAACCAACAACAACAACACCAACAACCGTCAGCCAAACCAATAGCATGGGAAGAACAATGACCACACTTCATCCTATATAGACTATGGTAGCCTTATAGGTTGTATATTTGAGAAAGAGCCTTCCGTCAATGTTATCAATATCCAAGGACCAAACAATGAGTGTGCAGTCACCACTCGAAGAGCGCAATTTAACATCGCAGGCCCACCTGTTAGACCAACACCATCAGCTCCATCAAAAAGCCAGTACAATATCTTGGAACACCTTGGGAACATGCCAGCCCAAATCTCCATTTTAGACCTTCTTCACACTAGTCCTGTGTACAAGAACATCCTTGACAGTGCTCTCATAGAATCTCATGTCCCTTCTGATATCAATGCTACTAATTTTCGTAATCTTGTTGGACACCTCTCATCCTCATGTGCCCTATCGTTCAAATCCACCGACATACCCATGGTCGACCCAGATCACACCCTTCCACTTCGCATAGCCATCATGGTATCCAACTTTGCTGTAAAAAGAGTAATGATAGATAATGGATCAGCCTTGAATATTTGCACCCTAAAATTCATAAAACAAGCTGGGTATACTGAGGCAGATATCATCAGTGAGGTTATCACCATCAAAGCTTATGACAACTTGGAAAGAACCACAGAAGGAACTATTTTGCTGCCAATCAAGGTTGGGCCAGTCATCCAAGAGACACTCTGCCATGTTATTGATCTAAACCTACCATTTAACATCCTCCTCGTTTGCCCGTGGATTCATGCCATGAAAGCCGTTCCATCCACTTACCATCAGTGCATCAAATTTCCACATCAAGGCACTGAGGTAACCATCCATGCCGATCCAGAACCCTTTTCTTACTGCAATGTGGTTGAAGCTTCATATACAAACCATTGCCCTGGAATTGATATCGGCACATCCATCGCCAGCTCATCCCACACGTATAATGACCCAAAAACCATCCTTGCCTCTACCCTGTCTACCGTGAAGATCAATAACAAAGGTTTTGGAGAGTATAGTCTGTCAGATGCATTTGCTGTCGGGGCACTCCCACTTGATCCACATGCCCATGGATGACCGACATATCACAAAGCTAAGGAAATTCCACCTCCTCGATACAAGCAGTTTGGCCCAACAACCTTTGTATCCTTGAAAATCCCTCTTCATGAGGAGCTCACTCCAGATATCAACAAATGGTTACATAAGGATGCACCTCAAAGAAATCAAGCACGCCTTGATCACTTCAGCCAAAAGTATCCCCAAGAACATAAGCTCATCATTGACAAATGGAACTATCAAGGTGGTGGTCTAGGACCAGAAGAAAGAGGCATGCAGTGCCCCATCGACGCACACAAGTGGGAATCGAAGTCAGGTCTTGGCTTTGGCATACCCACAACTGGGGGCACCAATGAGAATGGTCACGCTTTTTTGAACATTCACCGCAACCTTGTCAAAATCGAAGACATTCCTGAGGAAGTTGAAAAGAGAGCCTACGACGATATCCTAGACCAAATCTCCCTCGGAGACTCTATTCTCCAAGAACTATCCATCCACCTCATTGACCTACCACTCGCCCATCCACAACTCATAGATTGGGACCAACCAAGTGTCATGCACATCGATGAGTTCACATCAGAGGAGGCACTTATAAGATTCATGGGAGCTGAAACTCCTCACAAGAAAAAAAAGCTAGATTCTGCCTATATCTACAAGCTAGATCCCAAGGGGTATTTTGGAGAAAATCCCCAACCTAGTTCCGATACACTCAAAACTGGAACTAAGGTGAATCTGAGACTAGCTAAGACAACAAAGAGAACCCCTTAGCAAGAAAATCCAAAGCCACAAGAAGAACATGAGGATTTAGCATTGCCTCCTCAAGATAATCGACTAGAGGTGTCTTCTATTCTAATTGAGGATACTCGAGAAGTCAACATTGGTTCTTCAGAGATCCCCAGACTTGTTCACATTCCTGCATCCCTATCACAAGACCAAGCTGACCTCCTCTTTGAGGTCTTAAGAGAGAATATTGGCCGATTTGCATGGTCATATCAGGACATGCTAGGACTTGATCCGAAGCTTGTAGTTCATCATCTTGCAGTTGATCCAAAGATCAAGCCCGTCAGACAAAAGCTTAGAAAAATGCACCCCAAGGTGGCATTATTGGTCAAAGCTGAATTAGAAAGAATGTTAGCTACTAAGGTTATCCGACCTATCGACTACTCAGAGTGGATCTCCAACATGGTCCCTGTCACTAAACCTTCCGGTGACATCAGAATCTACACTGATTTTAGAGATCTTAACAAAGCTTGTCCAAAAGATGATTTTCCCTTGCCCAACATAGATATGATTGTAGATCTTACAGTTGGACATGAAATTTTGTCCCTCATGGATGGATTTTCTGGGTATAATCAAATCAAGATTGCAGAAGAGGATCAGCATAAGACATCATTCACTACCCCTTGGGGAACCTTTTGCTACAACATGATGCCTTTTGGCCTAAAGAATGCTGGGGCTACCTATCAAAGAGCTATGACAACCATTTTTCATGATCTCATCCATAGAATTTTGGAGGATTATGTGGATGATATCTTGGTCAAGTCTCATACCTTCATGGATCATCTTGCTGACTTGGAGAAAGTCTTTGATAGGTTAGCCAAATATCATCTCATGCTGAATCCCAAGAAATGTGTCTTTGGGGTCACATCTGGCAAGCTTCTAGGCTTCATAGTTTCTAAACGAGGTATAGAGATCGACCCCAAGAAGGTCAAGGCTATCTTAGACATGCCTCCTCCCCAGACACTGCGACAACCTTGCTCTCTTCAAGGAAAGCTCCAATCTGTTCGGCGCTTCATCTCCCAGCTTGCAGATAAGTGTACACCATTTTCACATTTACTAAAGAAGGATGAGAACTTCAAGTGGGATCCTTTATGTCAGCGTAGCTTCGACCATCTCAAGCAGTATATCATCAATCCCCCTATCTTGGTTCCACCAATTCCTGGTCGTCCCCTAATTTTGTACATATCAGCAACACCTACTGCTCTAGGGGCACTTCTAGCACAGCTTGATGACTACAAAAGAGAAAGAGCCATCTACTACATCAGTAGAACCCTAGTTGGTTATGAACTCAATTACACTCCTATGGAAAAAGCTTGTTTGGTAGTTGTCTTCTCAACTCAAAAGCTTCGCCATTACATGCTAAGTCATACCATCCAACTAGTCTCCAAGATTGACCCTCTCAAGTATATGCTCTCTAGAACAACACTTACATTCCGTTTGGCCAAATGGGTTATGCTCCTTAGTGAATTTGACATCCAGTATGTGGATAGAAAGGCAATCAAAGGGTAAGCTATAGCAGATCACCTAGCTGATGCACCTCTAATAGATGCTTATCCGTTGATCACAGAATTTCCAGATGAGCATATCTGTCTAATTGAAGAACAACCCCCATGGAAACTTTACTTTGATGGATCATACACATCTCATGGATCAGGGGCAAGAATATTGTTGGTCACACCTCAAGGAGATTACATTCCAAAAGCCTTCAAGCTACAATTCCCTAGCACCAACAATATAGCTGAATATGAGGCCCTCATAGCAGGATTAAAGATAGTTGTAGAATGGAACATTTTTGAGCTACAAATCTTTGGCGATTCTCAGCTCATCATCAAGCAAGCCCTAAATGAATATCAAACCAAAGATGAAAAGCTATTACCCTACAAAGAGCTAGTTGATAAGCTAACCCAACATTTTACAAAGCTTCAGTTTACACAAGTGCCTCGAATACAGAACAAAGCAGCAGATGCTATGGCTACTATAGGCTTGCTCTTGGAAATTCCCCAAGCAGCTACACAGTATGAGTTTTTAGTGGAGCAGCTCCTCACACCCGCCTATGCGAATGAGGATTCAAACCGTGTTTGTATCTTGGTTGGTCCCCAATCCCCTTGGTACCATGAGATTCATGCTTACCTTAACGATGGTATCATATCCCCTCACCTCACACGTACCCAATGTCAGAACCTCATCCAAAAATCATCCCGCTATGTTATCATAGCCAATACCCTATATCGTCGGGGTTATCACGATACTCTCTCTCGATGTTTAGACCAAAATGAGGCTGCGATGGTGTTAAAGGAAGTACACTCTGGACTTTGTGGTGCCCACACGAGTGGTATTGTCCTAGCGTGATAAATCCTTAGAGCAGGCTACTATTGGCCTACCATTGAAGAAGACTCCTGTGACTTTGTCAGAAAGTGTCTCCCATGTCAACAGCATGCAAATCTTGTGCACGCTCTAGCACAGGATCTACAGCCTATTGTACCACCTTGGCCTTTCGCTTGTTGGGGCCTTGATCTAGTTGGAACTATCACACCCCTCTCATCTGATGGACATAAATGGATAATAACAGCTACAGACTATTTCACTAAATGGGTGGAAGCAGTCCCCCTAGTCTCAGCTACAGGAGTTCAGGTCTCCAAGTTCATCTTGTACCACATTGTTTGCCGCTTCGGCATCCCATCCACCATCTTCACTGACCATGGAGGTAACTTTGAAAATCTCAACATGGAAGAATTATGCACTTCCCTCCGCATCCATCACCTCTTTTCTAGCCCATATTTCCCACAAGGTAACGGCCAGGCAGAGGCAACTAACAAAACCCTCCTCAAAATTCTAAAGAAAGTTGTCAATGATTCTGGCCGTGATTGGCACCTACAAATAAATCTAGCCCTATGGGCCTATCAAACTTCCTTCTGTACATCCACAGGCACAACTCCATACTCCCTAGTCTATGGTGCCAAAGCAGTACTACCTATAGAGGTTGAACTTCCCTCCTTGCGCATAACTTTGCAAGGGCAAATATCAGATGAAGAATATAGAGTAGCTCGGCTCACCCAGCTAGATCTCTTAGATGAGAAGCGACAACAAGCCTATGATCATCTCACAGTCTATCAAACTCATCTCAAAAGGAATTTCAACAAGAAGGTGCTTCCACGACACTTTCAGCCAGGTGACATGGTCCTTAAAGAAAACATGAAAGTCCAAGCAGATCGAGAAAAGAAAGGCAAGTTTGAACCTACATGGCTTGGTCCTTATGTTGTCACTACTTCCTTTGGCTCCGAAGCTTATCAGCTATCTACACCAGAAGGAGAACTCTTGAATGATCCTACCAACATCATTCATCTCAAGAAGTTCTATGCTTGAAGATCCTTGGTATACTCAGCTTTTGAAAATTACAAAAAAAAAAAAAAAATAGTAAAGAGAAATAAGCGTCCAATGGTGAAAACTTGGCAATTCAAGTGCCTTGGATAGGTACCTTGGTGAAAACCTGGTAATTCAGGCACCTTGTGTACTAAAGACTAATCCATTATCTATCACTATCTTATCCCTCATCCATTCACCCACCATCCTATTAGACACACTTGCTTGTTCCCTTGATGTTCCAACCAAATATCCAAAATCTGATGAAGCTTGTAAATACCTCCTATACAGCTTGTAAAATCTTGTACCAAAGCTTGTATTATACCTTGTAAATCTCGTACCATACCTTGTATATCCAAGTCTTGTCCAAAGCTTGTACCATACTCCAAATTGTAGATAATCTTGTATCCTAGCTTGTATCCTATCACATGCACCCAAAGAATTCCGTTTTCCTTAAGCTTTTCGCAAACCATCTACCTATCCACCTATCAACAATTATAGACATCCCATCCTTCACAAACATTTCCATCTCACAAAAAACCAAAACATGAACAAACTTGTACATTTGTAACATATCTTGGTCGGTCAACCTGTACATCCTCTTTAATTTAGTACCATTGTATCTATCCAGCTTTCGTGTCATTTCATCCTTGATCAGCATCTTGTACACACCACACAGCTTGTTTAGCTATTTTAATGCATCCTTTAGCTAGATCTCCTGTCACCAAAGTGTTATCCTTATTTGTTCAGCTTGCCAAACGCACCACTCATCCCGATCCACCAACTTAGGTGCTCTCCGATAGGTCCTTGCAGGATATAGCTTTCCTCAAGTCTAATCTTGGTCCGTTAGTACCTCGTCCTACCCATCTCGTTGGCAAACGGCTCTCTTTTGGATTTTCACTTTCTTTTGATTTGGAATCTCCCCTTTTGGGTCTTGAAGTATCTTTTCCAAGCAATCTCCTTGTTCCCTCCTCAAGGTTGCCACGATCTTCCATATCATGGTATGCTGCGAATGGGGCAATTAGAGTGTAAGGTCTTGATCAAGTCTTTCTTTTGTTTTTCTTTTCTGCTTGTGGGTTACCTAGTGTCGGTTCCGCACTGCTTCCTCTGAGATTCATGTGTGATGCTTGGGAAACCCTTGCGTGTTTGTTTCGAGTCAGTTTGTCAGTCCTCTAGACAGTTGGTGAATAGGCCTTGATGTTCTTGGTAACCTTGGCAATTAACCAATAGTCCTATAGCAAATCTAGTGCTCAACTACATAGTGGTACTTCTCTTTGAAGTATCCCCCCGCTCAAAAAGCTTCAATGGTTTTCCTTCATCTCCATCATCCCCCATCCATATCCAGCATCCGTCTCTCCTACCCCAGCTGATGCATCAGTATCTCTTTGAATCACTCATCACTCTTAGCTTTAGGGATCCACAATCCTAGTCTTAGGGATCCACCAATCCAAATCAACCCACCAAGCCTCATCTTTCGAGATCCACAATCCTAGTCCTAGGGATCTCCGAAACCCATCTTCTGCCAATCTAACTCTTTGAAATCCTGTTGCATCAGCTTTATAATCCCCTTATCCATCTCCCTATCCTGGATTCTTTTTTATAGCACTCCGCTCCTTCATCCTCTGCAATCCCTGAGATCTTAAGCTTGCTTCCTCTTGTGCCTCTGATTCTCCCTTTATCATTCTCCCATAGTAAGAGTTTGAGCTAATTCAGCCCCTTCTCTTTGCCAATCTGAGTTTCCTTGTTCATCCAAGATTATTATACTTTTTAAGAAGCCATTGAGCCTTGCTTTCTCTCCCCGTCGCCTTCTTGAGTGGGCAACTCGCAGTCCATTCTCTCCTCTTCTACTCTAGCCTTGGGCATCTTATTTTCTTATCTTTGATGTCATGCCACTTGCGGCATCACATCAAAGAGGGGCAAAATGTAGACACCTAAAAATCCTTTAGAAAATAAAGTATTTTTATTTTCTGAAAAATTCCTGATGACATCATCATTTATTAATTAATTAATTATTTAATTAATTAATTAATTAATTTTTATGCCATTAAATCCTTTTATCTTAATTAAAAATATTTAATTAAGGAATCCCTCCCAAAAATGTTTAAATCTTATTTAAACATTATTTCCTTATTTATTAATTATTTAATTAATAAATTGACCAAAAATCCTAAAATAAATAAAAAATTTATTTTTTTTCCCAAAAGTTGGCCAATTTCCTTATGACCAATAACCTCTTCCAAAATCTTCTAATCCTTCTTTAATTTTGATTAAAGGCTAATCCCATCATTTCTTACCCCTGATCCTAACTCAAAATATTTAATTAAAGTTAAAAATTAATCCTCATGTTTATTAAAAAAGTTTTAATAAATATCTCCTCAACCCAAACCCTTGAAATAAATAAAACTTTATTTATTTCCTAAAAATCTAATTTATCCTCATCCTAAGAAGTTGTAGACTCTTCTAGAAAGTCTTTATCCTCATCCAAAGTTTAGACTCTTCTAGAAGATGTCTTTAAACCTAATTCTAATCCCTTCCTAACCTTGTCACATTCCCTAAACATGGGTTAAGACTTACTAACCCAAGCCAAAGTTAACAAATATCTCCTCCTTCACCCACCCTCATTAAATGCCATCCACTTGCCTATCCCTAAGCTAATCCTAAACCATCCTAATCCATCCTCTAATCATTTGCACAAGCCTAAGCAAGCTTAAAACCTTCCTAATCAAGTCCAAGTCAAATTTTCTCTCATCACCCTCAAAATATCTCAACCATAAAACTTTATGAAGTCCACTAGGTCATAAATGACTCTTACAAGCCCTTTTATTGCTCTTACAAGTCATTATGAGGGTCTTTATGAAGATTTTATCCCTTGAGCCTCCTTTGTTGACTCATCCTTCCCCTTTTCTCCATCCTCTCACCATGTGACATGTGTCACTCCTTGATTGGTTGTAAGGAAGCACAATCCATGTGCTCTCCTCTCATGCAATCTAAGCCCTCCATGAGCTTTTTCCCATCCTTGCATCTTAGCCCTCAATCCCTCAAGCCTCTTGCCTATAAATTGGATCCTTCCCCTTTACAAAATAACACAATCCATGAAGTAAAGTTATAATGCTATTTTGAGAGCCAAATCCATACTAAAGCCATCTATCCACACCAAAAATCCACAATCATCCATTGAAGCCTTTGGAAGCATATTGAGCATACATCCTATCCATTTAGATAAAGCTACTCAACAAGAGAGCTTCTTATTGAGAGAGTCCATTAATGGCTCATATTCTCAATTGAGAGCTCATCTTAGTCTATCTTGAAGTTTATGAATTTTGTTTAGTTTGTAGAAGCTTTATTTAAATTTGGTTTCTATTAGCATACTAACATTGCTCATATACAACGGGTGCATCACTTTATCATGGGTTTGAATTTCTCTCTTCAAGGCCCAGTTAGGATGGCCTTCCCTACCACCTTTAGACAGGCAGTGGAGATAGCACTAGTTGCTAAGGATACTCGAGGTAGGCAGGAGTCATGGGATCGGTCTTAGAACTGAAACTCCTCCCAGCAGAGACCCCCTTGGAAAGGGAATCAGAACTATACAGCAGGGTCCTCTAGGGGCCAACAATCTCAGCAACCAAAACCCCAGAAGCAACAGTAGAAACCTTCTCAGGGTTATCAGGGCTCTAAGCCCAAGTAGTGGCAGTCACAAGGTCCTAGGCAGGAGCAGAAGGTACAGGCCCCACAATCTCAGTCAGTGAAGACTTATTAGTCTTCTAGGGGAGGATTCAGTGGATCTAGCAGGTCAGGAGGCCCATAGTAGTCTGGGTCACAGGGTGCACTATCTTATACTCATAGACCATGCTACACTTGTGGTGGCATGGGTCATATAGCTAGGGAGTTTCTGCAGGGACAAGCATCTAGTGGTTAGAGTAGGGCCTTTTCAGAGCCGACAGTTGGTGACATGGGTAGATCCCATAGAGTTTTTGCAGCGGTTGACAACCGCCAGGCTAAGCATCAGGCCACAGTTATCGAGGCTACAAGTATTATACAAGGCCATATGGTTGTAGTTTTATTTGATTCCAGGGCTAATGACTCTTTTATATCTCCATTTGTGGTGGAGCATTGCGGGCTAGTGGCAGTTAGACAGGATGTTAGTTGGGAGGTAGAGTTAGCCTCAGGAGCCAGAGTGTCAGTTAGTTCCATGGTACGGAGTTGTCAGATGCAGATGGGAGACATGTCCACTAGGACTGATCTATGCATTACCCCTCTAGTTTCTTATGATGTTGTCCTTGGCATGGATTGGCTTTGTGCCCATAGCGCCAAGGTGGATTGTCGACAGAAGAGGGTGGAATGTGTGGATGACGATGGTATCTCTAGGGAGATCTTCGGAGTGAAGAGGCCAGTATCCCTTTGTATGATTTCCACTATGCAGCTTAGACGGTGCATACGAAAGGGTTGTTAGTTGTTTTCTATCACTATTAGTGACCGAGAGGAAGATTCAGAAAGGGAGCCATCCCTTGATGATTTTCCAATCTTTCAGGAGTTTGCAGATGTGTTTCCTTCAAAGCTTCCTAGTATGCCTCCACCGCGAGCAGTGGATTTTCACATAGACCTAGTACCAGGAGCTGAGCCATTTTTGAGAGCACCATATAGGATGACTACTCATGAGCTTAGTGAGCTAAAGGATCAATTGGAGGAACTCTTGGAGAAGGGGCATATTCGATCTAGTGTGTCACCTTGGGGTGCACTGGTGATCTTTGTCAAGAAGAAGGATGGATCACTTAGGTTGTGTATTGATTATCAGCAATTGAACAAAATAACCATCAAGAACCGATACCCTCTTCCCAGAATCCATGATCTCTTTGACCAGTTGCAGGGCACTCGAGTATTTTCAAAGATTGACCTAAAGTCGGGTTACCATCAGTTGAGGATTGTGGATAGTGATATCCCCAAGACAACTTTTCGTACTAGGTATGGCCACTACGAGTTCACCGTGGTACCTTTTGGCCTTACGAATGCTCCAGCTGTATTCATTAGCCTTATGAATGGAGTATTTTGTATCTTTTTGGATAAGTTTGTGGTTGTGTTTCTTGATGACATTCTGATTTATTCTCATGATGAGAGAGAGCATGAAGAGCACTTGAGACAGGTATTGCAGAGGCTGAGAGAGAATCAGTTGTTTGGCAGCTTGTCGAAGAGTGCATTCTTTAGACCCGAGATGCACTATTTGGGTCATGTCATATCAGATGATGGTGTCTCAGTGGACCCATCAAAGATTAGGGCTATCATGGATTGGCTAGCACCCACCAGTGTTATCGAAGTGAGGAGCTTTATGGGGCTAGCAGGTTATTACCAATGCTTCATTTCAGGATTCTCTAGATTGGCACACCCCATAACTTCTCTTCAAAGGAAGGGGAAGAAGTACAAGTGGATGGAGAAGTGTGGCAGAGCTTTTGAAGAGCTCAAGAGAGCCCTCATGAGTGCACCGATTCTTGCAGTACCAGATCCTGTTGCAGATTTTGTGGTGTGCATTGATGCATCTTTAGATGGGTTAGGAGCAGTCCTTATGCAGGAAGGACAACCTATTTCCTTTGAGTCTAGGAAGTTGAAGACTCATGAACTCAATTATCCTACTCATGACCTAGAATTAGCGGCAGTGGTTCATGCCTTGGTGAGATGGCGACATTTCCTTCTGGGTCATAGA
This sequence comes from Cupressus sempervirens, assembly GCA_028749045.1. NCBI lineage: Eukaryota > Viridiplantae > Streptophyta > Pinopsida > Cupressales > Cupressaceae > Cupressus > Cupressus sempervirens. Next base: position 121,250,598 of record CM053783.1, read on the forward strand.
TTTGAGCTTCATTCCAATCACCAAAACTTGCAGTACATATTTTGTCAGCTGAATCTTAATGCTAGGCAAAGAAGGTGGATGGAGTTCTTGTGTGAGTATGATTTTGATGTTCATTACATCAAGGGAAAGGAGAATGTGGTTGCAGATGCCTTAAGCAGAAGGCACCATGAACTTTCATCTGTGACTACTTGCACCGACTTGAGAGACCGGATCTTGTAGCACTTACCAGCTAATGAGCTTTATGCAGAAGTAAGTCAATTGGTACATTCTCAGAGACCCTTGGAAGGGAAGTTTGCAGAGTATTCTTTGGAGTCTGATGGACTTTTGTGGCATAGGGGACGTATGTATGTACCTTCCATTGGGAGTTTGTGCGAGCTCATTGTACTTGAGGCTCACAGAGCACTTTATGCAGCGCACCCCAGAGTTAAGAAGTTACATGTAGATTTGAGGTAGTTGTATCATTGGCCAGGCATGAGAGTGCAAATTGCTAGCATAGTTGTGAGATGCCTCGAGTGCCAGAGGGTGAAGGCGAAGCACCGTCATCCTGGCAGGCTTCTCCAACCACATGAGATTGCAGTGTGGAAATGGGACACTATATCTATGGATTTTATTGTTGGTCTTCCTATGTCATCTTATCGCCATGATGCCATTTTGGTGATAGTTGACAAATTGACCAAGGTTTCCCATTTCTCACCCGTGCATACTACATTCACAACACGAGACATAGCTCAGGTGTTCTTGCGGGACATTGTTAGACTTCATGGTGTTCCCCGTAAGATCATATCTGACAGAGACTATTTGTTCACTTTTTCATTTTGGAGAGAGTTGCAGTCGGCTTTGGGCACTAGGCTCAATTTTAGTACAGCATACCATCCTCAGACCGATGGCCAGACCGAGTGAGTGAATCAGGTTTTGGAGGACATGCTACATATGTATGTGATGGATCATCAGGTCAAATGGGAGGTATACCTACATCTTGTCAAGTTTTTCTATAATAATGGGCATCATTCTTCCATAGGTATGCCGCCATATGAGGCTTTGTATGGGAGACCGTGCAAGACACCCTTGAGTTGGGATAGGATCGAGGATCGAGTATCTATTGGGCCCCAGTTAGTAAAGGAGATGGAGCAGCAGGTGACCCTGATTAGACAGCGCCTGAGAGAGGCACAGGTTAGATAGAAGAAGTATGCAGATGTGAAGAGGATAGATCAAGAGTATCAGGTTGGTGATAGAGTGTTCTTGAGGGTATGACCACACACGAGTCCGATTCGATTCAGAAAGAGCTCTAAGTCGGCACCCTGATTTGTTGGGCCGTTTGAGATCCTTGAGAGGATAGGACTTGTTGCATACCATTTAGCTTTGCAACCTAGCCTGTCACGCATCCACGATGTATTTCATATTTTAGTACTTAGAGAATACATTTATGATGAGTCTCATATTATAGATTGGGATGCTTTACAGGTGGAGTCAGACAGACAGCTAGCACTGGAGCCTATTCGCATTATTGCCCGACGGGCCCTAGCACTTCGAGGCCAAGAGCTGGACCAGGTTAGGGTCCAATGAGATTGTTATGATGAGGTCATAGCTTCATGGGAGAATGCAGCACAGATGCGATCTCAGTACCCGTACCTTTTTGATGAACTCCAGGAGGAAGTTCATGCCTAGTGGGGGAGGATGTGAGGCCTCACCCCGACCCATCATAGCATAGTGATACATTACCCTTATATTGTTATTCACGACTTGAGATGTCAAGACATTATCTAATGCTTAGAACATATTTTATTATTTCATGTTGTGTGATGTTATTTTCAGATATATTTGATGATTGTCATTTAATGTTTCATGTATATGTATGTTGATGAAATCAGTAAAGGTAGGATCGAGATTTTGATTTAAGATATTTTAAATGATTAAGAATTAACTAGGATAAAGAAACCCTTATTGATGTATGTTTTAATTTAGGTGAATTTATGAATACGTATACATTTATGTACATGTGATTTTACGGGACTACTGATGTGTGCAATGAGTGTGCAGATATTCAGCCGAGAAACCCTATGGAGAAACAGAACTGATCTCTATGTGTTAATATTTGAAAACATTGTTGTTCGTAATTCACGTATTTTTTTATTATTGTGAAATGTATGTATGCATCTTCCTTGCTCAGTGAATGTTAAATGTTCGTAATTATGTTCTTTCAGTGTCTCTTGACACTCGTAAAATGGTTATGTGCTTCAGTGGCTGTTTATGGTTAATTGTTTAACCTTTGGACCAAGTTGGTTTAAGTTAGTATCAGTTTTCTATTGGGTTCTTAATCAAGGTTAGTCATCCCTTAATCCGGATTAGTGCTTATTTGCAAAGTTAGAGTAGTAAGTTGGACCTATTTTATTCCTAGATTTTATTTAACTCTAAACCTCTTCTTAAGGCTTTAAAACTTGGTTTTTTTCTAACCAAAGGGTATGGGTATGGGTTAGGGGTCTTTTCCAACCCCTAAGCCCCTTGCTTTGACTTTTGAGGTCACTCAAAAAGTCCCTTTTTGCCTTTGTGCGAAAATTGATCATGGGTATCTTGAGTTATCTCTCCTCATCTCCACTTGGGGTTTAACCATAGTGTAGGTTGAGTTAGGAGTTTCTAGGGTGGCTAGTGGCTGGAAATAGTTATTGCTCCTTTTGGGTGGTTGATTTGGAAGCTTATTTGGAGGCCTTCCTTGGACTAGTGGGTTGGTACCCAATCTCTACTTTTAGAGAAGATTTTCTTGAAGCTTGAAGAAGGAAAGGGATACTCTACTCAAACTTGTTCATTTCCATTACCTCTTTGTGAAGGTAGGAAATTCTCATCTCCCTTATTCAAATTTTATGTTTGGTTTCGTGTTCATTTTATCTTAGTGTTGTTTCACTGTTGTATGGTTGTGGGTATGTGGGAAGATTTGAAAACCATGTCTTTTTTGTTGTTTTCCTCCCTTGTTTATGTTTGTTTTTTTTTTTTGAGTTTTCTTTACATGGGTGTTTTGGTATTACTCACCCTTGGAGAGGGCAGAAGTGACCAATTTTGGGAAAGGTCTATTTAGTTGGACTCCAACCTATGTAGAGTCTCTTCTCAGGATGAGAAGAGGGATAAAGGGTAGGGTGTTATGGGCCCTTACCCGTCAGCACAAACCTGGTATGAGTATGGCAAGTTTAAATGGAAGAATGGAAGTTCTTGGTTATTAGCCCCAATTGGGCATCTGAATGGGTGTTGTGCTTGACTTCTCCTGTTGGAAAAATCCACCTTTCCCTAGTCTTGATTCATTGTGAATCTTATTGTGTAAACCATGTATGATTATGCATGCTTGATGTTCTTTTGGTTCTGCTTGGTTGTTACCCGATCAGATATTGGTTTACTCCATGGTTCTTGAAATGAGATTCAGAAAACATTAAAAACTCCTTGATTATGGTCATGAAGAAAATCTGATAAAATTATTGAAAATTGGGATTGAGATCCTATTGTAAATTGTATTTTTAAACCTTATTGTATATGGCAATGAAGCTGGGTTTTCTTCCTGATTCTTTCCCGACTGAGCCTTTGAATCAGGTTAGCTAATAAAGTAATGGTTGAGTGTATTTGGTTCTTAAAAAAAAAAAATTAAAAAAAAATATATATATGCACTCCCAGGAGTAAAAACTCTCTGGAAAATACATGAGGAGAAATTTCTTTCCTTGCAAGACCACAGAGCATATTCTTGCTCAGATTCCTTCCTAAATGAAATAAGAAACAAATAAATATTATGTTAATCTCATGGGTGCATAATTTCGAATGCATAAATAGGTATATTTTAAAAAAAAAAAGTTAACATCATAATATCTTTTCTTTCACCTATAAAACTTTATGTATTCATTGCCCTCCTTGGTATTGGACGTTAGTTAGCCTTGTTTTAAAAAGGTTTTAGTGTCTGTCTCAAGTCAAAGTGGATGGGATGGGTGGGTGACATCATCCTACCACCTTGTCCCATCCCCATTCTTCTCCATTCCTAGCGGCCAGTTTGGGGAAGGTGGCATTTATGTTGAGAAAGGAAATTGAGGTGGTCACTTTAATTTCCTTAAAACTCCCTTGCTCACCTCTGTTCATTTGCCCACCTCTTGGGTTGCATTTTCCTTACCTTGGGTTGCCTGGAAAGTGGGGTGGAGAAAGCTATGTCATGACATGACATTTAACCTGCACGTTGGCTTAGCTTTGGGGTGGTAATTTATGTTGCTAGTTAATGCTTGTTTAAACTTAAGACTTCATTTCCCCTACGTACCTTCTCCTTGATGTGCAGGCTTGGGGTTGCATGGGGCCTAGGGAGAGGTGTAGGGAGGGGTCAGATCCACTTGACTTGTAGCCAAGTGGATGTTAGGGGCTAGGGTGTAGGTAAGATCTTAGGGCAGGACGGTTAGTGGTTAGGTGTTAGTTAGTAGGTAGGCTTAGTTAGTAGTATTTGATTTAATTTTATTTCAGTTTTAATGTAGTTAGAAATTTAGAATATGATTTAATATTAATTTAGATAGTTTAGTATTTATTAGTTGGTTGTTTAATTAGTATAGTTTACTTTTGGTTTTTTTTAGTTATTTAAATTTTGTTTTAACTTATTAGTTTAGTCTAGTTTCTTTTCTATATATTGTTATTTTAATAGTTAGTTTCAATGAAACTTTAAATTGTTAAAGTATAATTAGTTAATTTAATAAAGTTTTAAGGCTATTCTATGTTTTGATTAAGGACTCCTTGTGTCGATTGTTAATAATTTTTAGTTACTTAGTTATGGGTTAATTTTATAAGTACTAATTTAGTTAGTTTTAATTTTAAATGTACTCTTACTGTTTTAACCATTAAATAGTTTAAATTTATCAATTAATTTGCTATTTAAAAAAGTTTTAATGTAGGTTTGATTGATTTGATATTGCAAGTAATTTGAGATCCGAATTCATGCACATTGTTAGCTATGTAAGTTTTATTGCATATCATTATAAGTTAATATAAATTCATAATTTTATCAAGATTAATCTAATAAAAAAAGTTCTAAATTTTTAATGATGTTATCATCCTCATGTTTAAAACCTTAAGATTGAAATGTAAAGAACCTATACTAAAGCTTCTATCTCTATCATATCAAACTTAGAGCATGTTGAATTTTAAATAAATAAAAAAATTTGTTGTGTTCTTGCCCTCTTAGTTTTGGCATGACATAATCCTGACCGTTAATTGAAATTGATCTCAACCGTTGATGAATTCAAAGAAAGTTAATATAAGAGACCCTCATCTCTTTATTTTGAAAGGTTTAATGAGAATTTGCATCGAATTGTTGCTGGAATTCATACTCATATTTGCCCATATTCACATAAGCAAAGATCAAGTTTGACCAAAAAATGACCAGATTTAACCATGGTTGACTTGAGTTGACTAATTTTGAAAAGAATTTTGAATTAATTAAACAAAATTATTTAATTAAATGGAGTACTTACTTCTAATTAATTAAATAAAGCTATTCAATTAAATGAGAAGCCATTCGTAATTAATTAAATAAAGTTATTTAATTAAATAAGAAAAGTGTCACTAATTAATTAAATATTATTTAATTAAATAGAAAAAGTAATTATAAGACCATATCTCATTTTATTAAATTAAGTGTCTCAACAAAATCTCTCTTCAGTTCAAAAAGGGAAATTTCCAATTCACTATTGATTAAAAATGAGTTAAATCAATTAACTCCTTTTTCTACTCAAATTGAATCAGTTAACTCCTTATTTTACTTAAATTAAATATGTTAACTCGCTTTAATTTGTAAATCTACTTTTATGACTAAACTTCACTATTAATCCTGATCGTTGATTGAAATCAATCTTAACCGTTGATGAATTCCTTGAAAGTCTATATAAGAGACCCTCATCTCTTCATTTTGAAAGGTTGAATGAGAATTTGCATTGAATTGTTGCTGGAATTCATACTCACATTTGCTCATATTCACATACGCAAAGATCAAGTTTGACCAAAAGTTGATCAAATTTAACCACGGTTGACTTAAGTTGACTAGTTTCAAAAAGAATTTTGAAATAATTAAATGAAATTATTTAATTAAATGGAGTACTTACTTCTAATTAATTAAACAAAGTTATTTAATTAAATGAGAAGCCATTTCTAATTTATTAAATGAAGTTATTTAATTAAATAAGAAAAGTGTCTCTAATTAATTAAAGATTATTTAATTAAAAAGAAAAAGTAATTACGAGAGCATATCTCATTTTATTAAATTAAATATTTCAACAAAATCTCTCTTCAGTTCAAAAAGAAAAATTTTCAATTCACTATTGGTCAAAAATGAGTTAAATCAATTAACTCCTTTTTCTACTCAACTTCAATCAGTTAACTCCTTATTTTACTCAAATTAAATCTGTTAACTCCCTTTAATTTGGAAATCTCCCTTTATGACTGAACTTCATGTTTAATCCTGACCGTTGATTGAAATTAATCTCAACCGTTGATGAATTCCAGGAAAGTCTATTTAAGAGACCCTCATCTCTTCATTTTGAAAAGTTGGATGAAAATTTGTATCGAATTGTTGCTGGAATTCATACTCACATTTGCTCATATTGACATATGAGAGGATCAAGTTTGAGCAAAAGTTGACCATATTCAACCACGGTTGACTTGAGTTGACTAGTTTCGAAAAGAATTTTGAAATAATTAAACGAACTTATTTAATTAAATGGAGTACTTACTTCTAATTAATTAAACAAAGTTATTTAATTAAATGAGAAGCCATTCCTAATTAATTAAGTGAAGTTATTTAATTAAATTAGAAAAATATCTCTAATTAATTAAAGATTATTTAATTAAATAGAAAAAGTAATTATGAGAGCATATCCCATTTTATTAAATTAAATATCTCAACAAAATCTCTCTTCAGTTCAAAAAGGGAAATTTCCAGTTCACTATTGATAAAAAATGAGTTAAATCAATTAACTCCTTTTTCGACTCAAATTGAATCAGTTAACTCCTTATTTTACTCAAATTAAATCCGTTAACTCCCTTTAATTTGGAAATCTCCCTTTATGACTGAACTTCACCTTTAATCCTGACCGTTGATTGAAATCGATCTCAACCGTTGATGAATTCCAAGCAAGTCTATTTAAGAGACCCTCATCTCTTCATTTTGAAAGGTTGAATGAGAATTTGCATCGAATTGTTGCTGAAATTCATACTCACATTTGCTCATATTCACATACGCAAAGATCAAGTTTGACCAAAAGTTGACCAGATTTAACCACGGTTGACTTGAGTTGACTAGTTTCGAAAAGAATTTTGAAATAATTAAACGAAATTATTTAATTAAATGGAGTACTTACTTCTAATTAATTAAACAAAGTTATTTAATTAAATGAGAAGCCATTCCTAATTTATTAAATGAAGTTATTTAATTAAATAAAAAAAGTGTCTTTAATTAATTAAAGATTATTTAATTAAATAGAAAAAGTTTTTATGAGAGCATATCTCATTTTATTAAATTAAATATCTCAACAAAATCTCTCTTCAGTTCAAAAAGGGAAATTTCCAGTTCACTATTGATAAAAAATGAGTTAAATGAGTTAACTCCTTTTTCTACTCAAATTGAATCAATTAACTCCTTATTTTACTCAAATTAAATCTGTTAACTCCCTTTAATTTGGAAATCTCCCTTTATTACTAAACTTCACCTTTAATCCTGACCGTTGATTGAAATCGATGTCAACCGTTGATGAATTCTAGGAAAGTCTATTTAAGAGACCCTCATCTCTTCATTTTAAAATTTTGAATGAGAATTTGCATTGAATTATTGTTGAAATCCATACTCGCATTTGCTCATATTCACATATGCAAAGATCAAGTTTGACCAAAAGTTAACCAGATTTAACCACAGTTGACTTGAGTTGACTAGTTTCGAAAAGAATTTTGAAATAATTAAACGAAATTATTTAATTAAATGGAGTACTTACTTCTAATTAATTAAACAAATTTATTTAATTAAATGAGAAGCCATTCCTAATTAATTAAATGAAGTTATTTAATTAAATTAAAAAAGTAATTATGAGAGCATATCTCATTTTATTAAATTAAATATCTGAACAAAATCTCTCTTCAGTTCAAAAAGGGAAATTTCGAGTTCACTATTGATAAAAAATAAGTTAAATGAGTTAACTCCTTTTTCTACTCAAATTGAATCAGTTAACTCCTTATTTTACTCAAATTAAATCCGTCAACTCCCTTTAATTTGAAAGTCTCCCTTTATGACTAAACTTCACCTTTAATCCTGACCATTGTAATGCCTCGCCAAGGGATCCAAAGAAATAACCTAGAATTTCACTAAGTTTGGTAACATTCTTTTTTTTTATAAAATAACATGAAAGTAAATACCAAATATAACTTGTACATAATAACGAAAGCCATAGCAATGCCCATCTAAAAGTAAATATAACATACATAACTGATTTCATTCTTTAAGAATCCCTTAACGTTGAGTTACATCTAAATTAACCAACATACATGAGTCCATCTAGTACAACATCCACATGAAATAATAATGATAAGTCCAATGTTCATACATTACATTTCAAATGCTCATTCATCCTCTGTACATGTCACAAGGTATGAGGGCTTAAAAGAATATACATATGTGAAATAAGGTACATCATCCTATTCTAATCCATGATACATCAAAGACAATCACATGATACACATGATACATCATCATAGAATACATATACATCCATCATAAGATCAAACATAATTAACTAAGTGCACGTTTCCTCCCAATCGTTAATAACATCATTAGACCATCGTGGGCCCTAGCCATCCCTCCATGCGTAACATCCCAAATTACTGAAGATATCATCGGTATTAACATAGTAGGAATGTCACTCCTAACATATACAACATCATATTTAGAAAGTAATCTAACATGCAAATATAAGCATAAGATAACATCATCTAACATATGCTAATCATCAATGAAAGGATACATATCCACCATTACGAAGGATGCATCAGCCACGATGTCTCAATGAATCTCAAATGATAAGAGTGGAAAATACACTACCACCCGACCGCATGGTACCTAAGTGGTCCACTCCCAGCATGCTGAGGAGATAATCTCAAGTCCCAAAAAGACTATCCATAACACATAGCACAAACCTCTATAGTCCAGGAATCCTAAAAGTATACTAACTCAAAGGTTCCAATCATGAAAGTGACATCTACTTCCTAGAGGCACACAATGACATGTAGGAACCTACTATGCAAGCGGGAAAGTGTCATCGCATTTATCACGTACAAGTTACCCTGGCAGTTAGCTAAACTCCATGGGTCCATACTGATCTCATGCAGCCACTAGTATCCTCTCATACTGACAAGGCATACTATGGAATGCAAAGTCACAACCATGCATTCTCACTACTCCCATTCTAGCCTATACAAGCACTCAAGGCATGGGCGAGAACCAAAACTCTTATCTTTTTAGGTTCATTCAGTTAGTATTAGGTGTGAATCATATCACTTATTAATCCAAATTACAATGAGTTACCCTGGCAGCCTCTTAGGGCCCCGACCCCCATTGCAAGCCACTTCTCGTCACTACATGCATATATCCTACCCTAATGCTCATGGAATCATAAATCTCAAAATCCCAAAAATAGTCCATAATAAAATCATCAAATATGCATAAAAGCATCAAATCTCCATGAGCAAACATCCATAGAAAATCATGACCACAACAGCTCTCTATTGGCAACTGAAGCATCACTAATAATCAAAAGTATCCAATGGTTCTCAATAACCAAAATATATCTCAAACACACTGATTGAAGACTCCAAAAATGGTTGAGTCAAACATGTCACAACATGACATCATCAAGGATAAATCTACATTTCAGTCCCATCATGGTGGCTAGAAAATAACCAAGGATAACTGATCGATGACCAAAAATAATGGTTAAGTCAAGTTTCTCATAAATAAGAATCTCAACTATAACAATCAATATTCACATCCAATACAGAGAGCATTCCATCACATAACCATGGTTGGGTTTATAAAGATCGAGATTAAAACATCATCATGACATCACAATCACAAAACTCCCAAGCCTTTGGTAGACATCCTATAACTGGTCAACACTAGTCAACCCAAAACCCAAAACAATAGCATAAGGAATACACAATGTAAATACATATTTTGATTTTGCTAAGTTTTCAATTTTTAATTCAAATGCAAAAGTCTCGGTTTACGTTTTCAAGTTTAGAGAAAGAATTAGAGGAACATTTTTTACGTTTTTCCATGTATTGTTTTTGGATGGATAAAAAGTTTTCCTTTATCAATCCAATTTTCAATTACAATATTTTATTGAAATCGTTCCCCACCAATCTTTTGATTAAATTTCATATACTTTATATATTTTATAATTTAAAACTATTAATTAAATCTTAATAGTTAAATTATAAAATTATAAAATTATTCATCATTATAAAAGATGAATTCTTAAATCTTTTATCAAATAATTTTAAATCTTTTATCAAATAATTTTAAATCTTTTAATAACATATTTACATATTACATATATACATATATATATTTATATTTAAATTTATATATATATATAAATATATATATATATAAATATATATATATATATAAATATATATATATATATAAATATATATATAATATATAAATATTTATTATTTCATAAAATTGAATTAATAAAATTCGATTCATACCATATGAAAATTTATAACAATGAAATTTTGATTTCAAAGAATTTGTATAAACATTTTTTCTTTTCATATAACGTAACGTTTTAACATTAACATTTTTTTAAAAAAAGAATGCATATTAAAATTCACCCCCTCCTTACTGCAGTACACAGTACCTGCGGTCGCAGGCACTGCGCCGACATCGGGTACGTAGTACCCCTGTCATCGCAGACCTGTGATGTCAGGCCTCTGCCTTCTGCAGGGATGGGGTACGAATCCGTGCCAAGGGATATATATATATATATATATATATATATATATATATATATATATATATATATATATATATATATATATATATATATATATATATATATATATATATATATATATATATATGTATGTATGTATATATATACATACATATATATATATACATATATATACATATATATACATATATGTATGTATATATATATATATACATATATGTATGTATATATGTATATATATATATTTTTTAATGCGATTTTCAATAATGTTTTTTTATAAAAACGTTCCCATGCAATAACAAATTCATTAATATGAATTTTCTATTGCGATTTGATATTCGAAATCTTCAATATATATATATATATATATATGCATTATTTGTACATATATTGTGACACAAAATTTGTATATACATATACAAATTTTGTGTCACAGTATATGTACAAATAATGCATATATATATGTATGTATGTATGTATGTATGTATGTATGTATGTATGCAGATTTAAAGATATATATTCACAATATATATGAATTCTAATTTTTGAACTTTTCCTATAAACTTTTAAATCTCAAATTTATTCAATAAATAATATAATGGGTTTGGCTATGAATTTACCCTAGCCCCGTTTTCTCTCTTTTTTTTAAATTCATGCATATAAAATTCTCAAATAAATTTAATTGCCCAAATTGAAAATGCATACAATAAAAATATGAAATTTCTCAGAAGACATATGGAAGACACGAAGAAGACATGAATGCATGATGCGAAAATAGCATAAGAAAAATCACAAGAATCTACCTGGATTACGATGCTAATTCGCTTTTCCTCAGAAAATCCATAGAGAAAGCTCCCTTCTTCAAAGTTCTTGAGTCCTCCAATGCTCCAATTGCCCTCCACCCTCTCTCTCTAAGCTTCTATAAATGCCTGAATATAAAGAGCTCTCAAGAAACCTTTGGAATGCTTCTTGAAACCACTGAAAGGTGTCACCAACTAAGCATGAGTCTTTTCCCACCTTTTTGGTGAGTCATAGAGTTGTAGACACCTTCTGCTTAATTGATGCACTAAACCCCGTGTTGTTGACACATGTTAATTCCCATGCAAGCTTATAACTCCAATTTACTTTTTAAATAATTTCTATCTAATTTTATAACTTTCATTTTAATTTTTATAACTTTTATTATTATTATTTTATTTATTAATTTATTATTATTTTATAATTACTATTAATTTTAATTTCTAGTTTTCTTTTATTTAATTCATTTCCTCAATAATTCACATTTAATTAATCACAATCAAAATATCAAAGATCATGATATTTTATTAATTTTCTCAAATAAATAATTTATTAATTAAATCTATTTATTAAGACTTAATTAATAGAAAATTCACCATAGACCTCCAAGATAAAATATGAAAATCCATCATAGAATAAATCATACAAAATCAATTTAAAGGGTTAAAAATAATGAAATATGTCATTCGACACATTCGGTGGGTATTCAACTCTGATACTTGTCCTAACTCACTAGGAAAAATGTTTTTTAGATTTGGGATTTGGACTTAAGAATTTATCTCCCTTCTCTTATCATTGAGATAGTATAATAGGGTACACTCATCCTAGCAATTTAGGAAAGTCGATACTCGGTACCTGCAACTTACAGAAAAACCATGCATGTACATACAATATATATAATGCTAAGCTAAACAAACAATGGCAGGAAGTGGTGCATTGTGTGGATCCTGACTAAGCAGGTGAATATGACTCCCTTCTTTAACCACATCAGAAATGCCATATAATAAGAAAAAATGCACACCATACACATGCAAGTATGGGGTAAGTAACCATAATAAAACACATGAGATAATAAACCATCTAACTAATCATCATTAAAAACTGAAAATAATGTAATGATCATCATATATACGTGAAATGTAAAGTCTAAATGATCTCATCACATAATACTGAATCCATATCATAATATCTAATAGTGTCAAAAAAACACCACTAAACCATCAACATAAAACTAGTCTACATAGTCTGATAATAATAGCAACAATAAGTCTAGAAAAGATGTGAACGAGGGTAGGCACTACATCCACCCCCCCTTGAATTAGGCTTACTCCTGGAAGCCTACAAACAATATGGATATAACTCCCTCAATCTAGCTGCATCCTCCCAAGTAGCTAAAGAATCATCAGTAGGGTCCCATTGGACCCTTACCTGCTCGATGGTTTGACCCCTGAGGGTCAACCCCCATTGCTCCAGTTTACGAACTGGCTCCAAAGCCAGCTACCCATCCTCTACCTGCAACGCATTCCAATCAAGAACATGCACAATATCAGGAATATACTGCCTAAGCACTGAAACATGGAAAACATCATGAATGCAAGTTAGGCTGGGCAGTAGAGCAAGGCGATAAGCAACCTGGCCAATTCTCTCCAAAATCTCGAATGGTCCCACAAAGTGAGGTGCTAGCTTAGAACCCTTTTCGTACCGGATCAGACTCTTTCACGGTTGCACACTCAAGAAAACCTTATCACCCACAGCAAACTACTTATCAATCCTATGAGCATCGGCATACTTCTTGTGCCTATCCTATGTCGTAGTCAAATGCTCACGGATATGCACTACCTATTGCTCCATATCACGAAGCATTTCAGGTCCCAATAGAATGTGATCCTCGAGGCTATCCCAACTCAATGGTAAATGACAAGGACATCCATAATGCCTGATAAGGTGCCATGCCAATAGAACTATGATACCCATTGTTGTAAGCAAACTCCACTAGGTAGAGATAGTCCTCCCAACGTGTTTGCCTATCCATCACATACATCCGTAACATATCCTCCAAAACTTGATTCACCCTCTCTATCTGACCATCAGTCTCTGGATGATATGCCGAACTAAAGTTTAGCTGCACTCCAAGCTCATGCTGCAATGATGTCCAAAATGTAGATGTGAATACAGGATCCCTGTCAGAAATGATCTTTCTAGGAATACCATGTAATCTCACAATGTCACGCATGAAGACATTCACTACAAAAGTTGCTGTGTAGGAAGACCTGAACAGTGAAAAATGCGCCACCTTAGTCAACCGATTAATGGTAACCATGATAGCATCATGACATTGAACTATCATAGGTAATCCTACTATAAAATCCATGGAGATGATATCCCATTTCCAAGAAGGAATGAGATTAGGCTGCAATAGTCCTGTCGGGTGCTGGTGTTCTACCTTGACTCTTTGAAACTCAAGACACCTAGCCACAAAATCAGCAATATCTCGCTTCATCTCGGACCAAAAGAACAAACGTCTCGAATCAGCATGCAACTTCTTGACACCTGGATGTGCTGAGTAAGGTGTACGATGGGCTTCTGCAAGAATCAAGGTGCAAAGCTCTGTTGGATACAATTACGTAATTGTGTATTGTCTTTGATGTTACACAAATGCCATATCAATTATCAGACAGAGTCTACTGAGTTTTGTTCGTCAAGAAAATAGTTTACAGAGTCTACCGAGCTCAGTCAGTCAGTAAAGCCTTTTGCAATGTATACCGAGCGTTCTTATATGTCACACGATGAGTTAGTGTTAATCGAGTTTGCACGGTAAGCTAAGGAAAGTTTAGTTCTTACCGAGATCACTCGGGTATCAAAGGATTTTGTAGCGGACAATTAGTGTTAACCGAGTTCACACGGTAAGCTAAGGAAAGCTTAGTTTTCACCGAGCTCACTCGATAGTCAAAGACAGCTTTTACCGAGTCCAGTCAGTTTCCAAAGGAAGTGGCAGGTTTACCGAATTCCCTGGTAATTGTAGTTTTTACCGAGTTCTGCCAGTTAACACAGGAAGCAGTTTTTTTTTTTGTTCTGTATTGACCGAACAACGTCGGCCAGTGAAAAATTTTGTTTTGATTGTTAGTTCAAGCCGACTTTGGAATATGTTTTGTCAAGATGGTTGGGCCGACCTGGTATTATGTATAGTATATAAAGAGGTGCTCAAGATGCGAAAAAGTGTGGAATAGAGAGTGTATACGGATAGTGCAAGGAAGTGCAAGGAAGAGACTTATGTGTGCCTAAGCAGAGTTGAGCAGAAAGAAATCTTGGAGCTGCAAAGATATATTTAATCAGTAAGGATCTTGTGGAGCTAAACTGAGATCTGTATTCAGCAAGATAAGTTGCATGTATTTTCAGATCATTCATTGTTTCTTTCTAACCATTGTAACAATGATTCCAAAATCTCCTAACAGAGTTGGTTTAACAGCCATTCCATAAATCTTTTAACAGGGTGGCAATTCAGTTGAATTGTTCTAAAGACCTCTTACAAGGCCACTCCTAACAGGGTGATTAAATCCTCTAACAGGGTCACACCTAACAGTGTGTTTTGTAACCTTTAACAGGGTTGGCTCCTAACAGGGCTCACTTCAGAAGAGTGAAAATTGGTGACTAGTTGCTGGTGGTTTTTCCCATATTGGGTTTCCACGTAAATCTGGTGTCTACTGTGTTCATGATTACTTTCTTTTGCATGGTCGCTTATTTCAGTAAATGCTTAATAAATTAATTAAACATCTATCAAGTTTTAAGCAGTAATTTATGTGTTTACCGAGTAGCAGCAGCAACTAAGTTTAAGGCATCTTTGGGACTGTTGAATTTGTTTTTGTGGTAACTGATTCACCCCTCCCCTCTCAGTTACCCCATCTTTATTTTTCAAAAATTGGTATCAAAGCTTTTGGTGCTTGCAGGAGGAGATTTGAAAGATCTAAGCCAAAGATCAAGATTTCTTACAAGAGGGAAATCCCAAAGCTTAACCGAAACAACTTCTCAGCATGGCAGGGATTAATGAGACTTCATCTAGCTTCCATTGGTGACACTAGTTTGAAATATCTTGATGAGAAATATGTAGAACCATCAGGTACATTATCAGTCAATGACATTGCTATAAAGAAGACTCATAACATTATGATGATTGATATTGCATCTGCCTTGAGTTATAAAGAGTTTGATGATGTCAAGGACTACACTACTGCCTATGAAATGTGGGAAAGACTGAAAGAGATCTATGGTGGAGATGACAATGTCAGAAGAGCCAAAGCTGAAAGTCTGAGAGGACAGTTCGATCAGATGAAAATGAAAGAAGATGAAAACATTGCCAAATATGTTGAAAGAATTAAAACATGTGTCAGTGCTATCAAAGCTTCTGGAGGAAGTATCGGTGAAGAGACAGTCATAAGTAAAGTTCTTAGAACTCTACTTCCAGTTTATGCCATCAGGGTATCAGCCATTCAAGAAAGAAGGTGTGAGGCCAATCACAAGATAAACCTAGAGGCCATAGTTGGAAGATTGACAGCATTTGAACTAGATAATTTTGATAATTATGTTCTAGCTGCAAAGAACATTGAGTCTACATTTGAAGCCAAGCTTTCACTCAAGGAGAAAGGAAAGAAGAAGAAGGAATCTTAGTCAAAGAGTGAAGATCAATCAGATCAGAGTTCTGACAGCGACCTTGAAGTAATTGAAGCTCTACTTGCAAGGAAATATTCAAGAGGAAGAGGTAAATACAAAGGTAAAGTACCCCTAGTCTGCTTTTCATGTGAAGAAGTCGGTCATATTGCTGCAAGGTGTCCAAACAAGAAAGATAAAGAAGAAAAGAAAGATGATAAATGGAATAGTAAGAAAGATTTCAAATCATTTAAGGATAAAAGTAAGAAATCATGTTTTATGGCTAAAGATTCTAATGATTCTAATGATGAAGAAGAGGATGAGATTGTTTACATTGCTGTAAAAGATGAATCTGACAATGAAGAAATGGAACTTATCTCTCACATAAGTAAGAATGATACATGGATCATTGATAGTGGCTGCTCACATCATATGACTGGAGATAAAACAAAGTTTGATCAATTTGAAGAGTATGATGGTGGCAGTGTAAGATTTGGAAACAATGAACCTTGTTGCATCAAAGGAAAAGGAAGAATGACTCTAACCCAGGAACTTGTATGTGATAATTCTTATTGGGTAGAAGGCCTAAAGCACAATTTTTTGAGTGTGGCACAGTTACTCAACAATGGACTCAAAGTAGAATTAATCCAAGGCAAAGCAAGACTGCTGAACGGTAAAGGAAAGCTGATTGGATCTGGTACTCATACTAAAGGTAACTTGTTCTATCTTGAACTTGGTGAACATTCATGTTTTATTGCTCAAGTAGAAGAGAGTTGGTTATGGCATAAAAGGTTATGTCATGTGAATTTTGACAATTTGGTAAAGATAAGAAAATTCAAGAAAGTGAGAGGCATTCCTAATTTAAAGAAACCAGAGGTCAGTTTATGCAAGAATTGTCAAATTCGAAAGATGGGTAAGTCTAATTTCAAAAGCAAAAATTATTAGTCTGAAGTCTTATTAGAAATTGTGCATACTGACTTATGTGGACCTATTGGAACTGAAAGCTATACTGGTGAAAAATATTTTATTCTTTTTGTTGATGATTATTCAAGAATGATGACCGTCATGTACCTAAGGAACAAATCAGAAGCATTTGAAAAGTTCAAATGGTATTTGGCAAGAGTAGAAAAAGAAACAGGGAAAAGATTGAAATGCCTAAGGTCAGACAGAGGTGGTGAATTTATTTCACATGAATTCAATAACTTTTGTATTGAAAGAGGAATCAAAACACAGGTTTCACCACCAGATACTCCTGAACAAAATGGCATAGCTGAAAGAAGGAACAGATCCATCATGGATTGTGCAAGAACCTTGATGATAGAAAAGAATGTTGCTATCAAATATTGGAAGGAGGCTATCAGTACAGTAGTTCATACCTTAAACCGAGTACAGTTGAAAAAAGACTCATTCAAAACTCCCTATGAATTATGGTATGGCTATAAACCCAATGTAAGTTATCTGAAAGTATTTGGAAGCAAATGTTATATCTTGAAAGAATCTAGAAAAGGTAAATTTGATGTAAAAGGTGATGAAGGTATATTTCTTGGATACTCATGCAAGAGTAAAGCATATAGATGCTTGAACTTATCTACTCACAAAGTCATAGAAAGTATACATGTGAAAGTTGATGAGTTTGCAGAAAAGACTGAAGAAGAAAGCAGAAGAGAACCAGAAGATTACAAAAGATTCATCTTCAGTGAACCGGATATAATATCGACTGCATCTGAGAAGTAAAAACCTTCTTCTACTGAGTCATCACTAACCGAGTTGCAGGAAACATCTACGGAGCCAACATCTACCGAGCCAACATCTACCGAGCCAACGTCTACCGAGTCAGAGAATACTGAGTTAGAGATTACCGAGCCAGAGGTAACCAAGCATGTGCATATCGAGCCAGTTGATACGGAGCCAGACCAAACCGAGCATGAAGGTGAAATGCAAGAAGATAACGACAAGATTCATCCAAAAGGAAAAGAACCAGTTCTAGCCAAGTATGTCAGGAGACATCATTCAGCAGATCAGATCATTGGAAATAAATCTGAAGGAACCATCACAAGAAGTAAGTTGAAAGGTACTTGTTTACTTGCTGATTTTGAACCTAGAACTGTCAAAGATGCATTAGAAAATGATAATTGGATTGAAGCAATGAATGAAGAAATAAAGCAGATAGAGAAAAACAAGACATGGACTCTTGTACCCAGGCCTAAAGACAAAAATGTAATCGGTACAAAGTGGGTTTTCAGAAATAAGTTGGATGAAAATGGTAAAGTATCAAGAAACAAAGCTAGATTAGTGTGCAAAGGATATTCTTAAGAGGAAGGCATAGATTATGGAGAAAATTTTTCTCCTGTTGCTAGATTGGAAGGTGTTAGAACCTTATTAGCATATGCTGGTTACAAAGGATTTAAAGTTTATCAGATGGATGTTAAGTCAGCATTTCTAAATGGTATACTGGATGAAGAGGTCTACATTGAACAACCTAAAGGTTTTATAGATCCAGATAAAAAGAACATGGTTTGCAAATTACACAAGGCACTGTATGGTCTGAAACAAGCCCCTAGAGCATGGTATGAAAGATTGCATAGCTATCTTATTCAAATTGGATTTCAAAGAAATAATGATAACAGTAGTTTGTATATGAAGGAAGGACCAAAAAATAAGATTGTCCTGGCAGAAATATTTGTAGATGATACTGTTTTCACAGGGAATGATGATCTTTGCAAAGAATTTTCAGAACAAATGAGCAAGGAATTTGAAATGTCAATGTTCAGTGAAACCAAATTCTTTGTTGGACTTCAAATTCAGCAGAAAAAGAATGACATCTACATCACTCAAGCAAAATACATCAAAGATATATTGAACAAGTTTGGTATGGAAGACTCTAAACCAGTTGGAACTCCCATGTGTACTGGACTAAAACTTACCAAAGAAGATGATTCAAAAGAAATAGATCAGACATTGTACAGATCTATGATTGGAAAGTTGCAATATGTAGTTCATACTAGGCCAGATATTGCTCTTGCAGTTGGAATTGTGGCAAGATTTTCAGCCAAACTAAGAGAAAATCACATGATGGCAATCAAGAGGATAATGAGATATCTAAAAGGAACTGAAGATTATGGATTATGGTATAAATTTGGAGGAAACCTAGACTTAAAAGTGTTTACTGATGCTGATTGGGCAGGAAACCTTGATGACAGAAAAAGCACAAGTGGAGGTGCATTCTTTGTTGGAAAGAGGTTGGTTTCTTGGACAAGCAAAAAGCAAAATTGTACATCTCAATCAACAGCAAAGGCAGAGTATGTTGCTGCAGCAGTAAACTGTTCTAATATTGTTTGGTTCAAGCAATTGCTACAAGGCATGAAGATGGAAATCAAGGAACCAGTTGTCATGTTTTGTGATAATACAAGTGCAATCAACATATTTAAGAAACCAGTAATGCATTCTAAGACTAAGCACATTGCAATCAAGTATCACTTTGTCAGAGAATTGGTGCAGGACAAGGAAATCAGATTGGAATATGTCCATACAAAGGAACAGATTGCTGACATATTCACAAAGCCTTTACCTAAGGATGCATTTTTGTATCTCAGAGGTAAGTTAGGGGTCATTCCCCTATCTGAAGTTCACTAAAAATAAGTTTTAGTGATGCATCAGCTCTTACAAAATTGAACAATCATCAGTTGATGCAACAAATCAAGGAAATATTGCATATGAATCAGTACTAAAGGTACAATAAAATTCATTGACATTGGATTGTCTTTGGCATGTGTTGTCAAAGAGGGAGAGTTTTACTGTCATATCTTTCAAAAATTTGATTATGTAATTCCTTCACAGAGGGAGATTACTGTAAGAGGGAGAGTTCTCTATCTTAGAGGGAGAATTGTTAATTGTGTTGTGTTGCTATAGACTTGCTTTCAAATTTCATTTCTGCTATGACATGTTGTGTTGCCATCAATGCCAAAGAGGGAGATTGTTGGATACAATTAAGTAATTGTGTATTGTCTTTGATGTTACACAAATGCCATATCAATTATTAGATAGAGTCTACCGAGTTCTGTCGGTCAGGAAAACAGTTTACAGAGTCTACCGAGCTCAGTCGATCAGTAAAGCTTTTTGCGATGTATATCGAGCGTTCTTGTATGTCACATGGTGAGTTAGTGTTAACCGAGTTCGCACGGTAAGCTAAAGAAAGTTTGTTCTTACCGAGATCACTCGGGTATCAAAGGATTTTGTAGCGGATGATTAGTGTTAACCGAGTTCACAAGGTAAGCTAAGGAAAGCTTAGTTTTCACTGAGCTCACTCGGTAGTCGAAGACAGCTTTTACCGAGTCCAATCAATTTCCAAAGGAAGTGGCAGGTTTACCGAATTCCTCGATAATTGTAGTTTTTACCGAGTTCTGCCAATTAACACAGGAAGCAGTTTTTTTTTTTGTTTTGTATTGACCAAACAGCGTCGGCCAGTGAAGAATTTTGTTTTGATTGTTAGTTCAAGCCGACTTTGGAATATGCTTTTTCAAGATGGTTGGGCCGACCTGGTATTATGTATAGTATATAAAGAGGTGCTCAAGATGTGAAAAAGTGTGGAATAGAGAGTGTATACGCATAGTGCAAGGAAGTGCAAGGAAGAGACTTATGTGTTCCTAAGCAGAGTTGAGCAGAGGGAAATCTTGGAGCTGCAAAGATATATTTAATCAGTAAGAATCTTGTGGAGCTAAACTGAGATCTGTATTCAGCAAGATAAGTTGCATGTATTTTCAGATCATTCATTGTTGCTTTCTAACCATTGTAACAGTGATTCCAAAATCTCCTAATAGAGTTGGTTTAACAGCCATTCCATAAATCCTTTAATAGGGTGGCAATTCAGTTGAATTGTTCTAAAGACCTCTTACAAGGCCACTCCTAACAGGGTGATTAAATCCTCTAACAGGGTCACACCTAACAGTGTGTTTTGTAACCTTTAACAGGGTTGGCTCCTAACAGGGCTCACTTCAGAAGAGTGAAAATTGGTGACTAGTTGCTGGTGGTTTTTCCCATATTGGGTTTCCACGTAAATCTGGTGTCTACTGTGTTCATGATTACTTTCTTTTGCATGGTCACTTATTTCAGTAAATACTTAATAAATTAACTAAACATCTATCAAGTTTTAAGCAGTAATTTATGTGTTTACCGAGTAGCAGCAGCAACTAAGTTTAAGGCATTTTTGGGACTATTGAATTTGTTTTTATGGTAACTGATTCACCCCTCCCCTCTCAGTTACCCCATCTTCATTTTCCAACAATTGGTATCAGAGCTTTTGGTGCTTGCAGGAGGAGATTTGAAAGATCTAAGCCAAAGATCAAGATGTCTTACAAGAGGGAAATCTCAAGGCTTAACCGAAACAACTTCTCAGCATGGCAGGGATTAATGAGACTTCATCTAGCTTCCATTGGTGACACTGGTCTGAAATATCTTGATGAGAAATATGTAGAACCATCAGGTACATTATCAGTCAATGAAATTGCTATAAAGAAGACTCATAACATTATGATGATTGATATTGCATCTGCCTTGAGTTATGAAGAGTTTGATGATGTCAAGGACTGCACTACTGCCTATGAAATGTGGGAAAGACTGAAAGAGATCTATAGTGGAGATGACAATGTCAGAAGAGCCAAAGCTGAAAGTCTGAGAGGACAGTTCGATCAGATGAAAATAAAAGAAGATGAAAACATTGCCAAATATGTTGAAAGAATTAAAACATGTGTCAGTGCTATCAAAGCTTCTGGAGGAAGTATCGGTGAAGAGACAGTCATAAGTAAAGTTCTTAGAACTCTACTTCCAGTTTATGCCATCAGGGTATCAGCCATTCAAGAAAGAAGGTGTGAGGCCAATCACAAGATAAACCTAGAGGCCATAGTTGGAAGATTGACAGCATTTGAACTAGATAATTTTGATAATTATGTTCCAGCTGCAAAGAACATTGAGTCTACATTTGAAGCCAAGCTTTCACTCAAGGAGAAAGGCAAGAAGAAGAAAGAATCTCAGTCAGAGAGTGAAGATCAATCAGATCTGAGTTCTGACAGCGACCTTGAAGTAATTGAAGCTCTACTTGCAAGGAAATATTCAAGAGGAAGAGGTAAATACAAAGGTAAAGTACCCCTAGTCTGCTTTTCATGTGAAGAAGTCGGTCATATTGCTGCAAGGTGTCCAAACAAGAAAGATAAAGATGAAAAGAAAGATGATAAATGGAATAGTAAGAAATATTTCAAATCATTTAAGGATAAAAGTAAGAAATCATGTTTTATGGCTAAAGATTCTAATGATTCTAATGATGAAGAAGAGGATGAGATTGTTTACATTGCTGTAAAAGATGAATCTGACAATGAAGAAATGGCACTCATCTCTCACATAAGTAAGAATGATACATGGATCATTGATAGTGGCTGCTCACATCATATGACTGGAGATAAAACAAAGTTTGATCAATTTGAAGAGTATGATGGTGGCAGTGTAAGATTTGGAAACAATGAACCTTGTTCCATCAAAGGAAAAGGAAGAATGACTCTAACCCAGGAACTTGTATGTGATAATGCTTATTGGGTAGAAGGCCTAAAGCACAATTTTTTGAGTGTGGCACAGTTACTCAACAATGGACTCAAAGTAGAATTCATCCAAGGCAAAGCAAGACTGCTGAACGGTAAAGGAAAGCTGATTGGATATGGTACTCATACTAAAGGTAACTTGTTCTATCTTGAACTTGGTGAACATTCATGTTTTATTGCTCAAGTAGAAGAGAGTTGGTTATGGCATAAAAGGTTATGTCATGTGAATTTTGACAATTTTGTAAAGATAAGAAAATTCAAGAAAGCGAGAGGCATTCCTGATTTAAAGAAACCAGAGGTCGGTTTATGCAAGAATTGTCAAATTGGAAAGATGGGTAAGTCTAGTTTCAAAAGCAAAAATTATTAGTCTGAAGATTTATTAGAAATTGTGCATACTGACTTATGTGGACCTATTGGAACTGAAAGCTATACTGGTGAAAAATATTTTATTCTTTTTGTTGATGATTATTCAAGAATGATGACCGTCATGTACCTAAGGAACAAATCAGAAGCATTTGAAAAGTTCAAATGGTATTTGGAAAGAGTAGAAAAAGAAACAGGGAAAAGATTGAAATGCCTAAGGTCAGACAGAGGTGGTGAATTTATTTCACATGAATTCAATAACTTTTGTATTGAAAGAAGAATTAAAACACAGGTTTCAGCACCAGATACTCCTGAACAAAATGGCATAGCTGAAAGAAGGAACAGATCCATCATGGATTGTGCAAGAACATTGATGATAGAAAATAATGTTGCTATCAAATACTGGAAGGAGGCTATCAGTACAGCAGTTCATACCTTAAACTGAGTACAGTTGAAAAAAGACTCATTCAAAACTCCCTATGAATTATGGTATGGCTATAAACCCAATGTAAGTTATCTGAAAGTATTTGGAAGCAAATGTTATATCTTGAAAGAATCTAGAAAAGGTAAATTTGATGTAAAAGGTGATGAAGGTATATTTCTTGGATACTCATGCAAGAGTAAAGCATATAGATGCTTGAACTTATCTACTCACAAAGTCATAGAAAGTATACATGTGAAAGTTGATGAGTTTGCAGAAAAGACTGAAGAAGAAAGCAGAAGAGAACCAGAAGATTACAAAAGATTCGTCTTCAGTGAACCGGATATAATATCAACTGCATCTGAGAATTAAAAACCTTCTTCTACTGAGTCATCACTAACCGAGTTGCAGGAAACATCTACCGAGCCAACATCTACCGAGCCAATGTCTACCGAGTCAGAGAATACTAAGTTAGAGATTACCGAGCCAGAGGTAACCAAGCATGTGCATACCGAGCCAGTTGATACCGAGCCAGACCAAACTGAGCATGAAGGTGAAATGCAAGAAGATAACGACAAGATTCATCTAAAAGGAAAAGAACCAGTTCTAGCCAAGTATGTCAGGAGACATCATTCAGCAGATCAGATCATTGGAAATAAATCTGAAGGAACCATCACAAGAAGTAAGTTGAAAGGTACTTGTTTACTTGCTGATTTTGAACATAGAACTGTCAAAGATGCATTAGAAAATGATAATTGGATTGAAGCAATGAATGAAGAAATAAAGCAAATAGAGAAAAACAAGACATGGACTCTTGTACCCAGGCCTAAAGACAAAAATGTAATCGGTACAAAGTGGGTTTTCAAAAATAAGTTGGATGAAAATGGTAAAGTATCAAGAAACAAAGCTAGATTAGTGTGCAAAGGATATTCTTAAGAGGAAGGCATAGATTATGGAGAAACTTTTGCTCCCGTTGCTAGATTGGAAGGTGTTAGAACCTTATTATCATATGCTGCTTACAAAGGATTTAAAGTTTATCAGATGGATGTTAAGTCAGCATTTCTAAATGGTATACTGGATGAAGAGGTCTACATTGAACAACCTGAAGGTTTTATAGATCCAGATAAAAAGAACATGGTTTGCAAATTACACAAGGCACTGTATGGTCTGAAACAAGCCCCTAGAGCATGGTATGAAAGATTGCATAGCTATCTTATTCAAATTGGATTTCAAAGAAATAATGATAACAGTAGTTTGTATATGAAGGAAGGACCAAAAAATAAGATTGTCCTGGTAGAAATATTTGTAGATGATATTGTTTTCACAGGGAATGATGATCTTTGCAAATAATTTTCAGAACAAATGAGCAAGGAATTTGAAATGTCAATGTTCAGTGAAACCAAATTCTTTGTTGGACTTCAAATTCAGCAGAAAAAGAATGACATCTACATCACTCAAGCAAAATACATCAAAAAGATATTGAAAAAGTTTGGTATGGAAGACTGTAAACCAGTTGGAACTCCCATGTGTACTGGACTAAAACTTACCAAAGAAGATAATTCAAAGGAAATAGATCAGACATTGTACAGATCTATGATTGGAAAGTTGCAATATGTAGTTCATACTAGGCCAGATATTGCTCTTGCAGTTGGAATTGTGGCAAGATTTTCAGCCAAACTAAGAGAAAATCACATGATGGCAATCAAGAGGATAATGAGATATCTGAAAGGAACTGAAGATTATGGATTATGGTATAAATTTGGAGGAAACCTAGACTTAAAAGTGTTTACTGATGCTGATTGGGCAGGAAACCTTGACGACAGAAAAAGCACAAGTGGAGGTGCATTCTTTGTTGGAAAGAGGTTGGTTTCTTGGACAAGCAAAAAGCAAAATTGTACATCTCAATCAACAGCAAAGGCAGAGTATGTTGCTGCAGCAGTAAACTGTTCTAATATTGTTTGGTTCAAGCAATTGCTACAAGGCATGAAGATGGAAATCAAGGAACCAGTTGTCATGTTTTGTGATAATACAAGTGCAATCAACATATTTAAGAAACCAGTAATGCATTCTAAGACTAAGCACATTGCAATCAAGTATCACTTTGTCAGAGAATTGGTGCAGGACAAGGAAATCAGATTGGAATATGTCCATACAAAGGAACAGATTGCTGACATATTCACAAAGCCTTTACCTAAGGATGCATTTTTGTATCTCAGAGGTAAGTTAGGGGTCATTCCCCTATCTAAAGTTCACTAAAAATAAGTTTTAGTGATGCATCAGCTCTTACAAAATTGAACAATCATCAGTTGATACAACAAATCAAGAAAATATTGCATATGAATCAGTACTAAAGGTACAATAAAATTCATTGAAATTGGATTGTCTTTGGCATGTGTTGTCAAAGAGGGAGAGTTTTACTGTCATATCTTTCAGAAATTTGATTATGTAATTCCTTCACAGAGGGAGATTACTGTAAGAGGGAGAGTTCTCTATCTTAGAGGGAGAATTGTTAATTGTGTTGTGTTGTTGTAGACTTGCTTTCAATTTTCATTTCTGCTATGACATGTTGTGTTGCCATCAATGCCAAAGAGGGAGATTGTTGGATACAATTAAGTAATTGTGTATTGTCTTTGATGTTACACAAATGCCATATCAATTATCAGATAGAGTCTACCGAGTTCTGTCGGTCAGGAAAACAGTTTACAGAGTCTACCGAGCTCAGTCGATCAGTAAAGCTTTTTGCAGTGTATACCGAGCGTTCTTGTATGTTACATGGTGAGTTAGTGTTAACCGAGTTCGCACGGTAAGCTAAAGAAAGTTTAGTTCTTACCGAGATCACTCGGGTATCAAAGGATTTTGCAGTGGATGGTTAGTGTTAACCGAGTTCACAAGGTAAGCTAAGGAAAGCTTAGTTTTCACTGAGCTCACTCGGTAGTCAAAGACAGCTTTTACCGAGTCTTGTCGGTTTCCAAAGGAAGTGGCAGGTTTACCGAATTCTCCGATAATTGTAGTTTTTACCGAGTTCTGCCAATTAACACAAGAAGCAGTTTTTTTTTTGTTTTGTATTGACCGAATAGTGTCGGCCAGTGAAGAATTTTGTTTTGATTGTTAGTTCAAGCCGACTTTGGAATATGCTTTTTCAAGATGGTTGGGCCAACCTGGTATTATGTATAGTATATAAAGAGGTGCTCAAGATGCGAAAAAGTGTGGAATAGAGAGTGTATACGCATAGTGCAAGGAAGTGCAAGGAAGAGACTTATGTGTTCCTAAGCAGAGTTGAGCAGAGGGAAATCTTGGAACTGCAAAGATATATTTAATCAGTAAGAATCTTGTGGAGCTAAAATGAGATCTGTATTCAGCAAGATAAGTTGCATGTATTTTCAGATCATTCATTGTTGCTTTCTAACCATTGTAACAGTGATTCCAAAATCTCCTAATAGAGTTGGTTTAATAGCCATTCCATAAATCCTTTAATAGGGTGGCAATTCAGTTGAATTGTTCTAAAGACCTCTTACAAGGCCACTCCTAACAGGGTGATTAAATCCTCTAACAGGGTCACACCTAACAATGTGTTTTGTAACCTTTAACAGGGTTGGCTCCTAACAGGGCTCACTTCAGAAGAGTAAAAATTGGTGACTAGTTGCTGGTGGTTTTTCCCATATTGAGTTTCCACGTAAATTTGGTGTCTACTGTGTTCATGATTACTTTCTTTTGCATGGTCGCTTATTTCAATAAATGCTTAATAAATTAACTAAACATCTATCAAGTTTTAAGCAGTAATTTATGTGTTTACCGAGTAGGAGCAGCAACTAAGTTTAAGGCATTTTTGGGACTGTTGAATTTGTTTTTGTGGTAACTGATTCACCCCTCCCCTCTCAGTTACCCCATCTTCATTTTCCAACAATTCGTATCAGAGCTTTTGGTGCTTGCAGGAGGAGATTTGAAAGATCTAAGCCAAAGATCAAGATGTCTTACAAGAGGGAAATCCCAAGGCTTAACCGAAACAACTTCTCAGCATGGCAGGGATTAATGAGACTTCATCTAGCTTCCATTGGTGACACTGGTCTGAAATATCTTGATGAGAAATATGTAGAACCATCAGGTACATTATCAGTCAATGACATTGCTATAAAGAAGACTCATAACATTATGATGATTGATATTGCATTTGGCTTGAGTTATGAAGAGATTGATGATGTCAAGGACTACACTACTGCCTATGAAATGTGGGAAAGACTGAAAGAGATCTATGGTGGAGATGACAATGTCAGAAGAGCCAAAGCTGAAAGTTTGAGAGGACAGTTCTATCAGATGAAAATGAAAGAAGATGAAAACATTGCCAAATATGTTGAAAGAATTAAAACATGTGTCAGTGCTATCAAAGCTTCTGGAGGAAGTATCAGTGAAGAGACAGTCATAAGTAAAGTTCTTAGAACTCTACTTCCAGTTTATGCCATCAGGGTATCAGCCATTCAAGAAAGAAGGTGTGAGGCCAATCACATGATAAACCTAGAGGCCATAGTTGGAAGATTGACAGCATTTGAACTAGATAATTTTTATAATTATGTTCCAGCTGCAAAGAACATTGAGTCTACATTTGAAGCCAAGCTTTCACTCAAGGACAAAGGCAAGAAGAAGAAGGAATCTCAGTTAGAGAGTGAAGATCAATCAGATCAGAGTTCTGACAGTGACCTTGAAGTAATTGAAGCTCTACTTGCAAGGAAATATTCAAGAGGAAGAGGTAAATACAAAGGTAAAGTACCCCTAGTCTGCTTTTCATGTGAAGAAGTTGGTCATATTGCTGCAAGATATCCAAACAAGAAAGATAAAGATGAAAAGAAAGATAATAAATGGAACAGTAAGAAACATCTCAAATCATTTAAGGATAAAAGTAAGAAATCATGTTTTATGGCTAAAGATTCTAATGATTCTAATGATGAAGAAGAGGATGAGATTGTTTACATTGCTGTAAAAGATGAATCTGACAATGAAGAAATGACACTCATCTCTCACATAAGTAAGAATGGTACATGGATCATTGATAGTGGCTGCTCACATCATATGACTGGAGATAAAACAAAGTTTGATCAATTTAAAGAGTATGATGGTGGAAGTGTAAGATTTGGAAACAATGAACCTTGTTGCATCAAAGGAAAAGGAAGAATCACTCTAACCCAGGAACTTGTATGTGATAATGCTTATTGGGTAGAAGGCCTAAAGCACAATTTGTTGACTGTGGCACAGTTACTCAACAATGGACTCAAAGTAGAATTCATCCAAGGCAAAGAAAGACTGCTGAATGGTAAAGGAAAGCTGATTGGATCTGGTACTCATACTAAAGGTAACTTGTTCTATCTTGAACTTGGTGAACATTCATGTTTTATTGCTCAAGTAGAAGAGAGTTGGTTATGGCATAAAAGGTTATGTCATGTGAATTTTGACAATTTTGTAAAGATAAGAAAATTCAAGAAAGTGAGAGACATTCCTTATTTAAAAAAACCAGAGGTCGGTTTATGCAAGAATTGTCAAATTGGAAAGATGGGTAGGTCTAGTTTCAAAAGCAAAAATTATCAGTATGAAGATTTATTAGAAATTGTGCATACTGACTTATGTGGACCTATTGGAACTGAAAGCTATACTGGTGAAAAATATTTTATTCTTTTTGTTGATGATTATTCAAGAATGATGACCGTCATGTACCTAAGGAACAAATCAGAAGCATTTGAAAAGTTAAAATGGTATTTGGCAAGAGTAGAAAAAGAAACAGGGAAAAGATTGAAATGCCTAAGGTTAGACAGAGGTGGTGAATTTATTTCACATGAATTCAATAACTTTTGTATTGAAAGAGGAATCAAAAGACAGGTTTCAGCACCAGGTACTCCTGAACAAAATGGCATAGCTGAAAGAAGGAACAGATCCATCATGGATTGTGCAAGAACATTGATGATAGAAAAGAATGTTGCTATCAAATACTGGAAAGAGGCTATCAGTACAGCAATTCATACCTTAAACCGAGTACAGTTGAAAAAAGATTCATTCAAAACTCCCTATGAATTATGGTATGGCTATAAACCCAATGTAAGTTATCTGAAAGTATTTGGAAGCAAATGTTATATCTTGAAAGAATTTAGAAAAGGTAAATTTGATGTAAAAGGTGATGAAAGTATATTTCTTGGATACTCATGCAAGAGTAAAGCATATAGATGCTTGAACTTATCTACTCACAAAGTCATAGAAAGTATACACGTGAAAGTTGATGAGTTTGTAGAAAAGACTGAAGAAGAAAGCAGAAGAGAACCAGAAGATTACAAAAGATTCGTCTTCAGTGAACCAGATATAATATAAAATGCATCTGAGAATCAGAAACCTTCTTCTACCGAGTCATCACTAACCGAGTTGCAGGAAACATCTACCAAGCCAACATTTACCGAGCCAACGTCTACCGAGTCAGAGAATACCGAGTTAGAGATTACCGAGCCAGAGGTAACCAAGCATGTGCATACCGAGCCAATTGATACTGAGCCAGACCAAACCAAGCATGAAGGTGAAATGCAAGATGATAATGACAAGATTCATCCAAAAGGAAAAGAACCTGTTCTAGCCAAGTATGTCAGGAGACATCATTCAACAGATTAGATCATTAGAAATAAATCTGAAGGAACCATCACAAGAAGTAAGTTGAAAGGTACTTGTTTACTTGCTGATTTTGAACCTAGAACTGTCAAAGATGCATTAGAAAATGATAATTGGATTGAAGCAATGAATCAAGAAATAAAGCAAATAGAGAAAAACAAGACATGGACTCTTGTACCCAGGCCTAAAGACAAAAATGTAATCGGTACAAAGTGGGTTTTCAGAAATAAGTTGGATGAAAATGGTAAAGTATCAAGAAACAAAGCTAGATTAGTGTGCAAAGGATATTCTTAAGAGGAAGGCATAGATTATGGAGAAACTTTTGCTCCTGTTGCTAGATTGGAAGGTGTTAGAACCTTATTAGCATATGCTGCTTACAAAGGATTTAAAGTTTATCAGATGGATGTTAAGTCAGCATTTCTAAATGGTATACTGGATGAAGAGGTCTACATTGAACAACCTGAAGGTTTTATAGATCCAGATAAAAAGAACATGGTTTGCAAATTACACAAGGCACTGTATGGTCTGAAACAAGCCCCTAGAGCATGGTATGAAAGATTGCATAGCTATCTTATTCAAATTGGATTTCAAAGAAATAATGATAACAGTAGTTTGTATATGAAGGAAGGACCAAAAAATAAGATTGTCCTGGCAGAAATATTTGTAGATGATACTGTTTTCACAGGGAATGATGATCTTTGCAAAGAATTTTCAGAACAAATGAGCAAGGAATTTGAAATGTCAATGTTCAGTGAAACCAAATTCTTTGTTGGACTTCAAATTCAGCAGAAAAAGAATGACATCTACATCACTCAAGCAAAATACATCAAAGATATATTGAAAAATTTTGGTATGGAAGACTCTAAACCAGTTGGAACTCCCATGTGTACTGGACTAAAACTTACCAAAGAAGATGATTCAAAGGAAATAGATCAGACATTGTACAGATCTATGATTGGAAAGTTGCAATACGTAGTTCATACTAGGCCAGATAGCTTTTACCGAGTCCAGTCGATTTCCAAAGGAAGTGGCAGGTTTACCGAATTCCTCGATTTTTGTAGTTTTTATCGAGTTCTTCCAGTTAACATAGGAAGCAGTTTTTTTTTTGTTCTGTATTGACCGAACAGCGTCGGCCAGTGAAGAATTTTGTTTTGATTGTTAGTTCAAGATGACTTTGGAATATGTTTTGTCAAGATGGTTGGGCCGACCTGGTATTATGTATAGTATATAAAGAGGTGCTCAAGATGTGAAAAAGTGTGGAATAGAGAGTTTATATGGATAGTGCAAGGAAGTGCAAGGAAGAGACTTATGTGTGCCTAAGCAGAGTTGAGCAGAGGGAAATCTTGGAGCTGCAAAGATATATTTAATCATTAAGGATCTTGTGGAGCTAAACTGAGATCTGTATTCAGCAAGATAAGTTGCATGTATTTTCAGATCATTCATTGTTGCTTTCTAACCATTGTAACAGTGATTCCAAAATCTCCTAACAGAGTTGGTTTAACAGCCATTCCATAAATCCTTTAACAGGGTGGCAATTCAGTTGAATTGTTCTAAAGACCTCTTACAAGGCCACTCCTAACAGGGTGATTAAATCCTCTAACAGGGTCACACCTAACAGTGTGTTTTGTAACCTTTAACAGGGTTGGCTCCTAACAGGGCTCACTTCAGAAGAGTGAAAATTGGTGACTAGTTGCTGGTGGTTTTTCCCATATTGGGTTTCCACGTAAATCTGGTGTCGACTGTGTTCATGATTACTTTCTTTTGCATGGTCTCTTATTTCAGTAAATGCTTAATAAATTAACTAAACATCTATCAAGTTTTAAGCAGTGATTTATGTGTTACCAAGTAGCAGCAGCAACTAAGTTTAAGGCATCTTTGGGACTGTTGAATTTGTTTTTGTGGTAACTGATTCACCCCTCCCCTCTCAGTTACCCCATCTTCACTTTCCAACAATCTCATCCAGTAATGGCACATAAATCCTTCTCAAATGTCTCAAAAGACCATCTAATTCTTGAACGTATCCTAAAGACTTACCTTCCAAGGGTCTCCTTGAATCCATCTAATTCTTGAACGTATCCTAAAAACTTACCTTCCAAGGGTCTCCCTGAATCTATCTCTCTGCACACTTCCTGATACCAGGAATTCGTAGGAAGTATCTGAAGAATTTGACTCCTCAAATCCACACTAAGAGTCATCGATGTTACCACATGTCTCCTGTGACTAAAAGCATCTTCCACCACATTCTCCTTACCTTGAATGTACTTAACCTCAAAATCATACTCGCA
The DNA here is from genome assembly GCA_028749045.1 of Cupressus sempervirens. NCBI lineage: Eukaryota > Viridiplantae > Streptophyta > Pinopsida > Cupressales > Cupressaceae > Cupressus > Cupressus sempervirens. The sequence continues at coordinate 121,283,326 of CM053783.1, forward strand.
TAAAAATTCCATCCATCATCTCTGACGAGCATTCAAATTAGGCTGAGTAAAAATGTACTGAAGACTACGATGATCACTATGTAGCTCAAATCTGTGCCCTAACAAGAAATGTCTCCACCTTGTCAAAGCATGAACTACTACTGCTAACTCAAGATCATGTGTAGGGTAATTTAACACATGATCCTTGAGCTTGTGTGATTCATACGCAATCACCTGTCCATTCTGCATCAACACTGCTCCAATTCCTTCAAGAGAAGCATCTGTACACACCATGAAATCACCTTCTGGTTTAGGTACAGCTAAAATCGGTGCACTAGTCAAAAGCTCCTTGAGCCTCTGAAATGCTTCCTCACATTTCTCTGTGCACACAAAATTCTTACCTTTCCTCTAAAGAGAAGTGATAGGATGTGTTATCCTAGAGAAGTTCTAGACAAATCTGCGATAATAACCAGCTAAACCCATGAAACTACGAATCTCTAACATATTAGTCGGTGTAGGCCGATCTATTATCGCCTGAATCTTTGCAGGATCCACTGAAATACCATCACCTGAGATAACATGCCTTAAATACTGAATCTTCGATTTGAACAATTCACACTTAGCGGCACTGGCATAAAGCTGATTGCCTCTCAAACACTGAAATACCAACCGTAGGTGTTCCTCATGCTCCTTCTGAGTCTTAGAAAATATCAATATTTCATCAAGAAACACAAGAACAAACTTGTCAAGATATGATCGAAAAACACCATTCATCAAACTCATGAATACTGAAGGAGCGTTAGTCAACCCAAAAAGTACCACTGTGAACTCATAATGCGCATAGCGCGTTCGAAAAGCGGTCTTGTGAATGTCTGCTTCCTTAATACGAAGCTAGTGGTATCCTGACTTAAGGTCAATCTTAGAAAATATTGTAGCTCCCTTGATCTGATCAAATAAGTCATCAATCCTAGGCAAAGGATACCTATTCTTAATAGTCACCTTGTTCAACTGTCTGTAGTCAATACAAAGGTGCAAAGAATCGTCTTTCTTCTTCACAAAGAGCACTGGAGCTCCCCATGGTGATACACTAGGTCGAATGCTCCCTTTGGCTAGAAGTTCCTCTAGCTAAAGATGTAGCTCATCCAGTTCCTGAGTAGTCATACGATAAGGAGCTTTAGAGATAGGCTCCGCTCCAAGAATTAGGTCAATGCTAAAATCAATGTCCCTCTTTGGAGGCATGCCTGGAATCTCACTTGGAAAGACATCTGCGTACTCCTATAAAATTGGGTGATCTAAAGTCTTCCTCACAAGATCTTCCTCATCAAGATCATTTACCATAATAACAAATATCTGACATCCCTTATGGAAACTTTGCTTCAATTGCATAGAGGAAATCATCTGCAAAGATATAGGGGTATGACTTGAAACCACATCATAGAAACCAAGGGGTATGACTTGAAGATCCACTGCCGTATCAAAGCTTCCTAAACTAAGCCCACACTTATGAACTACAGAATCTGTGGAGGCCTTAATCCCTGAGGCTTGTTCCACTTGCCAACCATGATCTTTCTTCACCGCATCAAGCTTACACTTAGAAACCATAGATGGTGAAATAAATGAATCTATAGCTCCCGAATCAAACAATACTGAAAAAGATATACCTTGAATAGCACCTGAGGTTTCAACCATTGTTCCCTGATGATCTACCTGACGCTAATCAACTGCTGCAAAAACTCTATGAGCGCTCCCTGCATCACCAACTGTGGGTTCTGAAGCTGTAGGCCTAGGTCCTAAAAATTGAGGTGCTCTCTATGGACATTGAGCTGCATAATGTCCAATCTGACCACATGAAAAACATTATGTATTCCTGCCAGATCCTCTTCCCATAGGTGGTACATTAGATTGCTGGTGAATGTTCCTGCTTACAAAAGATTGGCTACTCTGAGCTGGCTGATTCCACTGATTCTATTTATTGCGTTGAGCATTGCGGTTATTCTTAAAGTTAGAACCTTTGCCACCACCTTGAGCCTGAGGATTTGATCCCTTCTGTTGCTGCGTCTGTTGAGACTACTGCTGATACTGTTTCCCTTAGAAAAGAAAGGCTTCTTGTTACCACCTGAATTGAAGTTGCTAGAATTCATACTCACATTTGCTCATATTCACATACACAAAAATCAAGTTTGACCAAAAGTTGACCAGATTTAACCACGATTGACTTGAGTTGACTAGTTTCCAAAAGAATTTTGAAATAATTAAATGAAATTATTTAATTAAATGGATTACTTACTTCTAATTAATTAAACAAAGTTATTCAATTAAATGAGAAGCCATTCCTAATTAATTAAATGAAGTTATTTAATTAAATAAGAAAAGTGTCTCTAATTAATTAAAGATTATTTAATTAAATAGAAAAAGTAATTATGAGAGCATATCTCATTTTATTAAATTAAATATCTCAACAAAATCTCTCTTTAGTTCAAAAAGGGAAATTTCCAGTTCACTATTGATCAAAAATGAGTTAAATCAGTTAACTCCTTTTTCTACTCCCATTGAATCACTTAACTCCTTATTTTACTCAAATTAAATTTGTTAACTCCCCTTAATTTGAAAATCTCCCTTTATGACTGAACTTCACCTTTAATCCTGACCGTTGATTGAAATCGATCTCAACCATTGATGAATTTCAGGAAAGTCTATTTAAGAGACCCTCATCTCTTCATTTTGAAAGGTTGAATGAGAATTTGCATCGAATTTTTGCTCGAATTCATACTCACAGTTGCTCATATTCACATACGCAAAGATCAAGTTTGACCAAAAGTTGACCAGATTTAACCATGGTTGACTTGAGTTGACTAGTTTCGAAAAGAATTTTGAAATAATTAAAAGAAATTATTTAATTAAATGGTGTACTTACTTTTAATTAATTAAACAAAGTTATTTAATTAAATGAGAAGCCATTGCTAATTATTTAAATGATGTTATTTAATTAAATAAGAAAAGTGTCTCTAATTAATTAAAGATTACTTAATTAAATAGAAAAAATAATTATGAGAGCATATCTCATTTTATTAAATTAAATATCTCAACAAAATCTCTTTTCAATTCAAAAAGGAGAATTTCTAGTTCACTATTGATAAAAAATGAGTTAAATCAGTTAACTCCTTTTTCTACTAAAATTGAATCAGTTAACTCCTTATTTTACTCAAATTAAATCTATTAACTCCCTTTAATTTGGAAATCTCCCTTTATGACTGAACTTGACATTTAATCCTAACCATTGATTGAAATCTATCTCAACCGTTGATGAATTCCAGGAAAGTCTATTTAAGAGACCCTCATCTCTTCATTTTGAAAGGTTGAATGAGAATTTGCATCGAATTGTTGCTGGAATTCATACTCACATTTGTTCATATTCACATATGCAAAGATCAAGTTTGACCAAAAGTTGAGTAAATTTAACCACGGTTGACTTGAGTTAACTAGTTATGAAAAGAATTTTGAAATAATTAAACAAAATTATTTAATTAAATGGAGTACTTACTTCTAATTAATTAAACAATTTTTTTTTTTAAATGAGAAGCCATTCCTAATTAATTAAATGAAGTTATTTAATTCAATAAGAAAAGTGTCTCTAATTAATTAAAGATTATTTAATTAAATAGAAAAAAGTAATTATGAGAGCATATCTCATTTTATTAAATTAAATTTCTCAACAAAATCTCTCTTCAGTTCAAAAAGAGCAATTTCCATTTCACTATTGATAAAAAATGAGTTAAATCAATTAACTCCTTTTTCTACTCAAATTGAATCAGCTAACTCTTTATTTTACTCAAATTAATTCCGTTAACTCCCTTTAATTTGAAAATCTCCCTTTATGATAGAACTTCACCTTTAATCCTGACCGTTGATTGAAATCGATCTCAACCATTGATGAATTCCAAGAAAGTCTATTTAAGAGACTCTCATCTCTTCATTTTGAAAGGTTGAATGAGAATTTGCATCAAATTATTGCTAAAATTTATACTCACATTTTCTCATATTCACATACGCAAAGATCAACATTGACCAAAAGTTGACTAGATTTAATCACGGCTGACTTGAGTTGACCAGTTTCGACAAGAATTTTGAAATAATTAAACAAAATTATTTAATTAAATGGAGTACTTACTTCTAATTAATTAAACCAAGTTATTTAATTAAATGAGAAGCCATTCCTAATTAATTAAATGAAGTTATTTAATTAAATAGAAAAAGTAATTATGAAAGCATATCTCATTTTATTAAATTAAATATCTCAACAAAATCTCTCTTTAGTTCAAAAAGGGAAATTTTCAGTTCACTATTGATCAAAAATGAGTTAAATCAGTTAAATCCTTTTTCTACTCAAATTGAATCAGTTAAATCCTTATTTTAGTATAGTTAAATACGTTAACTCCCTTTAATTTGTAAATCTCCCTTTATGAATGAACTTCACCGTTAATCCTGACCAATGATTGAAATAGATCTCAAACATTGATGAATTCCAGGAAAATCTATTTAAGAGACCCTCATCTCTTCATTTTGAAAGGTTGAATGAGAATTTGCATCGAATTGTTGCTAGAATTCGTACTCACATTTGCTCATATTCACATACGCAAAAATAAAGTTTAACCAAAAGTTGACCAGATTTAACCATGGTTGACTTGAGTTGACTAGTTTCGAAAAGAATTTTAAAATAATTAAACGAAATTATTTAATTAAATGGAGTACTTATTTTTAATTAATTAATCAAAGTTATTTATTTAAATGAGAAGCCATTCCTAATTAATTAAATGAAGTTATTTAATTAAATAAGAAAAGTGTCTTTAATTAATTAAAGATTATTTAATTAAATAGAAAACATAATTATGAGAGCATATCTCATTTTATTAAATTAAATATCTCAACAAAATCTCTCTTCAATTCAAAAAGAGAAATTTCTAGTTCACTATTGATCAAAAATGAGTTAAATCAGTTAACTCTTTTTTCTACTCAAATTGAATCATTTAACTCCTTATTTTACTCAAATTAAATCTATTAACTCCCTTTAATTCGGAAATCTCCCTTTATGACTGAACTTCACTTTTAATCCTGACCGTTGATTAAAATCGATCTCAATCGTTGATGAATTTAAGGAAAGTCTATTTAAGAGACCCTCATGTCTTCATTTTGAAAGGTTGAATGAGAATTTCCATCGAATCGTTGCTGGAATTCATACTAAAATTTGCTCATATTCACATATGAAAAGATCAAGTTTGACAAAAAGTTGACCAGATTTAACCACGGTTGACTAGTTTCAAAAAAAAATTTGAAATAATTAAACGAAATTATTTAATTAAATGGAGTACTTACATCTAGTTAATTAAACAAAGTTATTTAATTAAATGAGAAGCCATTCCTAATTAATTAAATGAAGTTATTTAATTAAATAAGAAAAGTGTCTCTAATTAATTAAAGATTTTTTAATTAAATAGAAAAAGTAATTATGAGAGCATATCTCATTTAATTAAATTAAATATCTCAACAAAATCTCTCTTCAGTTCAAAAAGGGAAATTTCCAGTTCACTATTGATAAAAAATGAGTTATATCAGTTAACTCCTTTTTTTACTCAAATTGAATCAGTTAACTCCTTATTTTACTCAGATTAAATTCATTAACTCCCTATATTTTGGAAATCTCCCTTTATGACTGAACTTCAACTTTAATCCTGACCGTTGATTGAAATTGATCTTAAGAGTTGATGAATTCCAGGAAAGTCTATTTAAGAAACCCTCATCTCTTCATTTTGAAAGGTTGAAGGAGAATTTGCATCGAATTGTTGCTAGAATTCATAGTCACATTTGCTCATATTCACATACACAAAGATCAAGTTTGACCAAAAGTTGACCAGATTTAACCATGGTTGACATGAGTTGACTAGTTTCAAAAATAATTTTGAAATAATTAAACGAAATTATTTAATTAAATGGAGTAATTACTTCTAATTAATTAAACAAAGTTATTTAATTAAATTAGAAGCCATTCCTAATTAATTAAATGAAGTTATTTAATTAAATAAGAAAAGTGTCTCTAATTAATTAAAGATTATTTCATTAAATAGAAAAATTAATTATGATAAAATATCTTATTTTATTAAATTAAATATCCCAACAAAATCTCTCTTCAGTTCAAAAAGGGAAATTTCAAGTTCACTATTGATAAAAAATAAGTTAAATCAGTTAACTCCTTTTTCTACTCAAATTGAATCAATTAACTCCTTGTTTTACTCAAATTAAATCCATTAGCTCCCTTTAGTTTGGAAATCTCCCTTTATGATTGAACTTCACCTTTAATCCTAACCGTTGATTGATATCGATCTCAACCATTCATGAATTCTATAAAAGTCTATTTAAGAGACCCTCATATCTTCATTTTGAAAGGTTGAATGAGAATTTGCATCAAATTCTTGCTGGAATTCATATTCACATTTGCTCATATTCACATACGCAAAAATCAAGTTTGATCAAAAGTTGACCAGATTTAACCACGGTTGACTTGAGTTGACTAGTTTCAAAATTTTTTTTGATATAATTAAACAAAATTATTTAATTAAATGGAGTACTTACTTCTAATTAATTAAACAAAGTTATTTAATTAAATGAGAAGCCATTCCTAATTAATTAAATGTAGTTATTTAATTAAATAAGAAAAAGTGTCTCTAATTAATTAAAGATTATTTAATTAAATAAAAAAAGTAATTATGAGACCATATCTCATTTTATTAAATTAAATATCTCAACAAAATCTCTCTTCACTTCAAAAAGGGAAATTTTTAGTTCACTATTGATAAAAAATGAGTTAAATGAGTTAACTCTTTTTTTTACTCAAATTGAATCAGTTAACTCCTTATTTTACTCAAATTAAATCTGTTAACTCCCTTTAATTTGGAAATCTCCCTTTATGACTAAACTTCAACTTTAATCCTGACCGTTGATTGAAATCGATCTCAACTGTTGATGAATTCTATGAAAGTCTATTTAAGAGACCGTCATGTCTTCATTTTGAAAGGTTGAATGAGAATTTGCATCGAATTGTTGCTAGAATTCATACTCACATTTGCTCATATTCACATACGCAAAGATCAAGTTTGACCAAAAGTTGACCAGATTTAACCACGGTTGACTTGAGTTAACTAGTTTCGAAAAGAATTTTGAAATAATTTTAAAAAATTATTTAATTAAATGGAGTACTTTCTTATAATTAATTAAACAAAGTTACTTAATTAAATGAGAAGTCATTCCTAATTAACTAAATGAAGTTATTTAATTAAAAAAGAAAAGTGTCTCTAATTAATTAAAAATTATTTAATTAAATAGAAAAAGTAATTATGGGAGCATATCTAATTTTATTAAATTAAATATCTCAACAAAATCTCTCTTCAGTTCAAAAAGGGAAATTTTCAGTTCACTATTGATAAAAAATGAGTTAAATCAGTTAACTCCTTTCTCTACTCAAATTGAATCAGTTAACTTCTTATTTTACTCAAATTAAATCCGTTAACTCCCTTTAATTTGGAAATCTCCCTTTATGACTGAAGTTCGCCTTTAATCCTGACCGTTGATTGAAATCGATCTCAACCGTTGATGAATTTCAGGAAAGTGTATTTAAGAGACTCTCATCTTTTCATTTTGAAAGGTTGAATGAGAATTTGCATCAAATTGTTGCTAGAAATCATACCCACATTTTCTCATATTCACATACGCAAAGATCAAGTTTGACCAAAAGTTGACTAGATTTAACCAAAGTTGACTTGAGTTGACTAGTTTAGAAAAAAATTTAAAATAATTAAATGAAATTATTTAATTAAATGAAGTATTTACTTCTAATTAATTAAACAAAGTTATTTAATTAAATGAGAAGCCATTCCTAATTAATTAAATGAAGTTATTTAATTAAATAAGAAAAGTGTTTCTAATTAATTAAAGATTATTTAATTAAATAGAAAAATTAATTATGAGAGCATATCTCATTTTATTAAATTAAATATCTCAACAAAATCTCTCTTCAGTTCAAAAAGGAAAATTTCCAGTTCACTATTGATCAAAAATGAGTTAAATCAGTTAACTCCTTTTTCTACTCAAATTGAATCACTTAACTTTTTATTTTGCTAAAATTAACTCCATTAACTCCCTTTAATTTGGAAATCTCCCTTTATGACTAAAATTCACCTTTAATCCTGACCGATGATTGAAATCCATCTCAACAGTTGATGAATTCCAAGAAAGTCTATTTAAGAGACCCTCATCTCATAATTTTGAAATGTTGAATGAGAATCTGCATCGAATTGTTGCTGGAATCCATACTCACATTTGCTCATATTCACATATGCAAACATAAAGTTTGACCAAAATTTGACTAGATTTAACCATGGTTGACTTGAGTTGATTAGTTTCGAAAAAAATTTGAAATAATTAAACAAAATTATTTAATTAAATGGAGTACTTACTTCTAATTAATTAAACAATGTTATTTAATTAAATCAGAAGCCATTCCTAACTAATTAAATGAAGTTATTTAATTAAATAAGAAAAGTGTGTCTAATTAATTAAAGATTATTTAATTAAATAGAAAAAGTAATTACGAGAGCATATCTCATTTTATTAAATTAAATATCTCAATGAAATCTCTCTTCAGTACAAAAAGGGAAACTTCAAGTTCACTGTTGATCAAAAATGAGTTAACTCCTTTTTCTACTCAAATTGAATCAGTTAACTCCTTATTTTACTCAAATTAAATCCATTAACTCCCTTTAATTTGAAAATCTCCTTTTATGACTGAACTTCACATTTAATACTGACCGTTGATTGAAATCGATCTCAACCATTGATGAATTTCAAGAATGTCTATTTAAGAGACCCTCATCTCTTAATTTTGAAAGGTTGAATGAGAATTTGCATCGAATTGTTGCTGGAATTCATAATCACATTTGCTCATATTCACATATGCAAAGATCAAGTTTGACCAAAAGTTGACCAAATTTAACTACGGTTGACTTGAGTTGACTAGTTTCGAAAAGTATTTTGAAATAATTCAACGAAATTATTTAATTAAATTTTGATAATTCTAAGAGTGGAAAATACAGTATCACCTGACCGCGTCATACCTAATTGGTGTTCTTCCACCGTGCTAAGGAGATAATCTCAAGTCCCAAACATGCTATCAAAATCACATAACACATATCTCTATAAGTCTAGGAATCCTAAAAGTATACTAACTCAAAGGTTCCAAACACAAAATTTGACATCTTCTTCCAGAGGCACACATTGACATGTAGGAACCTACCATGCAAGTGGGAAAGTTTCATCGCAATTATCACGTACAAGTTACCCTGGCAGTTAGCTAAACTCCACGGGTCCATACTGATTTCATGTGGCCACTAGTATCCTCTCATACTGATGAGGCATACTATGGAATGCAAGGTCACAACCATGCGTCTCACTACTCCCATCCTAGCTTGTACAAGTACTCAAGGCATGGGCGAGAACAAAAAACTTATCTTTTTAGGTTCATTCAGTTAGCATTAGGTGTGAATGTTATCACTTATTAATCCAACTTACAATGAGTTACCCTGGCAGCCTCTTAGGGCCCTGACCCCCATTGCAAGCCACTTCCCATCACTACATGCAAATATCCTACCCTAATACTCATGGACTCATAAATCTCAAAATCACAAAAGATAAACCATAAAATTATCAAATATGCATAAAAGCATCAAATCTCCATGAGCTAACATCCATAGAAAATCATGAACACAACAACTCTCTATTGGAAACTAAAGTATCACTGATAATCAAATATCCAATGGTTCTCAATAACCAAAATATATATCTCAATCATACTGATCAAAGACTCCAAAAATGGTTGAGTCAAACATGTCACAACATGACATCACCAAGAATAAATCCACATTTTAGTCCCATCATGGCGACTAAAAAAATAAACCAAGGATAACTGATCGATGACCAAAATAATGGTTAAGTCAAGTGTCTCATACATAAGAATCTCAACTATAACAATCAGTAATCACAACCAATACAGAGAGCATTCCATCAAATAACCATGGTTGGGTTTATAAAGATCGAGATTAAAACATCATCATGTTACCACAATCACATAACCCCCAAGCCTCTGGTAGACATCCTATACTGGTCAACACTAGTCAACCCAAAACTCAAAGCAATAGCATAAAAAATACACAATGTAAACACATGTTTTGGTTTTACAACTTGAATTTAAATGTAGAGATCTCAGTTTAAGTTTCCAAGTTTGAAGAATGAATGAGAAAACACTCATATTATTTTGGATAAATAAAAGTTTTCCTTATTAGAATTAAAAATCCATTTTCTAATTTATAACATTTGTTTGATACATCCCCCACCAAACTATAAATTCCTTATTTAATAATTTAAAACAATTAAATTATTAAATAGTTGAAAGTTATTAAAGAGTCACCTTTATGAAAATAAATCTTCAATATAAATCATTGATCAAATAATAATAACTTAAATTTATAAATAACTTATTTACATATTACATATATACATACATACATACATATATACATATATACATACATATATATATATATATATATATATATATATATATATTAATACTTTTTCATAAAATCGATTTAATAATTTCGATTGACACCATATTATATAGCAATGTGAATTGATTGTTTATAAACATTTTAACATAAATTTTTTTTTGCATAACATTAACATCAATTAAACCCCCCCCAAAACTCTTGCTGCGGTACGCAGTACCTGCGATCGCAGGCACTGCGCTGACAGTGGGTACATATTACCCCTGTCGCCACAGACCTGCGACGGCAGGTCTCTACCTTCCGCAGGTGTAAGGTACGAATCCTGCCCATGGCATTATAATATACAATTGTTTCATGCGATATGAATTGTGATACAATTTATTAAATTTCCCACTGCGATTTATCAATTGCTCAATTCGGTGCATTATATATAAATATACATAGGTATATATATATATCAATATATATATATATATATATGTATATATATGTATGTATATATATATATATATATATAATCAAATTTTATAATAGATCCATAATAAATATATACATATGCATATATATATGTATATGTATGCAGATCTGAATATATAACCATGTATGTTTTTTCTTTTTTTTTCACAAAGATTATATCTACAATTATGAATGCATATAAAATTCTCCAATAAAATTAATCTACCCATATTGAGAATGCATATAAATATGAAACTTTTCAGAAGACATATGGAAGACACGAAGAAGACAGGGAATGCTTGATGCGAAAATAGCATAAGTAAAATCACAAGAATATACCTAGATTCTGATGCTAAATCGCTCTTCCTCAGAAAATCCACAGAGCAAGCTCCTCCCTTCTTCAGAATTCTCGAGTCTTCCAATGCTCCAATTGCTCTCCCAATGCTGTGTCTAAGCTTCTATGAATGCCTAAATATAAAGAGCTTTCAGGAAACATCTAGAATGCTTCTAGAAACAGCTGAAAGGTTTCACCAACTAAGCATGGGTCTTTTCCAACCTTCAAGATGAGCCATAGGGTTGTAGACACCACATGTTCTTAATTGATGCAGTAACCCCTGTGTTGTTGACACATGAGAAATGGTGCCATACCAATAGAACTATGATATCCGTTGTTGTAAGCAAACTCCACTAAGTAGAGGTAATCCTCCCAATGTGTCTGCCTATCCATCACATACATCCGTAACATATCCTTCAAAACCTGATTCACCCTCTATGTCTAACCATCAGTCTCTGGATGATATGTCGAACTAAAGTTTAATTGCGCTCCAAGTTCATGCTACAATGATGTCCAGAATGCAGATGTGAATACAGCATCCCTATCAAAAATGATCTTTCTAGGAATACCATGTAATCTCACAATATCACGCATAAAGACATTAGCTACAGAAGCTGTTGTGTAGGAAAACCTAATCGGTGAAAAATGCACCACCTTAGTCAATCGATCAACGGTGACCATGATAACATCATGACGTCGAACTATCATAGGTAATCCTACTATGAAATCCATGGAGATGGTATCCCACTTCCAAGAAGGAATAAGATTAGGCTACAAAATTCCAACCAGGTGCTGATGTTTTGCCTTAACTCTCTGACACTCAAGGCACCTAGCCACGAAATCAGCAATATCTTGCTTCATCCCAGACTAAAAGAACAAACGTCTCAAATCAGCATGTATCTTCTTGACACCTAGATGTGTTGAGTAAGGTGTACGATGGGCTTCTGCCAGAATCAAGGTGTGAAGCTCATCTGAAAATGGCACAAAAATCCTCCCCAAATGTCTGAAAAGACCATCTGATTCTCGAACGTAACCTGCAAATTTACCTTCCAAAGATCTTCTTGAATCAATCTCTCTACACACTTCCTGATACCATGAATCCGTAGGAAGTACCTAAAGAATTTGACTCCTCAAATCCACACTAAGAGTCATTGATGATGCCACATGTCTCTTGCGACTCAAAGCATCCACCACCAAATTCTCCTTACCCTGAATGTACTTAACTTCAAAATCGTATTCGCATAGAAACTCCATCCATCACCTCTGGCGAGCATTCAAATTAGGCTGAGTAAAAATGTACTGAAGACTACGATGATCGCTATGTAGCTCAAATCTGTGCCCTAACAAGAAATGTCTCCACCTTGTCAAAGCATGAACTAGTGCCGCTAACTCAAGATCATGTGTAGGATAATTTAACTCATGATCCTTGAGCTTGTGTGATTCATACGCAATCACCCATCCATTCTGCATCAACACTGCCCCAATCCCTTCAAGGGAAGCATCTGTACATACCATGAAATCACCTTCTTGATCAAGTACAGCTAGAATCGGTGCACTGGTCAAAAGCTCCTTAAGCTTCTGGAAAGATTCCTCACATTTCTCTGTTCATACAAACTTCTTTCTTTTCCTTTGAAGAGAAGTGATAGGATGTGCTATCCAAGAGAAGTTCTGGAAAAGTCTACGATAATAACTAGCTAAACTCATGAAACTATGAATCTCTGACACATTAGTCGGTGTTGGCCAATCTATTATCACCTGAATCTTTGCAGGATCCACTGAAATACCATCACCTGAAATAACATGCCCTAAATACTGAATCTCCATTTTGAAGAATTCACACTTAGTTGCATTGGCATAAAGCTGATTGTCCCTCAAACACTGCAAAACCAACCGCAGGTGTTCCTCATGCTTCTTCTAAGTCGTAGAATATATCAATATGTCATCAAGAAACACGAGTACAAAACTATCCACATAAGATCAAAACACACCATTCATCAAACTCATAAAAACTGATGGAGCATTAGTCAATCCAAAAGGGCACCACTATGAACTCATAATGCCCATAACAAGTTCAAAAAGGAGTCTAGTGAATATCTGCTTCCTTAATGCAAAGCTAGTACTATCCTGACTTAAGATCAATCTTGGAGAATACTGTAGCTCCCTTGATCTGATCGAATAAGTCATCAATCCTAGGTAAAGGATACATGTTCTTAATAGTCACCTTATTCAACTGTCTATAGTCAATACAAAGGCACAAAGAACTGTCTTTCTTCTTCAGAAAGAGCACTAGAGCTCCCCATGGTGATACACTAGGTCGAATGCTCCCTTTGGCTAGAAGTTCCTCTAGCTGAAGTCATAGCTCACCCAATTCCTGTGTCATCATGTGATAAGGAGCTTTAGAGATAGGCTCCGCTCCAAGAATCAGATCAATACTAAAGTCAAAGTCCCTCTTCGGAGGCATGCCTAGAATCTCACTTGGAAAAAACATCTGCGTACTCCTGCGAAATTGGGTGATCTAAAGTCTCCCTCATGGGATCTTCTTCATCAAGATCATTTACCATAGCAGCAAGTATCTAACATCCCTTCCAGAAACTTCGTTTCAATTGCATAGCAGAAATCATTAACAAATATCCAAGCCAGTCAATGCCTAAAACCACATCATAGGATAAAAGGGGTATGATTCAAAGATCCACTGCAGTATCAAAGCTTCCTAAGCTAAGCCTACACTTATGAACTATAGAATCTATGGAGACCTTAATGCCTGAGGCTAGTTCCACTTGCCAACCATGATCTTGCTTTACTGCATCCAGCTTACACTTAGAAACTATAGATGGTGAAATAAATGAATCTGTAGCTCCTGAATCAAACAATACTGAAAGAGATATAACTCTAATAGCATCTGTGGTTTCAACCACTGTTCCCTGATGATCTTCCTAATGTTGATCAACTACTGCAAAAACTCTATGAGCTCTACCTGCATCACCAACTATAGGCTCTGAAACGATAGGTATAGGTCCTAGAAATTGAGGTGCTTACTGAGGACACTAAGTTGAATAATGTCCAATCTAACCACATGAAAAGCATTTCGTATTTTTTTCAGAACCTCTTCCCATAGGTGGTACATTTGATTGCTGGTGACTGTTCCTGCTCACAAAAGACTGGCTACTCTGAACTGGCTGATTGGACTGATTATGTTTATTGCATTGAGCATTGTAGTTGTTCTTTGTGTTAGGACCTTTGCCACCGCCTTGAGCTTGAGAATTTGATCCCTTCTGTTGCTGTGTCTGTTGAGACTACTGCTGATACTGTTTCCCTTAGAGAAAGAAAGCTTCTTGTTACCACCTGAATTGTAGTTGCTTTTAGATCCTGCTGCCGCTGGCGCTTGTACAAAACCACCTTGACCAAGGTTGACACTTTGCTCAACAAGGACAGCTCGATGCACCGCATCCTTGAGGGTTTTTGGCTCAAATACCTTAACTTCCCCAATAATACGGTTATTTAAACCCTTAATAAAATGTTGTGTCAACTAAGCGAAATTTTTACTGAACCCTGAAAAAGGCATAAGCTCATAAAAATTATCCTCATACTCGATTACTGACAAAGTGTACTGTCTAAGATTATGAAATAAATCAGCCCTTTGTTGTTTCCATTCCTCTGGTAGGAATCATTCACAGAAACTCTCTAGGAATAACTCCCATGTAACACTGCTCATATCAATTCCCAACTTCTTCTCCTCTATCATCCACCAAGTGGCCCCAAAATTCTCTAAATTAGTGATTGCAAATCTTGCCTTAACATTGCTGTCGAACTCCTGCATGGCAAAAATTCTGTCGAGGGAAATAAGCCACTGCTCGGCCACATAAGCAAAACCTTGCCCATTGAAAGGCTTAACCTTGGATCTTGAAAGATCCTTTATTTGAGTGGACACAATGGACCTCTGAAGTTCCTTCTGAGGACTTCTAGATCTAGGTCAATGCTCTTATTCTATTTGATGCACTTTAGGTTGTTCTTGAATAGGAGGTAGACATTCTAGAATAGTTTGCATCATCTGCCTCAAACCGACCTCCTCAGACTCAGCTTGGTCTTCTCTATGGCTCTCTTCCTGCTGCCTACTAGAGTGCTCTTCCCTGCTCTCTACATGAGCCGATCCCTGATGGGCAGACTCATGGACACTGATAGCTCTACCACGATCACGGCCTCTACCACGACCTCTAACAGAAGACCTAGTCCCAAATACCATCCTACAACAGTGCAAGGTACTAAGTTCAGTTCTATGTCTAGGTTTAAGTAAAATTTCCATTTTTGAAACTAAGTGTTGAAGTATGAAAAATATTCAAGTAACAGTTTGAGTCCTGTTTCAATTCACCTAGATCAAGTTTGGAAAGTTACAATTAATACTTCATAGTTCTAGTTGTTCCAAAATACCTGGATCTCCCAATGTAGAAATGCGGGCTATGAAACTTGATCTTTGCGTATGTGAATATGAGCAAATGTGAGTATGAATTCCAACATCAATTCGATGCAAATTCTCATTCAACCTTTCAAAATAAAGAGATGAGGGTCTCTTAAATAGTCTTTCCTAGAATTCTTCAACGGTTGAGATTGGTTTCAATCAACGGTTAGGATTAAAGGTGTAGTTTAGTCATAAAAGGAGATTTCCAAATTAAAGGGAGTTACCAGATTTAATTTGAGTAAAATAAGGAGTTAACTGATTCAATTTGAGTAGAGAAAGGAGTTAACTGATTTAACTCATTTTTTATCAATAGTGAACTGGAAATTTCCCTATTTGAACTGAAGAGAGATTTTGTTGAGATATTTAATTAATAAAATGAGATATGTTCTCATAATTACTTTTTCTATTTAATTAAATAATCTTTAATTAATTAGAGACATTTTTCATATTTAATTAAATAACTTCATTTAATTAATTAGGAATGGCTTCTCATTTAATTAAATAACTTTGTTTAATTAATTAGAAGTAAGAACTCCATTTAATTAAATAATTTTATTTAATTATTTCAAAATTCTTTTTTAAACTAGTCAACTCAAGTCAACCGTAGTTAAATCTGGTCAACTTTTGGTCAAACATGATCTTTGCGTATGTGAATATGAGAAAATGTGAGTATGAATTCTAGCAACAATTAGATGCAAATTCTCATTCAACCTTTCAAAATTAAAAGATGAGGGTCTCTTAAATAGACTTTCCTGGAATTCATCAATGGTTGAGATCAATTTTGATCAATGGTTAGGATTAAAGGTGAAGTTCAGTCATAAAGGGAGATTTCCAAATTAAAGGGAGTTAACAGATTTAATTTGAATAAAATAAGGAGTTAACTGATTTAATTTGAGTAGAGAAAGGAGTCAACTGATTTAACTCATTTTTTATCAATAGTGACTTGAAAATTTCCCTTTTTGAACTAAAGAGAGATTTGTTAAGATATTTAATTTAATAAAATGAGATATGCTCTCATATTACTTTTTCTATTTAATTAAATAATCTTTAATTAACTAGAGACACTTTTCTTATTTAATTAAATAACTTCATTTAATTAATTAGGAATGGCTTCTCATTTAATTAAATACCTTTGTTTAATTAATTAGAAGTAAGTACTCCATTTAATTAAATAATTTTGATTAATTATTTCCAAATTATTTTCAAAACTAGTCAACTGAAGTCAACTGTGGTTATATCTGGTCAACTTTTGGTCAAACTTGATCTTTGTGTATGTGAATATGAGCAAATGCAAGTATGAATTCTAGCAACAATTCGATGCAAATTCTCATTCAACCTTTCAAAATAATGAGATGAGGGTCTCTTAAATAGACTTTTCTAAAATTCATCAACGGTTGAGATCGATTTCAATCAACGGTCAAGATTACAAGTGAAGTTCAGTCATAAAGGGAGATTTCCAAATTAAAGGGAGTTAACAGATTTAATTTGAGTAAAATAAGGAGTTAACTGATTCAATTTGAGTAGAAGAAAGAGTTAACTGATTTAACTCATTTTTTATCAATAGTGAACTGGAAATTTCCCTTTTTGAATTGAAGAGAGATTTTGTTGAGATATTTAATTTAAAAAAATGAGATATGCTCTCATGATTACTTTTTCTATTTAATTAAATAATCTTTAATTAATCAGAGACACTTTTCTTATTTAATTAAATAACTTCATTTAAATAATTAGGAATGACTTCTCATTTAATTAAATAACTTTGTTTAATTAATTAGAAGTAAGTACTCCATTTAATTAAATAATTTCGTTTAATTATTTCAAAATTCTTTTCGAAACTAGTCAACTCAAGTCAAACGTGGTTAAATCTGACCAACTTTTGGTCAAACTTGATCTTTGCATATGTGAATATGAGAAAATCCGAGTATGAATTCCAACAACAATTCGATGCAAATTCTCATTCAACCTTTCAAAATCAAGAGATGAGGGTCTCTTAAATAGACTTTCTTTGAATTCATCAATGGTTGTGATCAATTTCAATCAACGGTCAGGATGAAATGTGAAGTTCAGTCATAAAGGGAGATTTCCAAACTAAAGGGAGTTAACAGATTTAATTTGAGTAAAATAAGGAGTTAACTGAGTCAATTTGATTAGAAAAAGGAGTTAATTGATTTAACTCATTTTTGATCAATAGTGAACTGGAAATTTCCCTTTTTGAACTGAAGAGAGATTTTGTTGAGATATTTAATTTAATAAAATCAGATACGCTCTCATAATTACTTTTTCTATTTAATTAAATAATCTTTAATTAATTAGAAATACTTTTCTTATTTAATTAAATAACTTCATTTAATTAATTAGGAATGGATTCTCATTTAATTAAATAAATTTGTTTAATTAATTAGAAGTAAGTACTCCATTTAATTAAATAATTTCGTTTAATTATTTCAAAATTCTTTTCCAAACTAGTCAGCTCAAGTCAACTGTGGTTAAATCTGGTCAACTTTTGGTCAAACTTGATCTTTGCGTATGTGAATATGAGCAAATGTGAGTATGAATTTCAAAAACAATTTGATGAAAATTCTCATTCAACCTTTGAAAATAAAGATATGAGGGTCTCTTAAATAGACTTTCCTTGAATTCATCAACAATTGAGATCGATTTCAATCAACGGTCAGGATTAAAGGTGAAGTTCAGTCATAAAGAGAGATTTCCAAATTAAAGGGAGTTAACATATTTAATTTGAGTAAAATAAAGAGTTAACTGATTCAATTTCAGTAGAAAAAGGAGTTAACTGATTTAACTCATTTTCGATCAATAGTGAACTGAAAATTTTGCTTTTTGAACCGAAGAGAGATTTTGTTGAGATATTTAATTTAATAAAATGAGATATGCTCTCATAATTACTTTTTTCTATTTAATTAAATAATCTTTAATTAATTAGAGACACTTTTCTTATTTAATTAAATAACTTCATTTAATTAATTAGGAATGGCTTCTCATTTAATTAAATAACTTTGTTTAATTAATTAGAAGTAAGTACTCTATTTAATTAAATAATTTTGTTTAATTATTTCAAAATTCTCTTTGAAACTAGTCAACTCAAGTCAACCGTGGTTAAATTTGGTCAACTTTTGGTCAAACTTGATCTTTGCGTATGTGAATATGAGCAAATGTGAGTATGAATTTCAGCAACAATTCGATGCAAATTTTCATTCAGCCTTTCAACATGAAGAGATGAGGGTCTCTTAAATAGACTTTCATGGAATTCATCAACGGTTGAGATCGATTTCAATCAACGATCAGGATTAAAGATGAAGTTCAGTCATAAAGGGAGATTTCCAAATTAAAGGGAGATAATAGATTTAATTTGAGTAAAATAAGCAGTTGACTAATTCAATTTGAGTAGAAAAAGGAGTTAACTGATTTAACTTATTTTTGATCAATAGTGAACTAGAAATTTCTCTTTTTGAACTGAAGAGAGATTTTGTTGAGATATTTAATTTAATAAAATTAGATATGCTCTCATAATTACTTTTTCTATTTAATTAAATAATGTTTAATTACTTAGAGACACTCTTCTTATTTAATTAAATAACTTCATTTAATTAATTAGGAATGGCTTCTCATTTAATTAAATAACTTTTTTTAATTAATTAGAAGTAAGTACTCCATTTAATTAAATAATTTTATTTAATTATTTCAAAATTCTTTTTGAAACTAGTCAACTCAAGTCAACAGTGGTAAAATTTGGTCAACTTTTGGTCAAACTTGATCTTTGTGTATGTGAATATGAGCAAATTTGAGTATGAATTCCAACAACAATTCGATGTAAATTCTCACTCAACCTTTCAAAATGAAAAGATGAGGGTCTCTTAAATAGACTTTCCTAGAATTCATCAACGGTTGAGATTGATTTCAATCAACGGTCAGGATTAAAGTTGAAGTTCAGTCATAAAGGGAGATTTCCAAATTAAAAGGAGCTAACAAATTTAATTTGAGTAAAATAAGGAGTTAACTGATTCAATTTGAGTAGAAAAAGGAGTTAACTAATTTAACTCATTTTTTTATCAATAGTGAACTGGAAATTTCCCTTTTTGAACTAAAGAGAGATTTTGTTGAGATATTTAATTTAATAAAATGAGATATGCTCTCATATATACTTTTTCTATTTAATTAAATAATCTTTAATTAATTAAAGACACATTTCTTATTTAATTAAATAACTTCATTTAATTAATTAGGAATGGCTTTTTATTTAATTAAATAACTTTGTTTAATTAATTAGAAGTAAGTACTCCATTTAATTAAATAATTTTGTTTAATTATTTCAAAATTCTTTTCGGAACTAGTCAACTCAAGTCAATCATAGTTAAATCTTGTCAACTTTTGGTCAAACTTGATCTTTGCGTATGTGAATATGGGCAAATGTGAGTATGAATTTGAGCAACAATCCGATGCAAATTACCATTCAACCTGTCAAAATGAAGAGATGAGGGTCTCTTAAATAGACTTTTCTGAAATTCATCAGCAGTTGAGATCAATTTCAATCAACGGTTAGGATCAAAGGTGAAGTTCAGTTATAAAGGGAGATTTCCAAATTAAAGGGAGTTAAAAGATTTAATTTGAGTAAAATAAGGAGTTAACTGATTCAATTTCAGTAGAAAAAGTAGTTAACTAATTTAACTCATTTTTGATCAATAGTGAGCTGGAAATTTCCCTTTTTAAACTGAAGAGAGATTTTGTTGAGATATTTAATTTAATAAAATGAGATATGCTCTCATAATTACTTTATCTACTTAATTAAATAATCTTTGATTAATTAGAGAGACTTTTCTTATTTAATTAAATAACTTCATTTAATTAACTAGGAATGGCTTCTCATTTAATTAAATAACTTTCTTTAATTAATTAGAAGTAAGTACTCCATTTAATTAAATAATTTTGTTTAATTATTTCAAAATTCTCTTTGAAACTAGTCAACTCAAGTCAACCGTGGTTAAATTTGGTCAACTTTTGGTCAAACCTGATCTTTGCGTATGTGAATATGAGCAAATGTGAGTATGAATTCCAGCAACAATTCGATTCAAATTCTCATTCAACCTTTCAAAATGAAGAGATGAGGGTCTCTTAAATAGACTTTCCTGGAGTTCATCAACAGTTGAGATCGATTTCAATCAACGGTCTGGATTAAAGGTGAAGTTCAGTCATAAAGGGAGATTTCCAAATTAAAGTGAGTTAAGAGATTTAGTTTGCGTAAAAGAAGGAGTTAACTAATTCAATTTGAGTAGAAAAAGGAGTTAACTGATTTGACTCATTTTTGATCAATAGTGAGCTGAAAATTTCCCTTTTTGCACTGAAGAGAGATTTTGTTGAGATATTTAATTTAATAAAATGAGATACACTCTCATAATTACTTTTTCTATTTAATTAAATAGTCTTTAATTAATTAGAGATACTTTTCTTATTTAATTAAATAACTTCATTTAATTAATTAGTAATGGATTCTCATTTAATTAAATAACTTTGTTTAATTAATTAGAAGTAAGTACTTCATTTAATTAAATAATTTCATTTAATTATTTCAAAATTCTTTTCCAAATTAGTCAACTCAAGTCAACTGTGGTTAAATCTGGTCAACTTTTGGTCAATCTTGATCTTTGCGTATGTGAATATGAGCAAATGTGAGTATGAATTTCAGCAACAATTCGATGCAAATTCTCATTCAACCTTTGAAAATGAAGAGATGAGGGTCTCTTAAATAGACTTTCCTCGAATTCATCAATAGTTGAGATCGATTTCAATCAACGGTCAGGATTAAAGGTGAAGTTTAGTCATAAAGGGAGATTTCAAAATTAAAGGGAGTTAACAGATTTAATTTGAGTAAAATAAAGAGTTAACTGATTCAATTTGAGTAGAAAAAGGAGTTAACTGATTTAACTCATTTTTGATCAATAGTGAACTGAAAATTTTGCTTTTTGAATTGAAGAGAGATTTTGTTGAGATATTTAATTTAATAAAATGAGATATGCTCTCATAATTACTTTTTTCTATTTAATTAAATAATCTTTAATTAATTAGAGACACTTTTTTAATTTAATTAAATAACCTCATTTTATTAAATTAAATATCCCAATAAAATCTCTCTTCAGTTCAAAAAGTAAAATTTTCAATTCACTATTGATAAAAAATGAGTTAAATCAGTTAACTCATTTTTCTACTCAAGTTGAATTAGTTAACTCCTTATTTTACTCAAATTAAATCTGTTCACTCCCTTTAATTTGAAAATATATCTTTATGACTGAACTTCACCTTTAATCCTAACCGCTGATTGAAATCGATCTTAACCGTTGATGAATTTCAAAAAAGTTCATTTAAGAGACCCTCATCTCTTCATTTTGCAAGGTTGAATGAGAATTTGCATCGAATTGTTGCTAGAATTCATACTCACATTTGCTCATATTCAGATACGTAAAGATCAAGTTTGACCAAAAGTTGACCAAATTTAACCACGGTTGACTTGAGTTGACTAGTTTCGAAAAAAATTTTGAAATAATTAAACGAAATTATTTAATTAAATGGAGTACTTACTTATAATTAATTAAACAAAGTTATTTAATTAAATGAGAAGCCATTCCTAATTAATTAAATGAAGTTATTTAATTAAATAAGAAAAATGTCTCTAATTAATTAAACATTACTTAATTAAAAAGAAAAAGTAATTATGAGAGATAATCTCATTTTATTAAATTAAATATCTCAACAAAATCACTCTTCAGTTCAAAAAGGGAAAATTTCAGTTCACTATTGATAAAAAATGAGTTAAATCAGTTAACTCCTTTTTCTACTCGAATTGAATCAGTTAACTCCTTATTTTACTCAAATTAAATCTATTAACTCCCTTTAATTTGAAAATCTCCCTTTATGAGTGAACTTCACCTTTAATACTGACCGTTGATTGAAATCAATCTCAACCGTTGATGAATTCCATAAAAGTCTATTTAAGAGACCCTCATCTCTTCATTTTGAAAGGTTGAATGAGAATTTGAATCGAATTGTTGCTGGAATTGATACTCACATTTGGTAATATTCACATACGCAAAGATCAAGTTTGACCAAAAGTTGACCAGGTTTAACCATGGTTGACTTGAGTTGATTAGTTTCGAAAAGAATTTTGAAATAATCAAACGAAATTATTTAATTAAATGGACTACTTAATTCTAATTAATTAAACAAAGTTATTTAATTAAATGAGAAGCCATTCCTAATTAATTAAATGAAATTATTTAATTAAATAACAAAAGTGTCTCTAATTAATTAAAGATTACTTAATTAAATAGAAAAATTAATTATGAGAGCATATCTCATTTTATTAAATTAAATATCTCAACACAATCTCTCTTCAGTTCAAAAAGGGAAATTTCCAGTTCACTATTGATCAAAAATGACTTAAATCAGTTAACTATTTTTTCTACTCAAATTGAATCAGTTAAATTCTTATTTTACTCAAATTAAATCTGTTAACACCCTTTAATTTGGAAATCTCCCTTTATGACTGAACTTCACCTTTAATCCTGACCACTGACTGAAATCAATCTCAACCGTTGATGAATTCTAGGAAAGTCTGTTTAAGAGACCCTCATCTCTTCATTTTGAAAGGTTGAATGAGAGTTTGCGTCGAATCGTTGCTGAAATTCATACTCACATTTGCTCATATTCACATACGCAAAGATCAAGTTTGACCAAAAGTTGACCAGATTTAACCACGGTTGACTTGAGTTGACTAGTTTTGAAAACAATTTTGAAATAATTAAACGAAATTATTTAATTAAATGTAGTACTTACTTCTAATTAATTAAAGAAAGTTATTTAATTAAATGAGAAGCCATTCCTAATTAATTAAATGATGTTATTTAATTAAATAAGAAAATTTTCTCTTCTTAATTAAAGATTACTTAATTAAATAGAAAAAGTAATTATGAGAGCATATCTCATTTTATTAAATTAAATATCTCAACAAAATCTCTCTTAAGTTCAAAAAGGGAAATTTCTAGTTCACTATTGATCAAAAATGAGTTAAATCAGTTAACTCCTTTTTCTACTCAAATTGAATCGGTTAACTCCTTATTTTACTCAAATTAAATCTGTTAACTCCCTTTAATTTGGAAATCTCCCTTTATGACTGAATTTCACCTTTAATTCTGACCGCTGATTGAAATCGATCTCGACCGTTGATGAATTCTAGGAAAGTCTATTTAAGAGACCCTCATCTCTTCATTTTGAAAGGTTGAATGAGAATTTGCATCGAATTATTGCTGGAATTTATACTCACATTTGCTCATATTCACATACGCAAAGATCAAGTTTGACCAAAAGTTGCCCAGATTTAACCACGGTTGACTTGAGTTGACTAATTTTGAAAAGAATTTTGAAATAATTAAACTAAATTTTATAATTAAATGGAGTACTTACTTCTAATTAATGAAACAAAGTTATTTAATTAAATGAGAAGCCATTCCTAATTAATTAAATGAAGTTATTTAATTAAATAAGAAAAGTGTGTTTAATTAATTAAAGATTATTTAATTAAATAGAAAAAGTAATTATGAGAGCATATCTCAGTTTATTAAATTAAATATCTCAAAAAAATCTCTCTTCAGTTCAAAAAGGAAAATTTCCAGTTCACTATTGATGAAAAATGAGTTAAATTAGTTAACTCCTTTTTCTACTCAAATTGAATCAGTTAACTCCTTATTTTACTCAAATTAAATCTGTTAACTCCCTTTAATTTGGAAATCTCCCTTTATGACTTAACTTCACCTTTAATCATGACCACTGATTGAAATCGATCTCGATCGTTGATGAATTCTAGGAAAGTCTATTTAAGAGACCCTCATCTCTTCATTTTGAAAAGTTGAATGAGAATTTGCATCGAATTGTTGCTAAAATTCATACTCATGTTTGCTCATATTCACATACGCAAAGATCAAGCTTGACCAAAAGTTGACCAGATTTAACCACGGTTGACTTGAGTTGACTAGTTTCAAAAAGAATTTTGAAACAATTAAAAAAAATTATTTAATTAAATGGAGTACTTACTTCTAATTAATTAAACAAAGTTATTTAATTAAATGAGAAGCCATTCCTAATTAATTAAATGAAGTTATTTAATTAAATAAGAAAAGTGTCTAATTAATTAAAGATTACTTAATTAAATAGAAAAAGTAATTATGAGAGCATATCTCATTTTATTAAATTAAATATCTCAACAAAATCTCTCTTTAGTTCAAAAAGGGAAATTTCCAGTTCACTATTGATAAAAAATGAGTTATATTAGTTTAACTCTTTTTTCTACTCAAATTGAATCAGTTAACTCCTTATTTTACTCAAATTAAATCTGTTAACTCCCTTTAATTTGGAAATCTCCCTTTGTGACTAAACTTCACTTTTAATTCTGACCGTTGATTGAAATCGATCTCAACCATTGATGAATTCCAAGAAAGTCTATTTAAGAGACCCTCATCTCTTCATTTTGAAAGGTTGAATGAGAATTTGCATGGAATTGTTGCTAGAATTCATACTCACATTTGCTCATATTCACATATGCAAAGATCATGTTTGACCAAAAGTTGACCAAATTTAACTAGAGTTGACTTTAGTTGACTAGTTTCGAAAAGAATTTTGAAATAATTGAATGAAATAATTTAATTAAATAGAGTACTTACTTCTAATTAATTAAACAAAGTTATTTAATTAATTGAGAAGCCATTCCTAATTAATTAATTTAGTTAAATAAGAGAAGTGTCTCTAATTAGTTAAAGATTACTTAATTAAATAGAAAAAGTAATTATGAGAGCATATCTCATTTTATTAAATTAAATATATCAACAAAATTACTCTTCAGTTCAAAAATGAAAATTTCCAGTTCACTATTGATAAAAAATGAGTTAAATTAGTTAACTCCTTTTTCTACTCAAATTGAATCAGTTAACTCCTTATTTTACTCAAATTAAATCTATTAACTCCCTTTAATTTGGAAATCTCCCTTTATGACTGAACTTCACCTTTAATCCTGGCCGCTGATTGAAATCGATCTCGACCGTTGATGAATTCCAGGAAAGTCTATTTAAGAGAACTTCATCTCTTCATTTTGAAAGGTTGAATGAGAATTTGCATCGAATTGTTGTTGGAATTTGTCATGCCCAAATTACGAGGGCAAAAACACACAATTTTTTCTTGAAAATGATTAATAATTAAACATGCTCTAAGTTTGAAATGAAAGTGATAGTAGTTTTAGTAAAGGTTCTCTCCATTATGTCTTAAGATTATAAACATGAGGGCGATTACATCGTTAAGATATTGAAGCTTTTGTTATAAGATTGATATTGATAAACTTGTGTTCTTATATTTCTTATACAACATTATAGTAAAAGTTATATATAAAAAAAAATGATGTAGATGACTACAAAATTAGTTTAATGAAACAACTAAGAAAATAACATCGACATTAAAAATTAATTTAAATAGACAATAACCTGAAGTCTAAAGCTAATTAGTACTCAATAATTCAGACTTACTTCAATACCAAAACTAAATATATTTAAAAATTAATTAAAAGAAATCAAATCTAAATTAACGATTATATCCATAATACCTAACAATTGAATGAATCGAAATCGATACTAACTTACATCTATAATTTTTAAATTAAGACTAATAGATTTCTTATTATAACCATTACTTAATTAACATTAGATCTACTATAGATTTTAAATTACTAAAAGAAACTTTCTAAATTTAATACTTTTTATAAGCAACCAAACTAATCTACTAACTAACACTAACAAAATACAAGCAACTAAACTAAACTAATTTTAAACTAAAACTTTTTGAGTAAACATATATCTTTAAAACAATTAACATTAAAACAACATATTAATCAATTAACTAAAATTATTAATATTTAACAAATAACAAACAATAACAAACATAAAACTTTAATAAATTAACTAACTTAAATACTAACATGCTAAAAACTAAAACAAATATTAACTTAACTACTTAGTAACAAAAAAAATAGTAATTTAACTTAACATATACTAACTACCCTATCGAACTCTACTTCTAACTAATCTAAAATTTTAACCACTAACTTATTTAAAGCATTAAATAAAACACAAATTAAAAATTAACAATATACAACTAACATACTAACAACTAAGTGTATTAACCACTAACCTAACCACTAACTCTATCCTATACTACCTATACTCTACCCCCCCCTACACCCCTACTCTACTCCCCAAATGGGCGCTTCCCAAAGGTTGGGCGCGCTACCCAACCTCACTGGCCCTACGTCAGTGGTACCCCACTTTCCATCTATGCAAGGACAAGCCCCAAGTTTGTCATGCCTAACCATTTTTTTATAGTGTTACTGCATTTTAGACTTTGTGACTATAAGTTCTTTTCGGATGATTATGTTTCTGTTGTAGAAATTCCTCAATTTTATTTTTTTATAAAAGACTTATATGAATCTGATAAACTCATGAAATTTCTAGTTTTAAAATTTTTTGTTCTATACTATTTTCGATAAGATTATGATTGGAAAATAATTCTGAGAAAAATTTAAAGGTAGTTTAGACTTTATGGTTTTCATTTTCATATTCTTTGGTATGTCAGCATAATGTAAGTTTATCATGTTTTCTTTTAATTCATCAGAATTAGGATAATTCACTATTAGTGGATATTCATTGATCATCAGTATTTCCCTAATACTTTTTCTTTTCTTGTCATATTTAAATGTGTGTGGCATATTAAAGTTTATGTTGTAATAAATTGTTAATATGTTGAATGTTTCAATGTTCATTTATTGAAAATTAAACACGTTTATATATAGTTTCATATTTGAGGTTTCATGCTTATCTAAAAAAAAAAAATTGTATATTTATTTTGGCTATGTTATTATTAAGTTGGGGTTTAAAACCCGCTATGGTTATTAGCATTGTGCATAGCATATCATATTTTCTAAGTATCTAAGGGTACTAACCTTAAACCCTAATTGGAACTCGATGCTTTGAATGAGTTTCATTGTTGAAGTTTTTTTTTTTAAAAAGCCATATATGGCAGTGGCAAATTAACTGATTGAGTACTTGGTAGTGAAATGTCTCAGTTGTATTTAATGTTTATTTATGAGGAATTATTTCATTGTAGTAGTCAGCCATTTTTGTGTGCGAAAGTTTGAGTTTCAGTTGGGTTTGGGCCGGGAATTTGGTCATATTGATCTGTATGCTATGCATATGTTAAGCATATTGCTAAGATTCAGCATCATGGAGAATTTGGTGGATAAGGCATTCATGTTTATGAAGCCGTGTATTGTTGGATTCCGCATTATCAATTGTTATCATCATTTCCAGTTTGGAAGATTGGTTTTGTTTGGTATCTGGGGTTTTGGTAGTGAGTGGTAATTGCAGAGCATTTTTGGGCATCGACTCTTCATATTAGGTAGGGGGCGGTTCCTAACCTTTACCCTTTTACTGTTATGGGTGTTAATTTTGTTTTAAGGAAATTGGGAAGTTCAGTTTGAGTTACACTTGTCGATACCCAAGTATGGGTATTTGTAGGGTTGGACATTTGGAGTCGAGCTCTGCATATATCCATATTTGGATATCGAGAAATATGAGTTTTCAAACATTGTGTTGTTGGAATTTAGAGTTTATGTTATCCATGAATGAATACGATGTTCACCGTATGTATTTAGGATGTCAAAATCTTAGTGCATAGCAGTTATAATCCATTCGTAGACGGTGAGGTTTTGTTTTTGAAGTATTTTTAGTAGGAATTGAAGGCAACGACATTTTTTCAAGCATTTGTCTTGTGTCACAAATGAAATTTGATTTAGAAATTCTATTATTAAATTGAGGTTCATGATGACTAAGGTCATCCGTGTGTCTCAATTTCTTGTGTTATATAGACATTTTGTCATATAAATGACTTGAGATAAAAAGCATAGTTACTATGTGATACAGGTTGTATGTTTGGAATTCTGTTATTTGGAAAAAATAGTATCTATACGGTATCACCCAGAATTAAATTTGTGGAAAAAATGTGTTTACAATTTCATAGATGCATGGTTTAAGGGTTTTGTGGTAACAATGATTAAGTTGTTTGATGTTAGAGTCAAATCATTGTTTGAATTTGTAAGCGGACATTTTCTCAAACAGTTGCATGGTATGAGGGTTAACATTTGGTCTTATATTTAGTTCAAAGCATAAAGAATGTTGTATCAGCATTTCTTGGTGTAGTAATACTATGTCATAAAAAGGTTATTTAATAGCCGATACTCTGTGTGAGTGGGCATTATGTTTCTATCGAGTTTTAGATGTATTGCTATAATGAGGCTTGGAAACTATGTGATGTCATTATTTCATTAGCTAGATAAAACTTGAAGTAGGTAGATGCATCGATTCAATAGTATAATCTGTCCAATACTGGTTTAAACTTTGTTTTAATTAGAAGATAGGTATATATATACATATAAGAAAAAAACTTGTATTATGATTGTGAGATGACAGCTTTGTGTTGTGTTTTGGGTCATCAAGGGCAATATTGTATAATGTTTTTATTTGGTACTCGGGTTTAACAGTAGTGAATAGAGATAGATTATTATGTTCAGTAAATTATGATGGTTTTTGAGTCATCACTCATTGTTGTTTTGAGAAGTTACTAGCAACTAAGTATGACAGTATTGATAAATGAAAACATTGGTTAACTTGCTATTTCATTATCAAAACAGTTATTTTATGGATAGCTAGTGTACATTTTAGATTAGGAAATTTTGTATCCTAAATTGCTATTGGATGTCTGAATGCTGAAAACCACATTGCATTTGTGAATCACATTTTAAGTTGATTTTTAACAATAGATCTTTAAATGTTGTGGTAGTTATATTGTGTAATGACTTATTGTCAAATCGGGGTTGTTATTTCTATAGACACTTGTTTACATTTAATAACATGGTAATAGTCACTTGATAAATTTGGATTATATTTAGTTTTATTTGGATTATGAAAGTCTTTTTAGTATGGTTGAAATTTTTTAAAACATAATTCTTTCATTACAAAGATGTTTTCAGATCTTAATTAAAATAAAAGTAGTATAAGATGTGTTACTGATGGATTTAAGGATGTAGTATCATGTTGAAGAACAATTTTATATTTGCCGCATGTACATTTTTAGTATATCTGTTTGATGTGTATTTTTAAGAATAGCTGTGATGAGCGTATATCGAGGTGGCTGAATTTGGTTTATCCTATTCAGTTAATTAAATTCAATGATAACTTTAAAATAAATTGGGTGGGTTAGTTTCACGTAAAAGTTAATTGGCCTTACCTATGACTTAAACCTATATGGTTAAGTACGGAGAAAAGGCATGTCTCTATTCTATCTATGAAAAGTAAAATAGAGAATTCTGTTATATGATGACTATGAGCATACCATATTTGGATGCAGAAACTTAGTGCCATAACGATGACACCTCAGAATATATATGTTTCATTTATGAGTTATTCTTAGTGCGAGTTTAATTTTGCAATGAAAAGTAATTGTTTACTTCTTGCATATTATTATCAGATTTGCACTATATTAGATGGATTAGAAATATGTTTTTGGATATCTATATGTCTTTTAAACTCAGTGTGTACTGAGCCCCTGTTTGTGTTATGTTGCATTCTGTGTGGTTTTCAGGTGCTTCGAGATTCAAGTAGCTAAGGATGTTTATTGAAGTTACTTCTGAATCAACATTTAGGGTTCCTATGTTGGACATAGGTGTCAAGAAATGATATTATATTTCATTATAATTCTGAACTCTTTATGTATTTGTTTTGTGATGAAAATGTATTTGGACGATATTCTCTTTCATTGGGAATTTTTCTGTATAAGAGTGATTCAGTCCTTGTATTAGAACTTGTGTTGAGATGATTTTTTAAAAAAAATATTGTGTTTATGGTATTGTATTTTGTTTTTAGATTCTTTCGGTTTTGTCTTGTGTGGCATTCCAAAGTTGGGCGCTCAGCAAGATATAGAGGAGATTTCCAAAAATTAAAAAAAAGAACTTGATTGCCATGTCTTTTAAAAAACTTTAATACATCAACCTCCATACAAAGCAATGAGGTGAGCGCTGAGCTAAGGAAAGGAGATGGGACATGGGGGGGCAGGGTGATGTCACCCCCCCCCCCCCCCCCCCATGCACACTTCGACTTGCTAAACCATTCAAAACAAAAAAAACATTTTTAAAGCATTATTTTTAAAAAAGACGCCCATGGAAAGATGGAAAGGTATTTAAGAAAAAATATTATTAGGTAGCTTAGGATATTTAGTTTATTTTCTTTCTTTCTTTCTTTTTTAACATAAAGAAGTTATAAGGAAATTATATCATTAAAGAAAGATATATATAAATATAAATTTGGAGAATCTTTGAGAATATTCTCTATTGTCCAAAACCATTAAAATGAGTCTCCCATACAAAAGACAGAGAGTTTTTACTCTCTTAAACATTTTTTTTTTCTAAGTATGGATTAACAAAGAAAATGAATATATATTTCTTTCTTAAGGTGTATAAATATTTTTTTTAAAGATGTATATATTTATGTAATGGATTTAAACCATGGATTTATTGATTTCTCTAACAACTTGAATTGAACTATAAATCATAATTATTATTTTTTTTTTTCCTCAGCATAGTTTTCATTTTGAACATATAAGAAACTTGAAACATTTGCTAAATTTAAACCAACATCTTTACATCTTATTTTGATATGCATCCATCTAATTTAAAATTATGATTAAATCACAAGACAAGAAATTATATTCAACACCAACTTTATTGGCAAACCTGATTCAAGGGCTCAGTCGGGAAAGAATCAGGAAGAAAACCCGGCTTCGTTGCCAATCTAACAAAGTTTGAAATACCAATTTACATAGGATATCAATCCCAAATTTCAACAACATAATTGAATTTTCTTCATGACCCTCATCAAGGGATTTATAATGTTTTCTGCAACACATTACTAGAACCATGGATGGAACAGAATCTGATTAGGTGACAACAAGCATGTCCAAGAAACAATTCAAACGTGCATATTCCTACAAGTTTTTCACAAAGGGATTCACAATGAATCAAAACTAGGAAGAGGTGGATTCTTCTAACCAGGAGAAGTCAAGCACAACACCAAAAAGATGCCCAATCGGGGCTATATACCAAGAACTTTTGTTCTTCCATTTCAACATACCATAATCATACAAGGTTTGTGCTGACAGGTAGGGGGCCATAACACCCTACCCTTTCTCCCTCTTCTCATCCTGAGAAGAGATTCTACACTGGTTGGAGTCTGACTAAACAGACCTTTCCCAAAATTGGTCACTTCTGCCCTCTCCAAGGGTGAGTAATACCAAAACACCCATGCAAGAAAAATCTCAAAATTACAAACATAAACATGAAAGGAAATCATTCAAAAATAATATGGTTTTCAAAGCTTCCTAACATACCCACAAACATACAAACATTGAAACAACAACAAGGTAGCATAAGCATGAAACAAGAATGAAATCTGAACAAGGGAGATAAGAATTCCAACCTTCACAAAGAGGTAATGGCAATGGACAAGTTTGAGTAGAGCTTCCCTTTCTTTGCTTCAATCTTCAAGAACTCCTCTCTAAATGTAGAGATTGGGTAACAACCTCAACTAGTCCAATGAAGGCCTCTAAATAAGCCTCCAACTCAACCACCCAAAAGAAGTAATAACTACTTCCACCCACTAGCAATTCTAGAAACTCCTAACTCAACCTACACTATGATTAAACCCTAAGTGGAGATGAGGTGAGGTAACCCAAGATAACCACTTGCAATTTTCGCACACAGGTAAAATGAGACTTTTTGAGTGATCTCCAAAGTCAACAAAAGGGGCTTAGGGGTTGGAAAAGACCCCCAACCCATCCCCATACCCCTTGGGTATAATTATTTCATGTTTTAAAGCTTTAGGAATAGGTTTAGAGCCACACAAAGGGTAGGAAATAATTAGGACCAACTAATAACTCTAAAAAAAATAGATAAGTACTAATTCGGATTAAGGGTGACTAAACTTGATTAAGAACTCAATTAGAAAACTAACACTAACTTAAACCGACTTAGGTCCATGGGTTACACAACTAACCCTAAATAGCATACAGAAGAACATAACCAATTTACGAGTGTCAAGCGACACTAACAAAACATAATTATGAACACTAACATTTACTGAACATAGAAAGATACATACATACATCTCACAATAAAATACGTGAATTATGAACAACAAGGTTTACAAAATTAGCACATAGAGATCAGTTTTGTTCCTTTGTCAATTTCTTCGACTAAAATATCTGCACACTCATTGCACACATCAATAGTCCTGAAAATTAAATGTACATATATACGTATCAAAAATTCACATAAATTGAACCATTGATCAATCAGGGTTTCTTCCATCATACTTAATTCTTAACCATTAAAAATCTCTTAAATCAAAGTATCAATCGTACATTTACCGATTTCATCAACATATATATACATAAAACATTAAATGACAAACCTCAATATATCTGAAAGTAACATCACATAACATGAAATAATATAATATGTTCTAAGTATCAGATAATGTCTCGACATCTCAAGTCATGTGTGTCAAAATGATAAAAAAACAACTAAGGCTACGAAGGGTTGGGGCGACGTCTCACAAAATTCATACTCACATTTACTCATATTCACATACGCAAAGATCAAGTTTGACCAAAAGCTTAGCAGATTTAACCATAGTTGACTTGAGTTGACTAGTTTCGAAAAGAATTTTGAAATAATTAAACGAAATTATTTAATTAAATGGAGTAATTACTTCTAATTAATTAAACAAAGTTATTTAATTAAATGAGAAGCCATTCCTAATTAATTAAATGAAGTTATTTAATTAAATAAGAAAAGTGTCTCTAATTAATTAAAGATTATTTAATTAAATAGGAAAAGTAATTATGACAGCATATCTCATTTTATTAAATTAAAGATCTCAACAAAATCTCTCTTCAGTTCAAAAAGGGAAATTTCCAGTTCACTATTGATAAAAAATGAGTTAAATTAGTTAACTCCTTTTTCTACTCAAATTGAATTAGTTAACTCCTTATTTTATTCAAATTAAAGCTGTTAACTCCCTTTAATTTGGAAATATCCCTTTATGACTGAACTTCACCTTTAATCCTGACTGCTAATTGAAATCGATCTCAACCGTTGACGAATTCTAGGAAAGTCTATTTAAGAGACCCTAATCTCTTCATTTTGAAAGGTTGAATGAGAAATTGCATCGAATTGTTGCTGGAATTCATAATCACATTTGCTCATATTCACATACGCAAAGATTAAGTCTGACCAAAAGTTGACCAGATTTAACCACGATTAACTTGAGTTGACTAGTTTCAAAAAAAATTTTGAAATAATTAAATGAAATTATTTAATTAAATGGAGTACTTACTTCTAATTAATTAAACAAATTTATTTAATTAAATGAGAAGCCATTCCTAACTAATTAAATGAAGTTATTCAATTAAATAAGAAAAGGGTCTCTAATTAATTAAAGATTATTTAATTAAATAGAAAGAGTAATTATTAGAGCATATCACATTTTATTAAATTAAATATCTCAACAAAATCTCTTTTCAGTTCAAAAAAGGAAATTTCTAGTTCACTATTGATCAAAAATGAGTTAAATTAGTTGACTCCTTTTTCTACTCAAATTGAATCAGTTAACTCTTTATTTTACTCAAATTAAATTTGTTAACTCACTTTAATTTGGAAATCTCACTTTGTGATTGAACTTCACCTTTAATCTTGACCATTGATTGAAATCGATCTCAACCATTGATAAATTTTAAGAAAGTCTATTTAAGAGACCCTCATCTCTTCATTTTTAAAGGTTGAATGAGAATTTGCATCGAATTGTTGCTAGAATTCATACTCACATTTGCTCATATTCACATACGCAAAGATCAAGTTTGACCAAAAGTTGACCAGATTTAACTACGGTTGACTTGAGTTGACTAGTTTTGAAATTTTTTGAAATAATTAAATGAAATTATTTAATTAAATGGAGTACTTACTTCTAATTAATTAAAGAAAGTTATTTAATTAAATGAGAAGCCATTCCTAATTAATTAAATGAAGTTATTCAATTAAATAAGAAAAGTGTCTCTAATTAATTAAAGATTACTTAATTAAATAGAAAAAGTAATTATGATAGCATATCTCATTTTATTAAATTAAATATCTCAACAAAATCTCTCTTTAGTACAAAAAGGAAAATTTCCAGTTCACTATTGATCAAAAATGAGTTAAATATGTTAACTCCTCTTTCTACTCAAATTGAATCAGTTAACTCCTTATTTTACTCAAATTAAATTTGTTAACTCCCTTTAATTTGGAAATCTCCCTTTATGACTGAACTTCACCTTTAATCCTGACCGTTGATTGAAATCGATCTCAACCGTTGATGAATTCCAAGAAAGTCTATTTAAGGGACCCTCATCTCTTCATTTTGAAAGGTTGAATGAGAATTTGCATCGAATTGTTGCTGGAATTCATACTCACATTTGCTCATATTGACATACGCAAAGATCAAGTTTGACCAAAAGTTGACCAGATTTAACCATAGTTGACTTGAGTTGACTAGTTTCGAAAAGAATTTTAAAATAATTAAACGAAATTATTTAATTAAATGGAGTACTTACTTCTACTTAATTAAACAAAGTTATTTTATTAAATGAGAAGCCATTCCTAATTAATTAAATGAAGTTACTTAATTAACTAAGAAAAGTGTCTCTAATTAATTAAAAATTATTTAATTAAATAGAAAAATTAATTATAAAAGCATATCTCATTTTATTAAATTAAATATCTCTACAAAATCTCTCTTCAGTTCAAAAAGAAAAATTTTCAGTTCACTATTGATCAAAAATGAGTTAAATCAGTTAACTCCTTATTTTACTCAAATTAAATCTATTAACTCCCTTTTCTCTTCATTTTGAAAGGTTGAATGAGAATTTGCTTAGAATTGTTGTTAAAATTCATACTCACATTTGCTCATATTCACATACGAAAAGATCAAGTTTGACCAAAAGTTAACCAGATTTAACCATGGTCGACTTGAGTTGAAAAGAATTTTTAAATAATTAAACGAAATTATTTAATTAAATGGAGTACTTACTTCTAATTAATTAAACAAATTTATTTAATTAAATGAGAAGCCATTCCTAATTAATTAAATGAAGTTATTTAATTAAATAAGATAAGTGTTTCTAATTAATTAAAGATTATTTAATTAAATAGAAAAAATTATTATAAGAGCATATCTCATTTTATTAAATTAAAGATCTCAACAAAATCTCTCTTCAGTTCAAAATGGGAAATTTTTAGTTCACTATTGATCAAAAATGAGTTCTATCAGTTAACTCCTTTTTCTACTCAAATTGAATCAGTTAACTCCTTACTTTACTCAAATTAAATCTGTTAACTCCCTTTAATTTTGAAATCTCCCTTTATGACTGAACTTCACCTTTAATCCTGCTCGTTGATTGAAATCGATCTCAACCGTTGATGAATTCCAGGAAAGTCTATTAAGAGACCCTCATCTCTTCATTTTGGAAGGTTAAATTAGAATTTGCATCGAATTGTTGCTAGAATTCATACTCACATTTGCTCATATTCACATACGCAAATATCAAGTTTGACCAAAAGTTGACCAGATTTAACCATGGTTGATTTGAGTTGACTAGTTTCAAAATTTTTTTTAAAATAGTTAAACGAAATTATTTTATTAAATGGAGTACTTACTTCTAATTAATTAAACAAAGTTATTTAATTAAATGAGAAGCCATTCCTAATTAATTAAATGAAGTTATTTAATTAAATAAGAAAAGTGTCTCTAATTCATTAAAGATTATTTAATTAAATAGAAAAAGTAATTATGAGAGCATATCTCATTTTATTAAATTAAATATATCAACAAAATCTCTCTTCAGTTTAAAAAGGGAAATTTTCAGTTCACTATTGATCAAAAATCAGTTAAATTAGTTAACTCCTTTTTCTACACAAATTGAATCAGTTAACTCTTTATTTTACTCAAATTAATCTGTTAACTCCCTTTAATTTGGAAATCTCCCTTTATTACTGAACTTCACCTGTAATCCTGACCGTTGATTGAAATCGATCTCAACCGTTGATGAATTTCGGAAAAATCTATTTAAGAGACCCTCATCTCTTCATTTTGAAAGTTTGAATGAGAATTTACATCGAATTGTTGCTAGGATTCATAGTCACATTTGCTCATATTCACATATGCAAAGATCAAGTTTGACCAAAAGTTGACCAAATTTAACCATGATTGACTTGAGTTGACTAGTTTCAAATTTTTTTAAAAAATAATTTTAAAAAATTATTTAATTAAATAGAATACTTATTTCTAATTAATTAAACAAAGTTATTTAATTAAATGAGAAGCCATTCCTAATTAATTAAATGAAGTTATTTAATTAAATAAGAAAAGTATCTCTAATTAATTAAATATTACTTTATTAAATAGAAAAAGTAATTATGAGAGCATATATCATTTTATTAAATTAAATATCTCAACAAAATCTCTCTTTAGTTTAAAAAGAGAAATTTTCAGTACACTATTGATCAAAAATGAGTTAAATCAGTTAACTCTTTTTTTTACTCAAATTGAATCAGTTAACACCTTATTTTACTCAAATTAAATCTATTAACTCCCTTTATTTTGGAAATCTCCCTTTATGATTGAGCTTCACCTTTAATCCTGACCATTGATTGAAATCGATCTCAACCGTTGATGAATTTCAAGAAAGTCAATTTAAGAGACCCTCATCTCTTCATTTTGAAAGGTTGAATGAGAATTTGCATTGAATTGTTGCTGGAATTCATACTCACATTTGCTCATATTCACATACGCAAAGATTAAGTTTGACCAAAAGTTGACCAGATTTAACCATGGTTTACTTGAGTTGACTAGTTTCGAAAAAAAATTTAAAATAATTAATCAAAATTATTTAGTTAAATGGAGTACTTACTTCTAATTAATTAAACAAAGTTATTTAATTAAATGAGAAGCCATTTCTAATTAATTAAATGAAGTTATTTAATTAAATAAGAAAAGTGTCTGTAATTAAATAAAGATTACTTTATTAAATAGAACAACTAATTATGAATGCATATCTCATTTTATTAAATTAAATATCTCAACAAAATCTCTCTTCAGTTCAAATAGAGAAATTTCTAGTTCACTATTGATAAAAAATGAGTTAAATCGGTTAACTCCTTTTTCTACTCAAATTGAATCAGTTAACTCTTTATTTTACTCAAATTAAATCTGTTAACTCCCTTTAATTTGGAAATCTCCATTTATGACTGAACTTGAACTTTAATCCTGATCATTGTTTGAAATTGATCTCAACCGTTGGTGAATTCCAGGAAAGTCTATTTAAGAGACCCTCATCTGTTCATTTTGAAAGGTTGAATGAGAATTTGCATCGAATTGTTGTTGGATTTCATACTCACATTTTCTCATATTAACATACGCAAAGATCAAGTTTGACCAAAAGTTGACCAGATTTAACCACGGTTGACTTGAGTTGACTATTTTCGAAATTTTTTTTTAAATAATTAAACAAAATTATTTAATTAAATGGAGTACATACTTCTAATTAATTAAACAAAGTTATTTAATTAAATGAGAAGCCATTCCTAATTAATTAATTGAAGTTATTTAATTAAATAAGAAAAGTGTCTCTAATTAATTAAAAATTACTGAATTAAATAAAAAAAGTAATTATGAAAGCATATCTCATTTTATTAAATTAAATATCTCAACAAAATCTCTCTTCAGTTCAAAAAGGGAAATTTTCAGTTCACTATTGATAAAAAATGAGTTAAATGAGTTAACTCCTTTTTCTACTCAAATTGGATTAGTTAACTTCTTATTTTACTCAACTTAAATCTGTTAACTCCATTTAATTTGGAAATCTCCCTTTATGACTGAACTTCTTCTTTAATCTTGACCGTTGATTGAAATCGATCTCAACCGTTGATGAATTCCAGAGAAGTCTATTTAAGAGACCCTCATCTATTCATTTTGAAAGGCTAAATTAGAATTTGCATCGAATTATTTTTGAAATTCATACTCACATTTACTCATATTCACATACGCAAAGATCAAGTTTGACCAAAAGTTGACCAGATTTAACCACGGTTGACTTGAGTTGATTAGTTTCAAATTTTTTTTGAAATAATCAAACGAAATTATTTAATTAAATCGATTACTTACTTCTAATTAATTAAACAAAGTTATTTAATTAAATGAGAAGCCATTCTTAATTAATTAAATGAAGTTATTTAATTAAATAAGAAAAGTGTCTCTAATTCATTAAAGATTATTTAATTAAATAGAAAAAGTAATTATGAGAGCATATCTCATTTTATTAAATTAAATATATCAGCAAAATCTCTCTTCAGTTTAAAAAGGGAAATTTCTAGTTCACTATTGATCAAAAATGAGTTAAATTAGTTAACTTCTTTTTCTACTCAAATTGAATCAGTTAACTCCTTATTTTAGTCAAATTAAATCTGTTAACTCCCTTTAATTTAGAAATCTTCCTTTATTACTGAACTTCACCTTTAATACTGACCGTTGATTGAAATCGATCTCAACCGTTGATGAATTTTAGAAAAATCTATTTAAGGGACCCTCATCTCTTCATTTTGAAAGGTTGAATGAGAATTTACATCGAATTGTTGCTAGAATTCATACTCACATTTGCTCATATTCACATATTCAAAGATCAAGTTTGACCAAAAGTTGACCAAATTTAACCATGATTGACTTGAGTTGACTAGTTTCAAATTTTTTTTTTGAAATAATTAAACGAAATTATTTAATTGAATAGAGTACTTATTTTTAATTAATTAAACAAAGTTATTTAATTAAATGAGAAGCCATTCCTAATTAATTAAATGATGTTATTTAATTAAATAAGAAAAGTGTCTCTAATTAATTAAATATTACTTTATTAAATAGAAAAAATAATTATGAGAGCATATCGCATTTTATTAAATTAAATATCTCAACAAAATCTCTCTTTAGTTTAAAAAGAGAAATTTTCAGTTCACTATTGATAAAAAATGAGTTAAATCAGTTAACTCTCTTTTTTACTCAAATTGAATCAGTTAACTCCTTGTTTTACTCAAATTAAATCTATTAAGTCTTTTTAATTTGGAAATCTCCCTTTATGATTGAGCTTCACCTTTAATCCTGACCGTTGATTGAAATCGATCTCAACCATTGATGAATTCCAAGAAAGTCTATTTAAGAGACCCTCATCTCTTCATTTTGAAAGGTTGAATGAGAATTTGCATCGAATTGTTGCTGGAATTCATGCTCACATTTGCTCATATTCACATACGCAAAGATTAAGTTTGACCAAAAGTTGACCAGATTTAACCACGGTTGACTTAAGTTGACTAGTTTCAAAAAAAATTTAAAATAATTAAACAAAATTATTTAATTAAATGGAGTACTTACTTTTAATTAATTAAAAAAAGTTATTTAATTAAATGAGAAGCCATTCCTAATTAATTAAATGAAGTTATTTAATTAAATAAGAAAAGTGTCTCTAATTAATTAAAGATTACTTTATTAAATAGAAAAAGTAATTATGAGAGCATATCTCATTTTATTAAATTAAATATCTCAACAAAATCTCTCTTCAGTTCAAATAGAGAAATTTCTTGTTCACTTTTGATAAAAAATG
The DNA here is from genome assembly GCA_028749045.1 of Cupressus sempervirens. Classification (NCBI taxonomy): domain Eukaryota; kingdom Viridiplantae; phylum Streptophyta; class Pinopsida; order Cupressales; family Cupressaceae; genus Cupressus; species Cupressus sempervirens. The sequence continues at coordinate 121,324,046 of CM053783.1, forward strand.
AGTTAAATCATTTAACTCCTGTTTCTACTCAAATTGAATCAGTTAACTCCTTATTTTACTCAAATTAAATCTGTTAACTCCTTTTAATTTGGAAATCTCCCTTTATGACTGAACTTGACCTTTAATCCTGACCATTGATTGAAATCGATCTCAACCATTGGCGAATTCTAGGAAAGTCTATTTAAGAGACCCTCATCTCTTCATTTTGAAAGGTTGAATGAGAATTTGCATTGAATTGTTGCTGGATTTCATACTCACATTTTCTCATATTGACATATGCAAAGATCAAGTTTGACCAAAAGTTGACCAGATTTAACCACGGTTGACTTGAGTTGACTAGTTTCGAAAAGAATTCTTATATAATTAAACAAAATTAATTTAATTAAATGGAGTACTTACTTCTAATTAATTAATCAAAGTTATTTAATTAAATGAGAAGCCATTCCTAATTAATTAAATGAAGTTATTTAATTAAATAAGAAAAGTGTCTCTAATTAATTAAAAATTACTTAATTAAATAGAAAAAGTAATTATGAGAGCATATCTCATTTTATTAAATTAAATATCTCAACAAAATCTCTCTTCAGTTCAAAAAGGGAAATTTCTAGTTCACTATTGATAAAAAATGAGTTAAATCAGTTAACTCCTTTTTCTACTCAAATTGAATTTAGTTAACTCCTTATTTTACTCAAATTAAATCTGTTAACTCCCTTTAATTTGGAAATCTCCCTTTATGACTGAACTTCTTCTTTAATCCTGACCGTTGATTGAAATCGATCTCAACCGTTGATGAATTCTAGAAAAGTCTATTTAAGAGACCCTCATCTCTTCATTTTGAAAGGTTGAATGAGAATTTGCATCGAATTTTTGCTGGAATTCATACTCACATTTGCTTATATTCACATACGCAAAAATCAAGTTTGACCAAAAGTTGACCATATTTAACCATGGTTGACTTGAGTTGACTAGTTTCGAAAAGAATTTTGAAATAGTTAAACAAAATTATTTTATTAAATCGAGTACTTACTTCTAATTAATTAAACAAAGTTATTTAATTAAATGAGAAGCCATTCCTAATTAATTAAATGAATTTATTTAATTAAATAAGAAATTTGTCTCTAATTAATTAAAGATTACTTAATTAAATAGAAAAAGTAATTATGAGAGCATATCTCATTTTATTAAATTAAATTTCTTAACAAAATGTCTCTTTAGTTTAAAAAGGAAAATTTTTAGTTCACTATTGATCAAAAATGAGTTAAATTAGTTAACTTCTTTTTCTACTCAAATTGAATCAGTTAACTCCTTATTTTACTCAAATTAAATCTGTTAACTCCCTTTAATTTGGAAATCTCCCTTTATGTCATGTCCAAAATGTAAGGCCAAAAACACTCACAATTTTTTATTTATTTTAGGCTAATTAAGATTATATAAGATATCATGACCGAAGAAGTTTTGACGGTTTAACTATAATGGAACTAATCATGATCAATTGTTACAACCTTGAGGATGGTTTAATAACTAACCCTTTTTTTATTTAATCGATAACTTGAAACGTCATTATGGTTTTTAATAATTTACTTCAAGCTTAGTATCATTAATTATCTTAAAGTTTATCTCCAACGTACTAATAACAATTTAATTTATATTAATCTATCATTACAATTAAAATTGAAGACTAAGGTTAATTCTATAGATCTATAAGTCAAACTACACTTTATTTAAAATTATTATAAATTCAGGTCCAACATTTAAATGCCAATATAAAGTTCAATCTAACTATTCTTACAATCTACAGAACTAAATAATAACATAAAATAAAATACAACTTATAACAAATGATACTAAATTAAGAACCAACTAATTAAGAACTATCTTAATTAGTACTAACTTAGGACACTAACTACTGTCTAATGAGATAAAACAACTACTGATCTAACCATTAACTAATATCCAAAAATGTATTAATAACTACTTTAAAATGGAACTAACTTAAATCCTATCTACCTAACCATTACATTAACAAGTTCTAACTTTAAATACTACTAAGCATTTTAAGACAAACAATGAACTATCTAAATTCTAATATTTAGCTTAAAACTTTTACTAATCAAATTTTAAATAAAAATTAAATAAATATTTAAACATTAAACATTCCTAACTTATATAGCAATTTATAACTATTAACATTACTAAAAAAATTACTAACATTTACATTACAATAAGGTACTAGCATTACATTAAACTATATTATCCTAAATCTTTCTCTAAAATTGATATTACCTTCAAACTAATAGTAAACCATACTACCAAATAAATAATTTAATATCAATAAACATTAACCCAACTATACATCACCCTAAGCTAACCCACATCAAACAATAATTAAAAAAAAATGCTAAAACAACTATCCCAAACCCCCACGGCAAGTGGCCTATCCTACCACGCGTGGGCCCCATTTCCCAAAAGGTATGCGCGCTGCTCAAGGTCTGTGCATTGCAGACCTGGTTCCCCCATTCACGTCCACCTTGCGTGCCTCCAGATTCAATAGGGATAGCGCTGGAGAGAAGAAGGGAATTGGGGGTGGATGGAAGAGTAAAGAGAGTTGACAATTAACATTTGCAATTCCCCAAGTGCCATTACTCAGTTAGTACTGCACAGTACCCGCCCTACATACGTACTTTTCCAGCTAACCAAAAGTGCGCTAAGGAAGGGGGAGGATAGAGTTAAGATGTTTATGAAGAAAGCCAATATAATTGCATGAGATTCGATAGCCCATTTCACCCACTTCTCTGCCCACCCACGGGGTTCGTGCCCAAGCGGATGGAGTATGAAATTTATTTCATGATGATTTCTTTGGCCATCGTCCCCATAAACTCCCCGCTACCACCTTTGTTTGGGAGGAGGATAGAGTTAATACCAAAAGTTATATAGTTGAATAATACAAAGAAGAATATCTCAGGGAATATTCTATGTGGCATGGGAGAATTAAAAAATTTCCCATACATTTTCCAGAGAGCGTTTTAACTCTTGGAGGTGTTTTTTTTGAACAACCAATTTTGACTAAGTGATGGAATGTTTTACACTTTCTGGTTATACTAGGAATGAATACTAATCTATTTACAACATTGTTTTTTTAAAAAAAAATGAACAAGCATACAAACAAGGATGTGTAAATGGTTATATTTTCTCCCTCTCTCATATAAT